>JAJHSJ010000004.1:96033610-96356841 GCA_021015155.1 Magnolia officinalis
CCTTTTGAATTATGCACTAGAAAACTAAATAACAAAAAAATAAATACAAATGAAATGACAAGCTTTTCCTTTTTCTCATTAGAAAAAGGCTGTTAAATATCAGGCAGGAAATGCCCAGTTGTAATTAGTATAATACGTACCAAGGAACTGTTTCATCTGTTCCTTCTTCTCTTTTTCATTTTATGTCTGTCCTCTTCGTAATATGAGTTAAAAATGAGAATACAAGTTAAAGAACTGTTCAGGACCTTTTACACATGTGAAAAATTGCCATTGTGTCAGCGATAATCACCATTCATCATGATCTGACAGTTTTTTCTCCTTTCTAGGGCCCATTTCTTTAGCAGCCAGTGAGCCTCATATCAGAATTTACCATGGGATAATTGTTATTAGTACCAACTTAACACCATCCAGCAGGAGCAGTATCGACTTTTGGGTATTCCTCTGCTAAAAAATAAGGACACATGAGCTAGTTAAATTAGGATGCTGGTGGGAATGGGGGCCACTTGCTTTGACCTTTTTAGAAGATGATGTGAATGGGATTGAGTTGGATTCACTTCCTATCCCATCCAATCGCAATTGGACGGTGGTAACCTTTGAAGAAATGCCAGGCAAAATCCATCCTTCAATCTCTCTGGCGTGTGGCAATCTGAAATTCCTGCACACCATAGCCAGTAACTGGGCTATCCATGGGCTGGCCTGAGTTGATCTTGGCCTGAATTTGAACCCATCTGGCTGGTCCACTTCAAAAACTTTATTTTTTTCTGGGCAGAGTTAATACAGATCCTATCACAATTCAAAAAGTTCAACAGGGAGAGGGTAGAGTCCCACTCCAAACACAAAAGAAAAATCTCCTTTCCTATCCTGTCAGCCATTGCATTTTCATTGCTCCTGAAATGATATCTATTAGAGTTGTATTTATTTTTCCTTTTCATATCCTATTTCATTGCTCCTTTAGGACATCATACCATTTATGTTATTTTAATAAAACATAGGGTTAGAGAAAACCTATCTCTGATACCATGTAAGAGGAGCTGAAGAGAATTGGGTGAAATTAGAAACTTGAGAGAAAAGACTCTCTAGCCCTATTTTATTTTATTTTTTTGTTAAGATAACCTTATACGAAAATGATACTTAGAGAGCACTGAAATAAGGTACCATGTGGAAAAATAAATACAATCTGGTTCAAACCTAGTGCAATTGTCAGTCTATACCTAGTGCGATCGTCCATACCTAGTGCAATCAACCCATGGTGTCATCATAAAGCTATTATTAAACTAGATGGAAATTCTTAAAAATCAGAATACAATTTTACGAGCGGACCAAAAAAAAAAACGTCTGACATGGACAGTCGTAATCCAAAAATAATTCCTCTAGGCACCTGGCCCTGGGTGGGGCGCTCCCGCCTCAGTTTTAGCATTATTAGCAATGTTTTTAGGTTTGGCTGAAGATGAGGATGAAGATCATAAAACTGGTTGTAAGTATGATGATGACACCAGCAGTGGGTGCAAATTAAAATTTCTTTCTCATTGTTCTTGGAAAGGTGTGTTACTGCCCTTTTTATCCTAAGAGACGAATTATGGCTAGAAACAAGGGCACATCACTATGTAAGAGAACTCTGAAGGCCAGAAGATGCTTGATGGCTTGCCTCACCTCAGATGAAATTATATATATGATTGTGCCTGATGTTAGGCCCAATTCCCAAAAATTACATGTTGGTGAGTTTTTGAATTTTTCATATTTTAAAACAAACCTAATTAGGATCCCTCATATATTATCAAGTACCAAAAAGCATAAAACCATATCATAATCATAGCTTTGATTCATGTCATCCGATAGCTACAGTCAACCGATGACAATCTTCCAAGTAAGAAATCTCTCCTCAAGCTAGCCAAGTTCGATGGTGGAGACCTTTCATCCTAATTCGTACTTGATTCCATCACACAAGATGATGAATTTACCTTTCACAGATTGCCCAATCCTACTACCATGGTTATGGAATTTAGAGTACTAAGATCTATGAAACACAATTTTTCCTTGGCCATTAGTTATTGTGTCCAAATCTATCTTTTCTTAGAACAACTAGAGAAACCCTTCTCTTAACCCATGAAATCGTAAATGAGGTTTCCCACACATTTAGGGCCCGTTTGGATACCACCAAATAAGTTAATTTTTCTACTTACAACAATAGATAAATAACTTATTTGAGATAAGTATGTTTGGTTTAAGATCAATAATAAGTAACTTTTTTACTTAAAGTAACTTAATCACTTCAGCTTAATGAGTAAAAACCAAGATAAGTTAGGTAAGCCATAAGTAGCTTATCTTACGTAACTTACTATCCAAACAGCCCTGAATTAAGGCATCCATGATGAGAAAAGATATAAGGTCATCAATTTATATGATCATAACAATCATTATTGATTTTCCCAAGACACCTAATTTCCAATAAACCACATTACACGAAACAATTAGGAGTAATCGGGAAGGGGATGCTCCAATCTGTTTTTTGGGTTACTCGACCGGTCGAGGGGGCTGCTCGACCAGTCGAGAGCCGCTCGACTCAAAGTCTAGCGACTTATGTTTTTTGGGGTCCGGGCTGCTCGACCAGTCGAGGGGATGGCTCGACCGGTCGAGCGGGTTGCTCGACCAGTCGAGGTCCTCCTTCGACTAGTCGAGGTTACGCAGATCCTGCACGGATTGCGTAAATTTGAGGCAGTTTCCGGACTTTTCCAAAGGAGGTGTGTAAGTGGAGTTTCCTAAACTATAAATAGGGGTCCCTAGGGCTATTCTAAAGTATTCTAAGGCTTTCTAAAGGTATTCTAAAGAGTTCTAGGGTTATCAAAGGGTGTAGAAAGGGTGAGATTCGAGGTTGTTTGAATCGAGTAAGTCCTCTCTCTTTGTAATTTATGCTTTCATAGTGGAGATTTGTCGCTTTGTGCCGTAGTTTTTTCCCACAAGGGTTTTCCACTTTAAATTTGTGTGTTCTCTTGTGTGTGCTTGGTGTCATTGGATTGATATCCTAGATCTAGATCTTTATGATTCTGCAGACCAAAATCCCAACAATGCCTGCCATAGAAACTTCTAAATTGTGCTTGGGCCTAGCATGCTATGTAGTCACCAAACAAGCCCCACTAAGATGAAGGGACCTCCAAACTCCAAGCAACTCCATAGCTTAGATGGAGCTACACCACGTAAATTTAAAGATTTTAAGAGTAATTTTACATTGTTTCTTGTGGTAGGCCTATTTGATTTTTGGATCACCTAATTTTCAGCATGTACAATGACTACAAGTGGCTCACCCCATGCACAGTTTGGACCAAGGTGACCTAGGTCATGGGTTGTTTTAGTGCATGCCGTGGGAATAGGGTGGATTGAACGCCTACCATTGGAAACATTATGGGCCAAAGAAGTTTTGAATCAATACGATATTTGTGCCTACAATTTATCCCAGTGTTAATAACATTACGAACGATTTGGATGGTATATAAGCATCATGGTGGGCTCTAGGAAATTTTCATTGGTTGACATTTCTATTCTCATGTAATATGGCCCACAAGATTTTTGAGTTTGAGAAACTAATGAATGGAATAGATTTCTTATAGGCATATCTGTGGGCCCCACAGGAACTTCCTCTATCTGCGTGGTAATTAAAAATAAGAGAGTAAGTTATTCAAAACCATTAAATAGGCAGATTTTTTCTTTTTCTTTTTCTTTTTAATTCCTTTGCTTTTATATTCATAGTAGCTATTATTGTTATACTTAAGTTTCTAATTTGCTTATTAAAAATCAAGCCGAGTCGAATGTAAGTAAATTGCGTCCTGCCCCCACCTAGACGGACTCGATCCAGGCTAGGGTTCAGTGGGGCTCACCATGATGTATAGATTTTATCCGCACTGTCATCTATTTTTCCAGATCATTTAAGGGTATGGACCCAAAAATAAGGTAGATACAAGGCTCAAGTGGACCACACTAGGGGAAACAACATTTGTAATTATACCTAATGGACCACACCAACACCAAGGGAAACAACATTTGTAATTATACCTACCGAATAATCTTCCTAGGCCCCACTATGATGTTTATTTATAAGGTCACATAGTCGTGGATGAATAGAAAACTCCAATATGAGCTTGATCAAATTTTTTTCCGCTCTTAAGAATTTTTTTCCTGCCGTGTGGTTCACTTCTCATACGTTAAAATAACCCATGAAAAAAATAATAGATGGCGTGAATAAAGCCAGTACATGAGGGTGGACCCACGTAGCCTTGCCTGGAAGGAGTCCCTCCTCGTGGGGCAGGACGCAATCCGCTTCTGAATCTAATCTCGTCTTCGAGTCAACTTGACTCAGCTGGGTACCGAGTCGAGTCGAGTTTTCAGATTTTAAGCTATCACACATTAGCATATATACGTGTACCGGGGCACGTGCCACACGTGTACGGTTGTTCCTAACATCAGCATGTATGCATACATGCGTGCACCGGGACACGTACCGCTCTTGTACGGTTATTTTAAAAACCTGGTGTCCTGCGACTCCTGCCCCGCAGACCGTAATGTGGCTGTGTGCCCACTATGATGTTGCTTTACATCTACACCGTTCATCTATTTTGAAAACTCAGCATGAACACGAAAATAATTTATTTTATTTTTTAAAAAAAAAAAAATCAAATCTTAGGTTGATAATATCATAGGAAACAGTCATGATTGAATCCCCACCATTAAAAACTTCATATGGCCACCAGAATGTTTATTTTCCATTCACAAATACCACTATTTCCTGTATTATGGTCCACCTGAGACGTAGATCTGCTTTATTTTTGAAATCATGCCTTAAAATGAGTTTCAAAACGGATGGACGGCATGGATATAAGGAACATACATCAGGGTGGGCCCCACGGTCAGGGATCCCACCCACCTCGGTGGACCTGGGGATCCACCGAAGCCGCGCCACCCGTAATGCTGCTTTCTTAAAACGAGAGAGGACACTTGTTCAACGTACTCCGCATGCATCACCACAAGGCCATTTACCTTACACGTATATAAATTTTCGACACGTGTCACTTCATGCTAATGACTGTCCACCGTCCATCTATTATATATATATGAGCATGGTCTCCTGGGCCAAGGGCAAGGTAGCTGGACGAGAAGGAAGAGGGGACGGTAAGTTCGTGTTCCTCCCCATGTGGAAACCGGGTCTTTTAAGATCGTTAGCGGGCATTCCATCCTAGCCGTTGGTTTGGGCACTTGGAGATCTGGTTCGCAAGCTCCAAACTCCGTCTTCACTGCAATAGTAGAGGTATTTGTAACTCTTTCTTTATGCTTGGTATGAGTTATATGGGCCAGCTGTGGATGGCCCATTCACCGAAAATCTCTACGGTCAGAATCGTTGGCTTTTAATGGTTGCTTATGAAGAAACAGATCAACGGTCCACATTTAACTAAGAAAATACTGACATGCAATGGCTAGGATGTTCCGATCTTGTTGGATTTGGTGCGTGGGGGCACACGGGCTCGTTAGTTGAGCTGGTAGAGACGGATTCGGATTGGCTGGTGACCCCTACACTAGCAATGTAGCTGGTGGAAAAGCTCTGTGGGCCCCACCATGATGTATGTGTTTCATCCACGCCGTCCATCCCATGCCAGCTCATTTTAGGGCATGAGTCCAAAAATTAGGCAGATTCAAAGCTTGATGTTATGTGTTGTATATCCATACCGTCCATTCCTTTTTCCAGGTCATTTTAGTGCATGGTCCTAGAAATGAGGCAGATCTAAATCTCAGGTGAACCACACAATCACCACAGTTTTCCTGTGGTGTGGTCCACCTGAGATTTAGATCTGCATCATTCTTGGGACCATGCCCTAAAATGAGATGGCAAAAGGGATGCTGTGGATATTCAATACACATAATGAGGTGGGCCTCACCCAATCCATGCCCTTCATGCCAAGGGAGGTCTTTTTGGAGAAGGAAATTACATAAATGACCTCTTTTTTTTCTTTTAAAATTAGTGGAGGTCTAGACTTGTGGGGCCCACGTGGTATGTGTATGACATACAAGCCATCCAATATATGTACCAAAAATCAGGCCATTCAAATCATCAGATGGGCTACCCTTGAATTTAGACGTTTTTAGTAATGTATATTAATTTTTATGAATTGGCCTTCAGCTAATTAATAGTATTGGTGTCCACATATTGGACATACTGGACAGTTGGATGTCAGACACATATCATGTGGGCCCATCATTTTTGGATCGTCCACTTTGTAAAGAATTATAAAAAAAAAAAAAAAAAAAAAAAAAAAAAAAAAAAAAGAAGAAGAAGAGTGCAGTAATGTAATTTCTCATTTGAAAAATCACGGCTGCGAATATGGTTCCGTAGGCACTGTTTGGTAATATCCGAATCACGGAGGCATTTTGCCGTAAGAATCCCAAATGAAGGTGGGGAAGAGGACGTGAACGAGATCCACACCGTCCATCGGATATGTTAGCTCATGTTCACTGCCCGAGCCCAGAAATCAGGTCGGGTGGGCCATGCTGTAGGAAACAACTGGTGGGGACATCTGCCATTAGTTGTGTGTGGGGCCTACCATGGTGTGTGTATATCATTTATTTCGTGTTCATTTGATTGATGTGCCCGGCAAAGAAATAAGAAGCCCCCCAAAAATAGGCCATTCCAAAACTAAGGTGGGCCCAATCACAGGAATTTAGAGATTTTAGACATGGTTTTCAAAGGCCCATTTAGAGGTTTCAGGCATGGATTGATCTGATTATTTGAATCAGGACCATGGGCCAGACGTGATGACACACCTATGGTGTGGATCTCATACACATACCCATGTCAGCGGTTGGCACCACCAAAGTGGATTCCATGTTTTGTGGAGTATGATGATTGATACTCACGCACGGCAACAACTGTACACATCTCATCATTGTACGACGATCCAAACCATACAAATCATGGACTCAAACCACAGATGGGTGTAGCAATAAAAAAGAAGAAAAAATGCACTTGATTAATCACACATAGCAATGTGATGAAGTATCCAATACCTTTGAATTATCCACAATAGCTTATTATCATTGCCAAACACTATAGAGTTATCATCATCTAGAAGACACTGTCCACAGCTGTATGATGGCGCCCAAGAGGCCCATTAAAGTTTTGAAATTTAAATCATAGATTATTGGAAACTAGTATGGAGTTTGTTTTTAAGCTGGAGCTGGTTGGGTTGGGTCTTAAAATGATGCAAGAAATGCCGTAGAAGGCAGGTTTTTTATGCATGTTTTCCCCCTTAACTATAACAGGTTGGCCATTTGACTGTTTGTGTAGAGAGAGACACTCTTAAGTGCAACTGGTTGGATGTCAAACCACCCTTGAAATTGATGGTTAATGAAATTGAAGAAAAATCAACCTTAATAAAGTCTTGTTTTGGATCAATCCCAAGTTACTTTACATAAGTTACTTATACCTCAAATAGTTATTTGGGTTTCTACTAATTATTCAACAAATAAGCATGTTTTACTTAAGCTACTTGTACCTCAAGTAGTTATCTTAGTTTGTACTTATTCAGTAAATAAGTATGTTATGTGAACAACGTACTTATGTGAAGTTTTCCAACTTCACATAAGCAACTTACCTCTCAAATTTGTTTGGTCCAACCTTAATATCCACTGTCCATCATTGGGGCCAGCCTTTGAGGTGGAATGCCTCTTTATGGTGGCCCACCTTGGCCCTATCTTCAATGTGAACCATCCGTCATGTGGGGCCTACCTTCACTGTGGACCATCCACCTTGTGAGCACCCCACCCCCCCCCCCCCCCCCCCCCCCCCCCCCATCATGTAGGTTGTCCATTATGCAAGGCCTACCTCGGTGTGGGCCATCCTCATGTCGAACATTGGATGTGGCCTTCCACTAGGGGTGCACACGGTTCGGTTTTGGTTTTGAAACTGGAACCGAATGGCCAAGGAGATAGTTGAATTGGTCCTTCCAGCTGTCAATATGGACCCTTCATGTGAAGGGGGCCACCTTTAGTTCTTATCCCTTTTGAAACCGGATCCGAACCGTGTGCACCCCTACCTTCCACCATGTGGATCCCACCTTTAATGTGAACCATCCATCATGGCCTAACTTCGAAGTGAGTCCTCCGTTATGAGGGTCCACCTTGGATGTGGGTCATTCATAACTAGAGACTGGCCTTCGCCTTGGATGTGGGTCATTCATCACTAGAGACCAACCTTCTAGACCTTTTGATGTGAATTGTCCTCATGTGAGGCCCACCTTAATATGGGTCATCCATCATGTTGGTCAATGTTATTGTCCATCATGTGAGGCATGCCTTCAATATCCACCACCCATCATGTAGAGTACAATGTTGATGTGGGTTTTCCATCATGCAGGCCCAGGCCCCACCTTCGATTTGGGTTGTCCATCATACGAGGCCCGCCTTGGATGTGAGCCATTCATCATTAAGGGCTGACGTTTGATGTGGAGCGTTCATTATATGCGGCCTACCTTCATGTAGGTCATCCATCATGTGGGTTCCACCTTCAATGTCCACTGCCCATCTTGTGGAGCCCACCTTTAATGTGAACCGTTTGTCATGTGGGCCCGACATTCAATATGGGCCATCCATCATGCATAGCTCGCCTTGGATGTGAACCATTCTTCATCAGGGGCCAACCTTTTGATATGAACCACCCATTATGTGGGGCTCACTTTGATGCATGTCATCCAATATGTGGACCCACCATTAACATTAATTGTCCATCATCTAGGGCCGACCTTCAATGTCCATTGCCCATCATGTGGAGCCCATCTTTGATGTGAATTGTCCATCACGTGGGCCTCACCTTTGATGTGGACCATCCATCGAATGTTTCAAAAGGTTGGCCAATGATGTTTTAATGGGTAGCATTCAATATCACTATTTCAAGTATTGTGGCCCATTGGAGCGTTGGATCTATCTCATATTTGACCTCTCCCTAAAATGAGCTTACAGAAAACGTGGACAAAGTGGATTTTCTTTTCTTTTTTTTTAATCAGGGGTGGATTTCTTAAAGAACTAGGTTACAAGTTTTTGGAGGTTCTAAGTTTTCAGGGTTCTCTTCAACACATATTTTGAAGTCTTGCAGCTCACTTGTTTTGGATCCTTGTATTTGGGCCCATTGGGTAAAATGAGCTGGTAAAACTATTGGACTCGGTGGATTTCTTAAAAACATGATGATAGGCACAAAAATAAGTGCTAGTGTTGTTTCAATAGTAGGCATTCAACACCAATGTTGCAAGTCTTGTGGTCATCCTAAGTGTTGGATTTCTCAAAAAACATCATGGTGGGTCACAAATGTTTCAACAGTGGGGGCAGGCATTGTCTCAGCCGCAGTGGGTGTTTAATTCAATTGTTTCAAGTAGCATGGCCTACTTGAGTGTTAGATTAGGCTTATATTTGTGCTCTTGGTGTGGTTGATTTCTCAAAAACATCATGGTGGGCTACACAAGCTTTTGCAGCTCTTTCATTCTAATGATAATCGTTGAATACAACGGTTTCAAGTCATGTGTCCCACTTAAGTTGTGGGTCTGATCTTCATTATATTTGGGCCCACTGGCTAACTAAATTAGTGTCGCGGGCGTTGTTTCAATAGTAAGCATTCAATACCATTGTTTGCAAGTCATGTGGCCCACTTGAGTATTGGACGTACCTCATCTTTGGGCCCACACCTTAAAATGAGCCGATGAAAATAGTGGACGAGATGGATTTGTTATAAAAAACATCATGGCCCCACTATTTTTCAAGAATTAAATGGACAACCATCCAAAAAGCCCCAACTGCATACTTGGCGAGTGATGATAATAATCAGGCCTACAAGGACAAGTGTAATGTTTATTTGCCATCTAACACCTTCATAAGGTTGCACCGACCTGGATGAAGGGAATACACAAATATCAGCTTAGATCCAAAATTTATTTACGTAGCTCTGCGAAGTTTTCAAGCAGGGGTGGATGGACAACAACACACGAAGTAGCCGGGGTTGAAGGTATGCCGTTGAAAACTCGGAACCAAAGCAATGAGTAGATTCTTGGAAATGACCACGAGACATTACATTCTGGATGACAACACGCCTGGTTTTTGTTTGTTGGCACGAATTGGACTGTTGGGATTGATTGATCAGTGCCACGGTGGGGCCCATACTTTCGACGGACTGGATTGGCTTGCACGTACACAGAATGCATGTGCAATGGATAATTGTCAGGATTTTGGTGACTTGCGACGAACTCATTGCGTTCTACAACGCAACAAACATCAAACAAATGCGGTAAATGTGGACGACCCATGTCCATTTCAGGAGATTGATACGGTAAAGTGGGTGAAACTGGAATACGGTGGCTCTCCCACTGTATAGGAGGTAAGGTAACGAATTAATCAGGACCATCCATCTAGTTGCCCTTACTTTGGATGGATGGTATTCTCAAATAGATGTCACAAAGGCATCATTGGTGGACCAAACCACACGAAACAGCTGGGATTGAAAACTTTTTGTACATAGGTTTTAGATCAGGTGATGTTTGTTCTCCTCATCCATCCAGGTTCTTGTAAACATGTTGGATTGCAAATAAATATTACAGTGGCCTTACTAGACATGATTATCATCATGGGTCATATATATGTACTGAGTCCGGATCCTCTATTACCAGGTCAACAGAGAATTCCTAATACCCTGAAAATCATTAGTCCACGTCAATCAACACTCACTGAAAAAATAAAAAACATTAAAAAAAAAAAAAACAAAAAAGCTTCGGACGCCAAACCACTGGGGTAACAGGAAAATCCTGTTGACCCGATAACAGAGGATCCCGACTCGTATGTACTTTGGGCTTTTTGGGTAGTCCATTGAATGAACAGTTGAAAAAGTAGTGGGGTCCACTGATGTTTGTCATAAATCCACCATATATACTATTTTCATTGGCTCGTTTTAGAGTTAGGCCCAAAAATGAGGCAACTCTAACACTTAAATGGGCCACATAACTTGCAACAATGGTATTGAATGCCCACTATTGAAATAGTGGAATTTGCATGGCCTGCTGTGATTTTATTTTTTTTTTAGAAATCCAACCCCATCCATCAGTTTTTCTAACTCATTTTAGTTAGTGTGCCCAAATATGATGAAGATCCAAATCTTGAGTTGCGCGGCTTGAAACAGTGGTATTCAACACCCATCATTAGATGGGAGGAGCTCAAAAACTCTTATGAAGTTTTTTTGAAATCCACCATATCTACCATTTTTGTGATCACCTTACGAGTGAGCCCCATTTAAGGCTAATCTAATACTCAAGTGAGCTACACTACTTGAGATAGCTAATGAATGTTTCAACAGCGGTGGAATTGACACTGTTTTTGCAGTGAGCATTATATATATATATATATATATATATATATATAATATATATATATATATATATATATATATATATATATACATATATATACATATGCACCCGCCATGCACTCATGCACGCTGCAGTGGGATTTCACCACTTATGGGTTCCAGTCGTTGCCTGAGTGGTAGACTATGAGGAGTTTCAACACGAGGTCTTGGGTTCGAAACCCATAGGTGGTGAAATCCCACTACAGTGTGCGTGAGTGTGTGGCGGGTGTTAAAAAAAAAAAAAAAATGCTCACTGCAAAGACAGAGTAGGTCTACCGCTGTTGAAACATTCATGAGCCACTTTGATGTTTTTGAGAAATCCACTCATACACCATTTTCATCAACTCAGTTTAGGGGGTGTGTTAATATGAGGTAAATCCAAAACTCAAGTGGGCCACATAACTTGCAACACTGCTATAGATAGTCCTAGATTCCATTGAAACTTGTGTGGCCTATCATGATGTTTTTAAGAAATCCACCTAGTTCACGAGTTTTGCCACTCATTTTAGTGGTGGTCCAGATAGGAAGAAGATCCAAAACTCAAGTGGGCTACATGGCTTCAAACACCGCACCTTGATGTTTTTGTGAAATCCACTTGGTCCACCATTTTGTCAGCACATTTAGATAGTGGGTTCGAATTTGAGGCAAATCCAACACTCCAATGGGCCACATCCCTTGAAACAGCCGTGTTGAACGCCCACCATTGGAATAGCAGCGGCCCACCTTTTGAAACATTTGCGCGCCTAAGTGATGTTTTTCAGAAATCCACCCTATCCACTATTCTCTTCAGATTATTTTTGGGGATGGGTTGGATCAGGCCGGCCGGGTGTCCATGTATGAGGCACATCAAATACTCAACAGGTGTTCATTCTCTACTGTTTCCTTCAATGTGGCCTACCTATTAATGTGAGCTAGAAAAACGGATGGATGGAGTGGACAAGTGGCCCACCCAATGAAGGAAAACAGATGGGCGGGGAGGACTTCTCAGCAGGAATCATGGTGGGACATACCTAAAGTCAAGCTTTTTAATGGAAAATAAGCTTCTCCATGGACCAAGAAGGTTTCAACAATAGGCATTGCCCTCCCTACCAGTTCATGTCATGTGGCCCACTTAAATTTTGGATCTGCCTCATTTTTTTGCTCACACCCTAACATGAGTGGCAAAACCGATTGATGCAGTGGATTTCTCAAAAACATCATGGTAGGCCTTAGGTTGGTTTCAATAGTGGGTCCTCACTTCTGTTGGTGTGGTCCACTTGAGCTTTGGATCAACCTCATTTTAGGCTCATGCCCTAAAATGAGTTGGCAAAATGGATGGACTGCATGGATAAACCATATACATTACATGGCCCCACGGAGTCACAACAAGGTTGGTAAATAGTTATCCAACAGCATCACCCATGCTTGCATGCATTACTACTACCTCTGTGTAAGTGTGGAGATTGAATGTCAGCCCTTGAAACACTTGGGCCCACCGTAATGTTTCTAATAATTCCATTCCATCCATCATTTGGGTGGCATCATTTTAGGTGGTTGGCCCAAAAATGAGGCAGATTCAATATTCAAGTGTGCCACACGGTTTGTATTGAACTATAATTGTTCAACTTCAATCATTTGTGGGGCCCATCGCAATGTATCTAAGAAATTCACTCTGTCTATCAGTTTTGCCAGCTCATGTTATGGGATGAATCCAAAAATGAGACAGATCCAAAACTCAAGTGGGCCACACGGTAGGAAAAAGTGGAGATTAAGGGTAACATTTGGCATCACCGTGATGTTTTTGAGAAATCCATTATGTCCATCTATTTTGCCACCTCATGTTGAGACATGATCTAAAAAATGAGGCAGATCCGAAACTAAAGTAGGCTACACAACTAGAAGCAATGGGAATTGAATGCCCACTGTTGAAACACTCCTTGGGACTACGAAGATTTGGATCATGCTAATATTTTCATCTTTTTTGTTCATCCCAGTGAGAGTTGCAATACTCCTATGGCAACAGAAGATTTGGACAAGTTGGTATTTTCGTTTTTCCTGTTCATCCTAGTGGGAATGACCTCATGACTGTTTTGGATGGCATATAAACATCACAAGGGACCCATAAAGGTTTCAGCGACAGGCATTTCTCCATTTTTCCTGTCGGGGCCACTTGAGTTTTGGATTTATCTCGTTTTTGTTCTCATGTTCTCAAATGAGGTAGCAAAATGGATGGACAGGGTGGATTTGGATTTCTCAAGGACATCATGGTGGACCCACGTGTGGTGGGGTCAATCAAGCATAGCGTGGCGTGCCTCTTAGCCAAGAGGTAAGTGGACTTTAAAGTGTAGGCAGTTTCCTCAGTACAAAAAGCTGTCACGTAAGTAATAATGTCAGGGGGTTTAGGCAGGTTTTTAGAAATAGTTTTAAATTAGAAGTTTTTTTGTCCATAGCCTAAAAGGCAGCCGCCATATGGAAAATCCCTACAAAAAATATAGGGTGGTTTTCAGGCAGACCCTTAATATGGGAAACGGATTGCCCCCTGACACCAGCCCCGGGGCTGGTGGTCGGTGCTCTGTGGGCCCCACCATGATGTATTTGTTTCATCCATTCCGTTCATCCATTTTAACAGATCATTTTATGTCTTGATACCAAAAATTAGAGGTATATATATCTCAGATGGACCACACCACATGAAAACAATAGTGGTTGGATATCCATCATTAAAATCCTCCTAAGGCCCACTATACTGTTTATTTGACATCTAATATGTTGATTAGGTCATACAGGCCCAGATGAAGGGATAAAACAAAAATCATCTTGATCCAAAACTTTTATGGCCACAAAATGTTTTTTAATGGTCGACGCTCATTCAACACTGTTTCATGTAATGTGGTCGTCTCATACTGTAAAATGATCCGTCAAAATAGATGGATGGCATGGATGAAGCACATACATCATGGTGGGTCCCACGGAGCACCGACCACCAGCCATTGGCTGATGTCAAGGGGAGTAGCCAATCCGCGTCCCTTAATATGAGTGAGGGAAGCAAATGGGTGCTGGCCACGAGGCAGGACCCAAAAATCAGCCCTCTCCATGGACCATTTAATTAGAAGCAGGGCAAAGCTCACCCTCTAAACAGTTCCCTTGGTGTCGCCCATGCGAATCAATAATTGTCCTGATTTTTTGGGTCCTAGGACTAAGTTTTAATGTGGCATCTAATGGTTAAAGGGGATTTAATCTCATAATCAGAGTTGTAAAAATCAAGGGTGGATGTCTCTGTCCCAATTGTTTTTGTTGTTGTGGTCAATCTGGATTATGGATCAGCCTGATTTTTTGGCTCCAAGCCTAATATGGGATTACACATTTAATGGGGTTCTCACATACACAACAGTGGGCTCCTTTTCGAAGAAACAACATTTATTCCCGTAAACATCCTCTCATGCCAGAAAGGGTCTGCCACATGCGGCGCAAACCACCATGATGTATTTCCTAAATCCACTCAAACTGCTAGGTGAATGATGAAATTTTAGGCATAGGGCTCGAAACCCAGCTCCAATTTTGTGATTCAAGTGGGTCATACTAAGGGATATAGTTGGGAAGGGAATGCCCACTGTAATGTTTACGTGGTGTCATTCTGACCAGTACATGTGTCATCCCATGTTAGGCCCAATGAAAAAAAATCAGGCTAATTTGTGATTTAGGTGGGTGGGTCACAGAAAAGGAAACAACCGGGAGAGAGAGGCTCTTTTATATGGCCCACTGTGATGATTATGTGAAATCCACTCAAACCATTAGATGACACACCAAAATTTAGGCATATGGCTAAAAAATCAATCCCATTAGTGATTCATGTGGACCATACCAAGGAAAACGTTTGAAGGGTGGGTTATTTCTTTAAGCTCCAAGACAAAAGATTTGGGCTGGACCTCGATCGCCCAATGGAGGGGCAAAGGGGCATTCTGACTAATCAGCCTCCCTTAGGCATATAAGGGAATCAAGGGTCCTGATTTTAGTTGAAGATCATGACCTAAAGAGCCCTTGAGATAATGTTCTGCATGTGCACGACATAGGAGCACGAGGATGAGTTAAGTGGGATATTGGAGAGCTCCCACAATAGTAGGGGAACAATAGGTTTAGACTGATGAATGAGCATGGAGGAATCAATCTCATTGTATCAATAACTGACATCCAGAAGAAATCAACATTAGTTCGTTAATTCAGAAACCTACATCGAGAAGGAATCCCTGTCAGTGTTGTGTCAAAAACCCTACGTTGAGGAGGAATCCACTTAATCGATGAAACCATGCTTGTGATGCTTGTCAAAGACCATAAATGGGGTGGAAGTTCACATAGGAACTTAGCCCATCTTGTACATGAGGATTGTACATGGCGTCTACACTATTATAGAGTTGTTTGAAGATTTGTGGAGGGTTCTGGAGTTCTCTAGTGACTTTTAGTAACTACTAGTATAGTCTAGAAGAGTCTAGTATAGTCTAGAAGAGTCTAGAATGCTAGATATAGCACCATTCTAGCCATTGTTTGTTCTTTGGGGAGTTCCTATATCCATATGATATGAGGAGGAAGCCCCCTCATTTGGGACTTAGTAACTCCCCAAGAGGCCCATTCTTGGGTGTAGCCCACCTTTGATGTGGACTGTCCATCGTATTGGCCCCACATTCACTGTGGGTTGTCCGTCATGCGTAGCTGTGGGAGCTACCTTTATGTGGGCCATCCAATATGTGGACCCACTATTAATGGTAGTTGCCCAGCATGTGGGGTCCACCGTCATTGTCCACTGCCCATCTTCGATGTGGACTGTCCATCATGTGGGCCCTACCTTTGATAAGGGTAGTCCATCTTATGTTTCAAAAGGTGGGCTGGCGATGTTTTAATGGGGAGAGTTGAATGCCGCTGTTTAAAGTAGTGTGACCCATTGTAGTGTTGGATCTACCTCATATTTGGGCCCACTACCTGAAATGAGCCTACTAAAATGGTGGATGGGGTTGATTTCTTAAAAAATTTGGTGGGTAACACAAGTTTTTGGAGGTTTTATGATCTAATAGTTGACTTCAATACATTGTTTGAAGTCTTGTAACCCACTTGTTTTGGATCTTCATCATATTTAGGCCCATAGACTAAAATGAGCTGGCAAAACTGGTGGATTTGGTGGATTTCTCAAAAATCATCATGATGGGCCGCAAAATGAGTTTTGGAATTGTTTCAACAGTAGGCGTTTGAAACCAATGTTGCAAATCGTGTGGCCCACTTGTGTTGGATGCACCTCAAATTTGGGCACACCTCCTAAACTGAGGTGAAAAAGATGGTGGCCGATGGATTTCTCAAAACCATCAAGGTGGGTCTAGAATGTTTTAATAGTGGTGGGCTGGCATTGTGATAGTGGTGGCCGTTTAATACCACTGTTTCAAGTAGTGTGACTCACTTAAGGGTTGGATTGGGCTTATATTTGGGATTGGGCTAATATTTGGGCCTATCCCCTAAAATGAGTTGACAATAATTGTGGATTGGGTTAATTTCTCAAAAACATCATGGTGGGCCACACTAGTTTTTGGAGTTCCTCCATTCTAAGGGTAGGTGTTGAATACAACTGTTTCAAGCCATGTGGCCCACTTGAGTTGTGAATCTTCATTATATTTGGGCCCATTGACTAAAATGAGTTGGAAAACTGGTGGACGGTGGATTTTTTGAAGAAAAAAAATAAAAATCAATGGACCATATGATTTCAAGGGTGTGCTGGCATTGTCTCAATAGTGGGCATTCAATGCCATTGTTGCAAGCCATCCATCCCACTTGATTATTGAATCTACCTCATATTTGGGCCTACCCCCTAATATGAGCTGATGAAAATGGTAGATGAGGTGGATTTGTTACAAACATCATTGTGGTCCCACTGCTTTTCAATGGTTGGTTCAAAGGACAATACCAAAAAAAATAAGCCCAAGTACACGCAGTCCACAATGATAATCATGCCTATTAGGGTCCTCGTGATGTTTATTTGCTATCCAACATGTGTTCATAAGATCGCACAAACCTGAAGTAAGGGAGCACACAAATATCAGCTTGATCCAAAACTTCTATGGCCTGAAGTTTTCAAGCCAAGATGGATGGACCCCAACACATGAAAAAGCAGGGATTGAAGGCATGTCATTGAAACTGAGAGCTTAAAGCTATGAGTAACTTTCTGGAGAGGACCTTCCAGAAAGAGAGATTCAAGTGGGCTTGGACTACATTCTGGAAGAAAACACACCAGTTTTTTGTTTTGTTGGCACCAATTAGACTGTTTGGATCGATTGATCAGTGCTATGGTGGGGCCCATACTTTGGATGGACAGGCTTGGCTTTGCATGTACACCAAATGCACACGCGGGGGATAATTGTCACGGTTTTGGTGACTTGCGACGCCCCGTTGTGTTCCAAAAACCAACAGCCATCAAAGAAATGTGTCATACATGGTAATGTTGCAAGTGTAGGATATGAGATGTTCGTGTGACACTCGCCTAGTGCATGTATGGCATCCAAAAAATCTGGATAGTCCAGATCCATTTCGGGAGATTGATCCAGTGGAGTGGGTGGAATCGAAGGGTCCGTGCATCTAGTTGCCCCTACTTTGGATGGATGGTTTTTTCAAATAGATCTCACAAAGGCATCATTGGTGGACCACACCACATGAAGCAGGTGAGATTGAAAACTTCTTGATTTATAGAAGTTTTGGATCAGACTAATATTTGTATGTTCCCTTCATCCAGGTCAGTGTGACCTTATGAACATGTTAGATGGCAAATAGGCATCACAATGGCCTTAATAAGCATGATTATCATCACGGGTTACATATGTGTGCTTTGGGCTTTCTAGGTAGTTGTCCATTGAACACACCATTAAAAAATCAATGGGGCCCACATTGATGTTTGTGACAAATCCACCCCATCCATCATTTTCATCAGCTTGTTTTAGGGGTGGGCTCGAACATGAGGCGATCCAACACAAGTGGGCCACGCGACTTGCAACAATGGTATTGAAAGCCCACTATTGAAATAGCACCAGCGCACCCTTGAAAATCGTGTGACCCAAAATGATTTTTTTGAGAAATCCATCTATCCACCAGATTTTCCAACTCATTTTAGTCAATTGGCCTAAATACGATGAAGATCCAAAACTCAAGTGAGCCACAGAGCTTGAAAGAGTGGTATTCAACACCCATCATTAGAAAAGAGTAGTTCTGAGAACTCTTTGTGATCTTTTTGAGAAATCCACCCTGCCTACCACTTTTGCCAACTCATTTTAGAGCGTAGGCCCAATATAAGGCTAAATCCAACACTCAAGTGGACCACACTACTTGAGACAGTGGTGTTAAACGCCCACTGCTAAGACAGCATTAGTCCATCACTATTGAAACATTCGTGAGCCACTGTGATGTTTTTTAGACATCTGCCCATCCACTATTTTCATGAGTTCGGTTTAGGGGGTGTGTCAATATGAGGTATATCCAATATTCAAGTGGGCCACACAACTTGTAACACTAGTATAGATAGCTCTAGCACCCGTTGAAACTCGTGTGGCCTACTGTGATGTTTTTGAGAAATCCAACCAGTTCGCCAATTTTACCAACTCATTTTAGTCCATGGTCTAAACATGATGAAGATCCAAAACTCAAGTGGGCCAAATAGCTTCAAACACTGTATCAAACTTCACGTTTAGAACAAAGAGGCTCCAAAAACTCATAGCCCACCATAATGTTTTTGAGAAATCCACCATTTTTTCAGCTCATTTTAGGTAGTGAGCTCAAACATAAGGTAGATCCAATATTCTAATTGGGTCACACAACTTGAATCAGTTGTATTGAACATCTAATATTGAAATAGCATCAGCCCACCATTTGAAGCATTTTTGTGGCCTACTGTGATGTTTTTTGAGAAATCCATCATGCTCACCATTTTCTTCAGATCATTTTAGGGGGTGGTCAGGCCCAAATATAAGATAGATCCAATACTCAACGGTGGTCATTTCAATTTCTATTGTTTCCTTCAATGTGGCCCACCCATTAATGTGAGATAGAAAAAGCAAAGATCTATTTCCTTCGGTGTGACCCGCCCATTAATGTGAGCTAGAAAAACGGATGGATGGGGTGGACCTCTCAACATGCATCTTGGTGGGCCCAGCCTAAAGCTTTTTTTTTTTAATGGCAAATAAACATCTTGATAGACTCGGTAGGTCTCAAAGGCAGGCATTGCCCTCCCTACCATTTCATGCCATGTGGTCCACTTAAGTTTTGGATCTGCCTCATTTTTTGGCGCGCACCCTAACATGAGGGGGCAAAACGGATGGACACAGTTGATTTCTCAAAAACATGATCCTAAAAATGAGTTGGCAAAATGGATGGACCGCATGGATAAACCACATACATCACATGGGCCCCATAGAGTCACAACAGTTGGTTAGTAGCTATCCAAATACATTAACATCATCCATGCATGCATGCATGCATTAATACTAACTAGGTGTAAGTGTGTGGAGATTGAACGCCAGCCCTTGAAACACTCGGGCCCACTGTGATGTTTCTGATAATTCCACTCCATCAGTTTATATAGGTTGTTGGCCCAAAAATGAGGCAGATCCAATACTCAAGTATGCGACACATTGCATATTGAACACTGATCCTTCAATTTCAATCATCAGTGGGATCCATTGTGGTGTGTTTGAGAAATTCACTGTGTCCATCAGTTTTGCCAGCTCATGTTATGGGGTGAGCCCGAAAATGATTCAGATCCAAAAGTCAGGTGTGTGGAAAACTAAGGTGGGCCACACACCAGGAAAAAAGTGGAGACTGAAGGGTCACTGTTCAGGGCCCGCTAAGATGTTTTTGAGGAATCCATCATGACCATCTGTTTTGCCACCTCATGTTAAGACATGACCTAAAAAAATGAGGCAACGTCATGTTAAGACAACCTAAAAAACGAGGCAGATCTAAAACTCAAGTAGGCTACACGACTAGAAACAGTGGGGATTGAACATGCCCACCGTTGAAATACTTTGGTCACCGAAGATTTGGATTAGGCTAGTATTCACATCTTTTCTGGTTCATCCCAGTGGGAATGACCTTATGACCGGTTTCGATGGCATATAAACATCACAATGGACACTAGAAAGGTTTCAACGATATGCATTTCCCTTTCCTTTTTTCCAGTCGTATGGCCCACTTGAGTTTTGGATTCATCTCGTGTTTGATCTCATGTCTTCAAATGAGGTAGCAAAATAGATGGACAGGGTGGATTTCTCTTAAACATCATGATGGGCCCACCTGCAGTGGGAGTTGGGGTCGCATGTCAATCAAGCGTGGCGTGGCGTGGCGTGGCGTGGCGTGGCGAGCGTGTTAACTGAGAGGCAAGTGGACTTTAAAGTGTAGGTAGGGGCTTTAATACCTGACAATAAAAATTATAGGCACTTTTTCAGAAATAGATTTAAGTTAGGAGGTTCTCAGTCCATAGCCCAAAAAGCCAGCAGCCATATGGAAAACCCCCCCCCCCCAAAAAAAATATAAGGTGGTATACAGGCAAGCTCTCAATATGTCTATATGAGCGAGGGAAGGAAAAGGGTGCCCGGCTTGAGTAGACCCCATTGTTGTGTTTATTTGAAATCCTCAACGAAAACCATGTCCGCCATCCCATATTAGGCCCAGGAGCCAAAAATCAGCCCTATCCATGATTAAGGTGGACCACACAATTAGAAGCAGTGTACAGGGCAAAGCTCACCCTCTTAAACAGTTTCCCTTGGTGTGGCCCTCATGAATCACTAATTGGCCTGATTTTTTTATCCTAGGACTTAAGTTTTAGCGTGGCATCGAATGGTTAGAGGTGATTCAATCTCATAATCATGGTGAGTTGTAAAAATTAAGGATGGACGTCTCTCACTCAATTGTTTTCATTGTTGTGGCCAATCTGAATTATAGATCAGCCTGATTTTTTGGATCTCGGGCCTACCATGGGATTACACATCTATGGTCAGAATGGATCTCACATACACAATTGAGCCCCTTTTTCAGGAAACAACATTTATTCCCATAAATGTCTTCTCGTATTAGAAAGGATTGGCCAGATGCAGTGGGCCCCACCATGACGTGTTTCCCAAATCCGCTCCATCCGTCAGGTGCATGATGAAAATTTAGGCTTAGGGCTTGAAACCCAGCCCCATCTATGGTTCAGGTGGGCCATACCAAGGGAAACAATTGAGAGGGGAATGCCCACCCTTGATTTTTAATGGGGCCAACCATGATGATTATGTGAAATCTACTCTGACCATTACACGTGTCATCCCATGTTAGGCACAGGGCAAAAAAAATCAGGCTAATTTATGATTCGGGTGGGGCACACCAAAGGAAACGGTTGGAAGAGAGGTGTCCATCGTTGATCTTTTATAGGGCCATCATGATGATTATCTGACATCCACTCAAAACATTAAATAGCACACCAAAATTTAGGCATGGGTAAAAAAATGCCCATTAGTAATTCATGTGGGCCAGACCAAGGTAAACAGTTTGAAGGGTGGGTTATTTCTTTGAGCTCTAAGACAAGATTTGGACAAGGAACAAGCAGAAACCGGACCTTGATCAACCAATGGAGGGGCATTCTGACCAATCAGTGTCACTGCAGGCATGTAAGGGAATCAAGGGTCCTGATTTTAGTTGAAGATCATGACCCAAAGAGGCCTTGAGATAACAAAGTATGTTCTCGATGGCCTGCATGTACACAATCTTAGGAGCATACATGAATTGGCGATGTCGGGATGAGTTTAAGTGGGATATTAGAGTGCTCCCACAATAGGTTTGATGGAGTAATTAACGAACATGGAGGAATCAACATCAGTACTATATCAAAAACCGACATCGAGAAGGAATCAATGTCACTGTATCACAAACCTACATCGATAAGCAATCCGCTTAATCATTGAAACCATGTTCGTGATGCTTGTCAGAGACCATAAATAGCTTTATAAACATCACATACATGGTGAGGGTGACATGAATCAACAAACTCTGAAGGTTGTTGCATTTAAACCTCTTCTCTTAAGATGCTTGAAGAAATGCATTGTTAACATCAAGTTCGCGAATGCACCAAGCACATGAGATGGCAATAGTAAGGACTGTTTAGACAGTCACCAGTTCTACAACAAGTCTAAAAGTTTCAAAAATTCGACGCCGGGCTGTTGATGAAAGCCCATTGCAGCTAATCGAGGTTTGTAGTACTCAATGGTGCCAATGTACTGCATGCCACAACTTTTTTTTTTTTTTTTTTTGGTGGCATATCATCTATCCTATAGTATTTGTATTATGAGATGTGTATTATGAAGCTGTCATGGGAGTGGAAGTTCATGACATGGTGTCCCGAGGCATCTAAAATCATCTAGAGTGTTGTAGTGTAGTTCAAATAATTTTAGAGTGATTTACAATATGACAAAGTTGTTTAGAGATTTGTGGGAGGTTCCGGAGTTCTCTAGTGAGTTTTGGTAGCTACTAATCTAGAAGAGTCTAGAATGCTTCTAAAATGTTCTTGACTATTGGATGAATGCTATACATATAGCACCATCCTAGCCATTGTCTGGTTCCTAGGTCCATATGATATGAGGTGGAAGCCCCCTCATTTTGGACTTAATAACTCCTTCCACCCCTCATTTGGGACTTAACAACTCCTCAGGAGTTGTAATCTTCCCTCTAGTACAATATAAAGCATTCCCATTCACTATGGTTCTTGGGTGTAGCCCATCGTGTTGGCCCCACCTTCAATGTGGGTCATCTATTATGTGTAGCTCGCCTTGGATGTGGGCCCTTCATCATTAGGGACAAACCTTTTATATGGACCACCCATTATGTGGGACTCATGTTGATGCAGGTCATCCAATATGTGGACCCACCACTAATGTTAATTGTCCATCATGTGGGGGCCATGTTCAATGTTCACTGCCTATCATCTGGAACCCATTTTTGATGTGGACTACTCATCATGTGGGCCCCACCTTTGATATGGGCCGTCCATCGAATGTTTCAAAAGGTGGGCTGGTGTTTCAATAGGGAGCTTTTAATACCATTGTTTCAAGTAGTGTGGCCGATTGGAGTGTTGGATCTGCCTCATATTTGGGCCCACTACCTGAAACGAGTTTATGAAAATGGTGGATTTCTTAAAAAATCATGGTGGGTCACACAAGTTTTTAGATGTTTTATGTCATGACAGTTTGACTTCAATACATTGTTTGAAGACTTGTAACCCACTTGTTTTGGATCTTCATCATTTTTGGGCACATCAACTAAAATGTGCTGGCAAAACCGGTGGACTAGGTGGATTTCTCAATAACATCAGGATGGGCCACAAAACGAGTGTTCGCTTTGTTTTAACAGTAGGCGTTCAAAACCAATGTTGCAAGTCGTGTGGCCTCTTGACTGTTAGATTCCCCTAATATTTGGGGATACCCCTTAAACTAAGTTGACAAAGATGGTGGATGGGGTGGAATTCTAAAAAACACGACGTTGGGTCACGAATCTTTCAACAATGGTGGGTTGGCGTTGTCTTAGTGGTGGGTGTTTAATACCACTGTTTCAAGTAGTGTGGGATTAGGCTTATATTTGGGCCCATCCCCTAAATGAGTTGGCAAGAACGGTGGATGAGGTTGATTTCTAAAAAACATTATGGTGGGCCACACGATTTTTTGGAGCTCCTCCATTCTAAGGGTAGGTGTTGAATACAACTATTTCAAGTTGTATGGCCCACTTGAGTTGTAGATCTTCATTATATTTGGGACCACTAACTAAATTGAGTTGGAAAACTGGTGGATAGGGTGGAATTTTGAAAAATAAAAAATAATCATAGTGGGTCAAATGAGTTTCAAGGGTGTGCTAGCGATGTTTCAATAGTAGGCATTCAATACCATTGTTTGCAAGTTGAGTGTTGGATGTACCTCATATTTAGACCCACCCCTAAAATGAGCTGATGAAAATGATGGATTAGGTAGGTTTGTTACAAACCTCACTGTGGCGTCACTGCTTTTCAATGGTTGGTTCAATGGACAATACCCAAAAAAGCCCTAAGTACACATGTGACCCCTGATAATAATCACGTCTACTAGGGCCATTGTGATGTTTATTTGCCATCCAACATGTTCATGAGATCACACAGACTTGAATGAAGGGAGCACACAAATATCAACTTGAACTAAAACTTCTATTGCCTGAGAAGTTTTCAAGCATGGATGGACCCCAATACCAGTTGAAACTGGGAATTGAAAGCATGTAGTTGAAACTGGGAATTGAAAGCTAGCTTCTTGGAGAAGGACCTTCCAGAAACTTGGACTACTATATTCTGGATGAAAACGTGCCAGTTTTCTGTTTTGTTGGCACCAATTCGACTTTTGGGCTCGATTGATCAGTGCCATGGTGGGGCCATACTTTGGATGGATTGGATTGGCTTTGCATGTACACTAAATGGATGTGCGGTGGATAATTGTTAGGAGATTGATGTAGTAGAGTGGGTGGAATCAGAATATGGTCGTGACAACTCACCACAGTACAAGAGGCAGTCTAATGAATTAATCGGGTACATACGTCTAGTTGCCCCTACTTTGGATGGATGGTTTTTTCAAATAGATGTCACAAAGGCATCATTGGTGGACCACCATATGAAACAGCCGGGATTGATGACTTCTTGTGCCGCAGAAGTTTTGGATCAGGCTGATATTTGTATTCCCTTCATCTAAGTCTTTCTGACCTTTTGAATATGTTGGATGGCAAATAGGTATCATAGTGGCCTTAATAGTCATGATTATCATCATGGGCCACATTTGTGTACTCTGGGCTTTTTGGGTAGTTGTCTATTGAGCGAACTGTTGAAAAAGTAATGGGGCCCATATTGATGTTTGTGAAAAATCCATCCCCCCCACCATTTTCATCAGCTCGTTTTAGGAGTGGGACCGAATGTGAGGCAAATCCAACACTCAAGTGGGCCATGTGACTTGCAATGCCTTAGGTTGAAATGGTGCCAGTGCACCATTGAAATTTATGTGGCCTACTATGATTTTTTTTATTATATAGAAATCCATTCATCCACTAGTTTTTTTAACTCATTTTAGCTAGGGCCCAAATATGATGAAGATCTAAAACTCAAGTGAGCCACATGGCTTGAAACAGTGGCATTCAATACACGTCATTAAAACGGAGCTCCAAGAACTCTCTGTGATGTTTTTGAGAAATCCATCCTATTCACCGTTTTTGTCAGCTCATTTTAGGGGGTGGACCAATATAAGGCTAATCCAATACTCAGCGGGCCACACTATTCGAGACAGTGGTATTAAATGCTCACTGTGGACAATATCAATCCACCACTGTTGAAACATTCGTGAGCCAATGTGATGTTTTAGAGAAATCCATCCATCCACCATTGTCAGCAGCTCAGTTTAAGGGGTGTGTCAATATGAGGCAAATCCAACACTCAAGTGAGCCATGTGACTTGCCGATGTAGGATAAGCAGTTTGATATTTCTTTGTGTAGGACAAGCAGCTAGTTTGGAGGTAAAGGCAATTGGTGTGGAATGCGGTTTGGATCCCCACCATGCTTGTGCGATGGAGAAGATCCATGGTGTATATTGGTTTGCCTAATAACCAAAGACAATGACAAATGTAAGTTTCAATGTGAAATAAGAAGTGTGAATTTCCAATGTCTTTCAGGGAAAAGTGACAATTGAGTTGATTAATGAAATTGGAAATGACAAAGGAGGAATCATTGGTGAGCATATAGGATGAGAACATTAGTTCGTTTGACTGAGTGATGAATGAAAATGGAGGAGTTAGCATCACTGTGTCTAAAACTTACATTGAAGGAATCCACTCAATCGTTGAAACCATGCTCGTGAGGCTTGTTGGAGATCATAAATAGGTTTATAAACATTACATAGATGGTGGGGATGACTTGAATCAACAAACCTTGGGGGTTGTTGCATGTAAACCTCTTCTATTAAGATGCTATGAAAAAAAGGCATGGTGAACATCAAGATGGTGAATGCATCAACTACAGGAGATGGCAATAGTAAGGACTGTTTGGGTAGTTGCCAGTTCTACAACAAGGCTAAAACTCTGTGTGTGTGTCTCTCTCTCTCTCTCTCTCTCTCTCTCTCTCTCTCTCTCTCTCCTCTCTCTCTCTCTCTCTCTCTCCTCTCTCTCCTCTCTCTCTCTCATCTCTCTATATATATATATATATATATATATATAATATATATATATATATATATATATATATATATATAATCAACGCCAGGCTGTTAATGAAAGCCATTTGCAGTCCAGCTTTGTAGTGCTCAATGGTGCCGCGGTCTGCGTTTCGATGCAATAGACTAGGCCACAACCTTTTTGGTAGAATATCATCTAATCCTATAGTATTTGTGTTATGAGATGGTGTATAATATGGAGAGTTGTCATGGGCTTGGAAGTTCACACAGGAACTTAGCCATTTCTACCACATCTTGTACATATGAGGATTGTACATGGTGTCTCGATGCATCTAATATAATCTAGAGTTTTGTAGTGTAGTTCAAATAATTTTGGAGTGGTTACACGATTAGCCATTTCTACCACATCTTGTACATATGAGGAATGTACATGGTGTCTTGATGCATCTAATATAATTTAGAGTTTTGTAGTGTAGTTCAAATAATTTTGGAGTGGTCTACACTATTGTAGAGTTGTTTAGAGATTTGTGGAGGGTTATGGAGTTCTTAAGTTTTGGTAGTTACTAGCCTAGAAGAGTCTAGAATGCTTCTAAAATGTTCTTGACCGCTGAATGTGTTAGACAGCTCACATACCTTGTATAACTAGTATACCTTGTATAGTTTATTTCTATAGGTAGAGGATTCTGAGTTTATTATTTTCCTTGTATAAATGGTTGTAATCTCTATATATTCAACCCCATTGGGTTGTCTCAAATACAGAAAACTTTTTGGCTTCACAGTTTTCATGGTATCAAAGTCCTATTGATCTAAATCCGGCCACCCCATCGTTACCGGAACCCCCACCTGTCAGATCCGACCATCCCTGAGTCCGGTCATCATCTTTACTCCCTGCTGCGTCCGACCACCATCCCTGCTGCGTCCGGCCACTCCCTACTCTATTTTGCGTCGTCCAGCCACCCCCTGCTCAATTTTTCAATTTTTCAGATCCAGATCCGATGCCCTTGCTCAATTTTCCAGCTCCAGATCCAGATCCAACGCCCCTACTCAATTTTCCTGCTCTGAATCCAGAGCCCCTACTCGATTTTCCTGCTCCAGATCAAGATCCAGCGCCCCTACTCGATTTTTCAATTTTCCAAATCTAGATCCAGCGCCCCTACTCGATTTTTCAGATCTAAATCCAGATCCAGCGCCCCTGCTCGATTTTCCAGATCCAGATCAAGATTCAGTGCCCCTGTTGCCTCTGTTGCTAATTGCTTCCGATCTCTCTTTTCCAGATCCAGAGCTCCTATTGTTGTTGCTATTCCGCCAGATCCAGAAACTTCAATCCCTTGGGTATCTCCTGCTGTACGGCACTTCTACGACTTTCTTTTGTTGTAACTCCTTGCGTGCTTTACATTACTTCAGATCAATGGACAAGAACTCATCAAGTATAAAGGCCCCACGTTGTAGTTTTGATGGTACCAACTATTCTCTATGGGCCATCCATTTTCAGAACTTCCTCAAGGTCGTGGTTTGTGGAGACTAATTGATGGATCTGTTACTCCCCACTTCCACAGATGCCGACAAATTAGCTGATTGGGAAATTAACAATGGACGGATTATTACCTGGATTCTCGATTCCGTCTATCGGTCCATTGTTGTTGGCCTCACACCTCATCGCACTGCTAAGACAATGTGGGAGGATCTCCAGACAATTTATCAACAGAGTAATGCAGCTCGGTTATACCGCTTTATTAACCTTGCTCAGGGTGACGACAATATTCAATCATTTTACTCCAAAATTGTCACAATTTGGACTGAGATGATTATGATGGATCCAACATTTCCTCATGACTTAAAGATATTCCAAACTATGCACGAGAGTGCGCAAGTTGAACAGTTTCTTATGAAGCTGCGTCCAGAATTTGAGCATTGTCGGGCTGCTCTCTTGAACCGTAGCCCTACTCCATTGAATTCGGTTATTAATGATTTATTGGCTGAGGAATAGCGACTGAAAGTTCTCTCTCTTCCTTCCTGTAAACAAATATTACAGTATCTGATATCAGAAAGGAGATGAATGATTTCTGTATTTGAGACAACCCAAGGGGTTGAATATATAGAGATTACAGTCATCTATACAAGGAAAATAATAAAATCAGAATCCTCTACCTATGGAAATGAACCATACAAGGTATACTAACTATACAAGGTATACAATGTGTATAAGGCATGTGAGCCTGTCAAACAGAGGAAGGCCCCTCATTTGGGACTTAATAACTCCTCAAGAGTTGGAATCTTCCCTCTAGTGCAATATAAGCATTCCCATTAACTATCATGGTGTTCTCCTGTTCTCACAGAGTCCTTGGTTCTTGGGTGTTGAAATTGGTGGGGAAAGTGAGAGTTAGGTTGTAGCGTTGGGGCACTAGCACCATGCTAGTGCCAAGTTGTTGTATGGGTGCCTCACAGGTGAGGCTGCAAGGGAGTTGAGAAGTCTGTAGTAAGTGTATTACCTTTAGATGCTTCCACTAGTTTGTTAGGATATGTGGAGCCTGATCATCAAAGATGTAGTATTATTCATCCAGCTAGTATTTTTGCAGGTTCGTAATTTCACATGGAATTTTATGTAAACCCTAGTTCGTTTAGGGTAATATATATTCTCTCGTAAGAGAGAGCTGTTATTTTATTGAGAGTTGTTGCTTCATTTTTTTGTCTTTGAGCATGGAGGATCAGTGTGAATCGTGGATGTACCGAAAGAGAATGTAAATCTTTCCATTGTGGTTTGCATCTTTTCAATGTTTTCTTTTGTTTTCTTTTGATTTCGATATTGTTGTGTGTGTGGTCGAGATGAGATCCTTCTCCCAACAAGGTTGACCTTCAGTATTTAATTTAAGCCATTTATTCCTTTGTCTTTTGTTTCAGTAAATTTCCTACAATTTCTTGTTGGTGATAATTATCATGGGTAAGAAATATATTTATAAAAAGAAGGTATGCTTTCTTTTCTTTTCTTTTCTTTTTTTTTTTTTTTTAAAAAAAAAACTAAATTTTTGTTACTATCAATCCTGGTAACATCTTATCTGATCATCAAACAATTATTCTTTCAGGCTGGATATAGACGTGTTGACACAATAGTCGAATACGAAGTGCAAAAGGAGGTAAAACATATTTCTTGAAAATAAGCAGTTTACAAAGAGAAATAATAAGGTTAATAAACTTAGAAATGATAATGTCAATTCACTATCTTAACTATAGTTTCTAGGTGTAGTTTATTTTATCGCAGGATTTGTGGAAAACCCAGAGAAGCTACATTGTATAGAATTCTTGAATGATTTTCATTGATAGGAAAACATGAATATATAGATAAAGGGAGAGATCTAGAAGATCTTGTTGGAGATCTTTTACAGATTTACAACTTCATAGAAATAGAAATAATCTAAATCTAACCAAAGAAGGAAATAATCCTAATATACTTTTGTTGCGCAGCACGCCAACAACGCAGTGAGCCGAGATCCAATCTCAAGCCTCACCCACAAACGATAAACAAGAAGAAAAAATAAACTAGAAATAGAATCAAAGCATTCAACAAACCACAAGACAAGATATACGTGGAAAAACCCCAATCTAGGGTAAAAAAAATCACGGATGCAAACTTCCATATGAAGAACAAAGATTACAAGGCAATATACTAACCTCTCCCTTGGAAGCACATAGAAAACCCTTAGCCCACACCTTAGAACTATTTCTAATACTTTCCTATACACTAGAAAAGACCTAGGAACACCTATATATAGTTTAGGCAACTTTCTTTCCGCACCCTTGCAAAAGGTGACACCAAAATCTGCAGTCCGCATCGGATTCGGAAACGAATCTGCGTAACTACAACCGGTCGAGCAAACTGTACGACCAATCGAGCGACCCTTACAACCGGCCATGAATGGGCCACGACCGGTCGAGCACCTCGGGACCAAAAAACTATGTTCGTTGGACTTTGAGTCGAACCGGTCCACGACCAGTTGAGCCGGCCCCAAATGTGGCTCCATATCTCAACAATCTCCCACTTGGAGACACATCGCCTTAAACATTCATCTTCTTTATCCGGAGTGCACCACCTCCCAGTCTTCAAGCCTGAAGACCAATCAAAGCTGAACAGAGCTTCAACTTCTCTCGTGTGACCGTCTTGGTCAACATATCCGCAAGATTCTCACTTGTATGAGTCTTCTCCAGAGCAATCGATCCATCTTCCAGTAATGAAAGTATGATATGATATCTGATGGTAATATGCTTGGTCCTTGAATGAAAGGCTGAATTCTTAGCCAAGTGTATTGCACTCTGACTGTCATTATACAGCTTGCAATCTGCTTGCTTCTTACCCAACTCTTCCATGAAACCTTGCATCCATACCATCTCCTTGCAGGCTTCTGTAGCCGCAACATATTTTGTCTCTGTCATACTGATAGATACTATCTTCTGTAACTGAGAGACCCAACTGATTGCAGCACTACCCAGAATAAAGACATAACCTGTAGTGCTTCTTCTGTTGTCGATATCTCCTGCCAAATCTGAATCCACGTAGCCTTGTAGCTTGATTTCCGAACCACCATAACACAGCCCTACATCCTTAGTACCTACCAGGTATCTAAGGATCCACTTCACAGCTTCCCAATGTTCCTTCTCGGGGTTGTTCATGAACCTGCTAACAACTCTCACTGCTTGAGCAATGTCTGGCCTCGTGCTCACCATAGCATACATGAGACTCCCTATCGCTGACGCGTATGGGACTTTAACCATGTAGTCTCGTTCCTCATGCGTCTTTGCACCTTACTCCTTAGATAGCTTGAAGTGGTTGGCTAATGGAGTGCTAACCGGCTTAGCACCTCTCATATTGAATCGATCAAGTACCTTGGCTATGTACTCTGCCTGTGACAAAACTAGTTTCTTATTTTCCCTGTCACGTTTTATCCTCATGCGTAGGATTTGTTTTGCAGCTCCTAAATCCTTCACGGCAAATTCTTTAGACAGTTGTCTTTTGAGATCTGAAATGTCCTTCATACTTGAACCGGCCACAAGCATATCATCAACATACAGAAGAAGGATGATGTATGACGTATCAAACTTCTTCAAGTAACAACAGTGCATGAAACTATCAAACTTCTTGTACCACTGCCTCGGGGCCTGCTTCAGGCCATATAGACTCTTCTTCAGTCTGCACACCTTATTCTCATTACCTGGTGCCACATATCCTGTCGGCTGATGCATATATCTCTTCTTCAAGGTCCCCATGAAGAACGACTGTTTTAACATCTAGCTGCTCTAGATGTAAGTCCTCTGTAGCCACTATACTCAAGACCATGCGAATCGTAAACATTTTCACCACAGGTGAAAATATTTTAGTGAAATCGATACCTGCCTTCTGTTGAAATCCTTTCACAACCAATCTAGCCTTGTACCGTTTCGAACCATCGTGCTCCTCCTTCAGGCTGTGAACTCACTTGTTATGAAGAGTTTTTTTACCCTTAGGTAGAGTGACTAACTCCCATGTATGATTAGACTCAAGAGAGTCCATCTCATCATCCATGGTCTGTTCCCACTTAACCCGTGTATCTTACTGTAACGCCTCTTTAAAACATTCTGGTTCATCATTATCTGTCAGCAGTAGATAATGTAAGGAGGGTAAGTATCGGACCGTGGATCTCCTCTCCCGAGTAGACCTCCTCACAACCGGTGTATGTGGCTCTGCCTCATAATGCTCCTGTGCATGGTCATCTTGTGGCGCTGTAACACCCGTGTCCGGTAACTCTTCCAACTCTACGAATTCCTTTTTCTCGGCCTTATTTTCCTGCACAATGTCCTTATGCATCACTTTTTCATTGAAGACTACGTCCTTACTTCTGATGATTTTTCTGTTTTCTGCATCCCAAAACGTGTAGCCAAAATTATGTTGTCCGTAGCCTATAAACGTGCACCTCTTGGACTTCGCATCCAGCATGTTTCTGTGCTCTGCATCAATGTGAACATATGAAGTGCAACAAACACTCTGAAATGTGCAAAGTTCACTTCTTTCCCAGTCCATGCTTCTTCCGGTAGCCCATCATCCAATGGTGCTGAGGGACTTCTATTGATGAGATATGCGGCAGTATTCACAGCATCTGCCCAAAAAATCTTGGGAAACCCTGCATGTAACCTCATGCTCCTAGCGCGCTCAAGGATGGTCCTGTTAATGTGCTCAGCTACACCATTCTGATGCGGTGTCCCTAGAATCATTTTCTGATGTTTGATTCCACTTGCTGCACAATACTCCTCAAACCTCTTATCACAATATTCTCCCCCATTATCAGATCTGAGACACTTTACTGTTTTACCTGTCTCGTTTTCTACCATAACTTTCCACTTCTTAAATACATCAAATACATCAGATTTATGTTTTAAGAAGTAGACCCACAGTTTTCTAATAGCATCATCAATAAAGGAAACAAAATAACGTGAGCCACCAAGAGATAATACCTGTGTCGGTCCCCACATATCAGTGTGTATAAGCTCCAACAGATGCGTCTTTGGAGCGCGTCCCGTCTTCTTGAAGCTTACCCTCTTCTGCTTGCCATACACGCAGTCCTCGCAGAATTTCAAGTCAATAGACTTCAGCCCTGGTAGCCTCCCTTTTGACGATAACACTTTCATCCCCTTCTCACTCATGTGTCCCAACCTCTGATGCCATAACTGTCCATTCACTCCCGTTGATGCGACTGCGAGTGAACTATACGATCCTGAAGTTATGTACAAAGTACCTTCCTTTTTGCCTCAAGATATTACCAAGGCACCTTTTGTGATTTTTCAGAAGTCAGTGGTGAATGTCGTCACATAACCGGTATCGGCCAACTGTCCCACTGAGATCAGATTCCTTCTCAAACTCGGTACATGTCTGACATCCTTCAATTTCAAAACCGTTCCGTCTTTCTGATTGACCTGAACATCCCCCTTTCCAACTATACTGCATGGTTTATCATCACCCAGGTAGACTCTCCCAAAGTCACCTGACACATAATCACGTAGAACTTCCTTACACGAAGTGGCATGAAACGAAGCACCTGAGTCTATAACTCAAGACTCATTCTTCGCATCAAGAGACAAGATCAACGCCTCTGTGTTACTCTCCTCAGACAGATTCATTGAATCCTTCCTGCCTTGAGAGCTTCCTTCTTGTTTTTTGAGTGCCCTGCAATCACGTTTCATGTGCCCCTTCTTGCCGCAATGTCAACACCCGTCTTTGTCTTTCGGTCCCTTGGACTTCTTCCTCGACTTAGAACGCCCATGTTTATTGCCTCCTTTGTTCAGCGATCTTCCTCTTTCTTCAACATTTAGAGCATTCCCTGAGTCCCCTGAAACTCCTGATGCCTTCCTTCTAGATTCTTCACTGAGAATTAGACCGGCCATATCATCAAATTTCAGCTTTGTCGACCCTGAAGAATTGCTCACAACAATCACCAAACCATTCCAACTGTCTGGCAGACTGGACAAGATCAATAATGCCCTGACCTCATCCTCAAAAACAATGCCAACGGATTCCAACTGGCTCGTGACTGTATTGAACTCGTTTAGATGTTCAGCCACGCTCCCACCATCTGACATCTTCATGTTGAATAGTTGTTTCATAAGATGAACCTTGTTGGATGCTGAGAGCTTTTCATACATGATGGTCAGGGCTTCCATTAATTCTTTTGTAGTTTTCACCTTGGATATATTGAAGGCGACGCTCTTAGGCAAAGAGTCAGATCGTTCCTAAAGCCTTCCTATCCAGTAAAAACCATTCATCATCTGTCATATTTTTTAGTTTCTTCTCTTTTCCTCCTAGAGGAATATAGAGGTCCTTCTGATACAGATAATCCTCCATCTGCATCTTCCAGAAGGCAAAGTTTGAACTATCAAACTTCTCAATTCTAGTTTTTCATTCTTCCGTCATCGCTCCCAATAGAACTAAACCAATGGCTCTGATACCAGTTGTTGCGCAGCACGCCAACAATGCAGTGAGCCGAGATCTAATCTCAAGCCTCACCCACAAACGATAAACAGGAAGAAAAAATAAAGTATAAACAGAATCAAAGCATTCAACAAACCACAAGACAAGATATACGTGGAAAAACCCCAATCTAAGGTAAAAAAAACTACGGATACAAACTTCCACTATGAAGAACAAAGATTACAAGGCAATATACTAACCTCTCCCTTGGAAGCACATAGAAAACCCTTAGCCCACACCTTAGAACTCTTTCTAATACTTTTCCATACACTAGAAAAGCCCTAGGAACACCTATATATAATTTAGGCAACTTCTCTTCCTCACCCTTGCGAAAGGTGACACCAAAATCCGCAGTCTGCATCAGATTTGAAAACAAATCTGTGTAACTACGACCGGTCGATCAGACTGTACGACCGATCGAGCAACCCCTATGACCGGTAGTGAATGGGCCACGACTGGTCGAGCACCTCGAAACTAAAAAATGATGCTCGTTGGACTTTGAGTCGAACCAGTCCACAACCAGTGTCGTGCCCCTACGACCGGTCGAGCATAGCTCACGACCGGTTGAAGACGGCCCCAGATGTAACTCCATATCTCAATAACTTTAACAAGATTAGAAATAGTATACTCAATCAAGATGCCACTAAATCAACTTGATATGTTATTGAAAAATTGAAATCATCTAAAAGATATGCACTAAAAAATAGTGGCCATTATACCTTATTATTCTCTTTTTGGAACCAAGAAAAATATGCTCTTGTATCTCAGGTGGGAGAAGCATTGCAGGCTGTGGTGAAAGCAGAGATAGATTGGAAAGATCTTTTTATCACTTCCAAGTTATGTCATGGACTTCACATCTAGAACTATTTAATTAACTTGAGGTGTCCTTTGAAAACTTAAAGCATAAGGAAAGAATATTTGTCATTTAAAGGATTTTGATTTATTTTGAAAATATATATTCAAAACCAGTGATTTAACAGTTTGTGAGAGTAGTATGGAATAAAATTCACTTCTATTCTTTATTTATACTCTGCAATCTTCACTTTAGATTTCTCAACTCCTTTATATTATCACTTTCTATCATGTATTCCATTTTTGCTATTGTAGATTTATTGCATGGTGATTAAGTTCTCTGAAGCCTTTTCTATTGTTAATTTATTGCACGATGATCGTTAAGGAAGGTTGTATGTCGTTCTCGGGTCAAGTGAGAGCTTAGCTAGGGGTAGGAAAAAGTGGGAAGAAATTCACATATAAAGGAGAAACATAAATAACTCAAATGATTCAACAAATTCATTCATTGTAATCACATCAGGTTGAAGGGGATCGGTCTTTTGTCTCAATCTTGTTCAGTTGTAGGAACATTGCCAATGTTGACGAACTTACAATTAATGCTTGAGTAACTATCATTAAGAATGAATGAACCTTTCCTCGTCCTTCTTTCATTTTTCTTTTTTGTTTCTCCTCCATATTTTTTTCTTAGTGTTCATTTACTACACTGCTTTATAGTTGTTAAAAGAAACCAAACACGACAAAAGCACAATAGATCTTTATTAAAATAAGGGGTAGGGCATGCTTACTAGTTTACTAGATTAGAGCTGCTATAATGTTTACACATTCCACACACTAGTAAATGACTTAAGCCCCTTCCTATAAATAGGAGTTAGAAGCCACTCTCCCACATGTATCCTGTTATTGTATTGGATTTATTGGGGTTTATTATTCCATACGTAGGAGTTAAGGTATGTTATTGGGGCAAAAGTTAGATTAGAGAATAATGATTTCCTAGCCATTGTTTATTAGCAATGAACGTATGGTAGTCCACAATACTAGCGAAGATAAATGGAAGTTCATGCCCAATTGGGATAAGCCCACGAGCCCAGAATAATAAACCCAGTAAGCCCAATACAGTAACACATCTAATGTCGAACTAAACTTACAAGATAATAAACATAAAGCATGACATAATAAAAAGTTGAGTTTGTACTCTTAACAAGGACGGCAATCTACTGCCTTATTCGTTGCTCTTCTAATCGACCAGTTGCAATATGATGCTCTTCTAATCAACATGTAGCAAGTGGACCATTTGGACAATGATCCACTGCAAAAATGGGCATATCCTGTGACGGGTGACCATGTTTACAACAACGACAGGCTTCTACTTATGGCAGCCTGATTAGGATGAGGATAGAAGGTGCAAAGGTGAAAATATGGATGCCAAGAGGCAGTCGATTATGAAGATATTTCTAGCTGCAACCTCTTAAGTAGATCAGTTGGATGATGACGAAGAAGAAAAAAGGAGTTGAAAAAATAAAATTCACAGGATCCAACCAACCCACTCGGTGCCATGTTAAACAAACTAAACAAAGAGAAAAACACGAGAGATCTATATTAAAAGAAGGGCCAGGGCACTCTTACTAGATTAGAGCTCCCGGGTGCACGGGTTGCTATTGCTTACACACTCTGCTCACAAGACTAAAAGACTTGATCATCATTATATATAGGAGTTAAAACCAACTCGTGTTAAGACTCACTCTCCACGTGTGTCTGATGTGGGACTCGACTACTCATAAGACAAAAACATAAAACAGAACATAATCAAAGGTTGAGGGGTATGGATTACTATCAACAATAACAAAGGCCATTTTATATGCAATGTCATTGATGATATCATACTATTTTTTTAGAAGAATAAGAGAAATAACTCTCTAATTCCAAAATAGGTTTGGAGTGAGGAAGCCTATGTGAAGAAATAGTGGTGTACGTTGAAAATTTATGGTGTTATTTGTGTTGGGGCATTCTTTGCAATTTATATCTATGGAGAAGGCATTCTTGTAATTTTGGTAAAAAATTTAGATGGGATTGAGAAGATCTCTAGCATCTCTCTAGCTAAAACTTGAGAAGATTTATAGAATCTTCAAAGGTGCACTTAAAATTGTAGGAAATTTTTAAAAGACACAAAAGCATGAACTTTAGAAAACTTTAAGATTCTAATATGGATCCCCATGTGGGTGCAATCAAATTCTAAAAGAAAACAAACTAATCCTTGAAATCTTACAGTAGGTTCGTTTCCTTTGATCGATGATGAAGTCCTATGTAGATCCTCCTGTAAACAGAAAGGAGCTGAAAGCTTTTCTGTATTTGAAACAACCCAAAGGGGTTGAATATATAGATATTACAATTATCTATATAAGGAAAATAATAAAATCAGAATCCTCTACCTATGGAAATGAACTATACAAGGTATACTAGCTATACAAGGTATGTGAGTCTGTCTAACATCCCCCCTCAAACTAATGTTGGTCATCGACAAGTAATAGTTTGCTAACTAGAAATGAGTGACGTGCATAAGTGAGAGACTTGGTGAGAATGTCGGCAATCTGATCTTGAGATGCAACATGTGGAAGAGAAATCAGCTCAGACTGAAATTTCTCGCAGATAAAGTGACAGTCAACTTCAATATGCTTCGTCCGTTTATGGAAAACTGGGTTAGAGGCAATCTGAATGACACTTAGATTATCGACATGGAGTGAAGTAAGATTCTACATACGAATGCCCAAGTCGGAAAGAAGTCCATATAACCAGACAAACTCACTACACGCAGCGGACATTGCCCGATACTCGACTTCTGTGCTCGATTTGGAAACAGTGACCTGTTTCTTACACTTCCAAGAGATGAGAGAAGTGCTGAGAAAAACATAGTAGTCAGTGGTAGATCTTCGTGTGAGAGCGCAACCAGTCTAATCAGCATCTGAATAAGCACGAAGGTCCAGAGTCGTCGTGGAGGAGAAAAACAGTGATCGATCTAGAGTTCCACGTAGGTACCGTAAGATACACAACACTGCAGTCATATGAAGAGTCCGAGGAGCAGAAACAAACTGACTGACGACTTGGACAACGTAGGCAATATCAAGGCGAGTCATAGTTAAGTAAACCAGACTCCCAACTAAACGGTGGTATAAGTTGGGATGTGCAAGTAGATCACCATCGTCACAGCTATATTGAACGTTAAGTTTTAAGGGAGTCTGAACTGTCTTCTGATCCGTCAATGATGCCAAAGTGAGAAGATCCTTGATATATTTACGCTGGCTGACCAGGATCCCACGTTTAGAACGTAAAATTTCAAACCCATGAAAGTATGTGAGATGGCCGAGGTCTTTCATCTTTAAGGATGATTGCAGAACTTCATTTAAAGTCGAGATGCCAGTAGCATCGTTACCAGTCAGAAGTAGGTCATCAATATAGACTAGAACAATGATAATTCTGCGAGCAGTGGTGCGCAAAAATAAGGATGGGTCATGACTACTTTGAGTAAAGCCAGCACCTGTAACAACATCGTGAAAGCATTGAAACCATACCCGAGGTGCCTGTTTGAGGCCATATAGGGCTTTCTTTGGGCGACAAACCTTATTGTCAAGGATTAAAGAGACAGGAGGAGGTTTCAAATATACAATTTCTTAGAGGTCTCCATGAAGAAAAACATTTTTCACATCCGTCTCAGTAAGTGGTCAAGAGCGAACGGAAGATATTGCTAGAAGAGTACGAACAGTTTCCATCTTGGCCACGGGAGCGAATGTCTCATCATAGTCAATTCCGTATTCCTGTTTGTATTCCTGAGCGACAAGTCGAGCCTTGTATCGATCCAATGATCCATCAGACTTGAGCTTGACAGAATAAATCCATTTGGTACCAATTAGCTGTTGGTCAGCGGGTCGAGTGATAATGTCCCACGTATGATTATCATCCATTGCTATAAGTTCTTCTACCATAGCCTTCTTCCAACAATCATGAGTGACTGCCTGAGAGTATGAAGTAGGAATAGAAACAGTATCAAGAGTAGCATTCATGGCAGACATAGAGCATATCAAGCGATCAGGCGCTCAATGTAGACAATCGAAACGACATATCGAGGTAGGTTCAGGATCTGCAACAGGTACAGTAGGTTCGGGTTGAGTAATAGGTGGTGGAGCTGTACGTGGTCGGCGCGAGTAAACCTGCAATGGACGAGGGAGAGTATTGAGGCAAAAGGAATATCAAGAAAGGTGGTTAGGCCAGGAGATTGTGGGGCGTGCGGAGGAAGAAGAGATGAATGAAAGACAATATGTTCAAGAAAAACAACATGTCGTGAAACCCGAGCACGACGAGAAACCGGATCATAACATTGAAAACCTTTTTGAGTTTCTCCAAATCCTAAGTACATACATTTGATCGATTTTGGAGATAGTTTGTTATGCTCACGTGAAGTCAGGTGAACATAACAAACATAACTAAAAGCACGAAATGTGGAATATGCGAGAGGTAAGCCGTTGAGAACAAAGTATGGAGATTTACTATTCAGAACGATGTGTGCTCCAATACATAACATGTTAAAATTAATATACGTTAGATGTGTGGGTCCCACCATGATGCGTGCACGCCATCCAATATATCCATCATGGGCACCATCTCAGGGCCCATTTGGACGGGCGGATTGGATGGTATTGGAAGGGATTGGAAGTTAAATCCCGGGATTGGCCGGGCGTGACAAACAGACTGGGTGATCTGATCCCGGGATATAGCAATCCCATGGATCTTAAGACCATCCACTGACAACACCATTATTACCTTTAAATCCCATCCAATCCACCCTCAACTGTTTAAATTTGCTTGGGACATGTTTGGTTCGAGGGATTGGAAGGGATGGAAAGGTTTAATCTCGAGATTGGCTGGGTATGCCAAAGAGACTCGATATAACAATCCGGGGATATAGCAATCCCATGGATCTTAACTGACAACACCACCATTACCTAGAAATTCATGCCATCCACCCAAATACCATTCAATCCCTTCCAATCCCCCGGTCCAAACGGGCCCTCATGTTCTTGCAGGACAAATGTCAGGATGATCCAAAACTTAGTGGATCCCATGATTTCAAAGGCCTTAGGCATGATTTTTCCTGGTGTAACCCACCTGAGTTTTAGAACGATCTGATTTTAGGGTTTCCCATTCATCCTGGTGGGGCACAACTTAGAATGGATCAGATGGCATAAAAAATTACGGTGGGCCCACAAAATATCTGGAATTTTTTCAATGGTTGGGCACCCCCATATCAACTGTTACTTTTATTGTAGATCACTTAAGCTTTGGATCTTACTGAGTTTTATTTTTCAAGGATAAAATAAAATTAAAAACATTATGGACGGATTGGATTTTATGTAAACATTATGGTAGGCCGTATACACGTCACATTGTTGGTTGAGCTTAATCTACACAGCTTTGTAGTGGATCTGGCCTCATTTCAGGAATATGCCCGAGTACACAATACATATATCCTCGAGCTCCCATCATCATCCTCAATCATATAATACTTCGGATCCAGAAATCTCTTCTTCTTCTCCAAAGACACCGAGAAGAGAGAGAGAGAGCAAAACCCTAGATTTGCAGCAGAAAAAGCAAGGAGAAGATGTCTTCTACTTTCAGCGGCGACGAAACTGCTCCCTTCTTCGGCTTCCTCGGCGCCGCTGCTGCCCTCGTCTTCTCCTGTAATTTATTCTTTTCTGATCTGCCCCTCCTTTCTTTCTACGGCCACGATCTCTATGTCCGTCTCTCTTCTATCTCCGGTCCTGATCTGTTTCTTCGCAGGCATGGGGGCCGCCTACGGCACGGCAAAGAGCGGTGTCGGTGTCGCGTCGATGGGCGTGATGCGCCCGGAGCTCGTCATGAAATCGATCGTGCCCGTCGTCATGGCTGGAGTCCTTGGAATCTACGGTCTGATCATCGCCGTTATTATAAGCACTGGGATCAACCCGAAGGCGAAATCATATTATCTTTTTGATGGGTATGCGCACCTCTCCTCGGGGCTCTCTTGCGGGCTTGCTGGGTTGTCGGCCGGGATGGCAATTGGGATTGTCGGTGATGCTGGCGTCCGGTAATTTATCTCTCTATTGATTTTCTTTTGTAGATCTGGCGGCGAGTCTGGTGACTGAGCAGTTACCATTCTTCAGGTTTTTTTTTTATTCATTTGGATTTTTGAAGATCGTGTCTTTTCAAACTTGTGTACAGTGTGCAGATTCTTATCCATTTATATGTAGATAATGTTTGATCGAGCCTGACTGTTGCTAATATTCTTCATTACGCGCGTTTGTAGTCATAAATCTGATCAGTGGAATTGTTTTTTTTTTTTTTTAAATTAATTTATTTAACTATGGCCTGTTCATGGGTGCCTGCCAGATTAATGGTTTAGAACACCACATATAATGCCATGCAATGCCAGAATTTCTCTATTCAATGTATAGGATAAGTAATTCGGCGCCTTCTTTTCAATTGTTAAGGATTTTCTTTTCCATCCATCAGTGAATCTATCAATGGAGAATTGTTTTCATTTTCTGTATGCTTGTTAACTTTGGCATGCCCTGTAAGTAAATAAGCTACTGTTGAGTGTTGACCTAACAATTTTATGTATGCTTGTCATATATATTTTTCTATTATGTATGTTTTCTAGGCTGGGCTTAGGCTATGATGATGATGATGATGATGATGATAGACATTGAATTGATAAGTTTTTCGGCTCTCCTCTCCATCTTCCTACCTGAATTAGGATATCCAATCTTTTATGTTTCTTAAAATGCTTTAGAGCCTTGGGTTTGTGAGATATGAGGTAAACCATGCCATTCATTTTTTCTCATCAATTATAGCATGCCATATCTCAAAAGATAGTTGATAAATTACAAGAAGTAAGAAGGCCCTTGCAGGTGCTAGCACTCAGTGGTCCACAAATATTTGAGTGAATTAGATGCAGCAGTCTATCATACCATCTTTCTTGGAGAATCGTTTCCTAGATGCCTTGCCATATACAACTATGCTCACATTGGGGAAGGTCAATTTTGGTTAGGTATTTCAACAAACTCTCTTCAGAAAATCTAGTGAGCTTCTTGTTTCCTATGTGCCATAATCTAGCTTGCCACTTAAGAAATTTCACAATAGCATAAGGTAGATCTACTGTTGTTAAAGTAGACAAGGGAAATACTGAATTAACTGAAGGTTCTGTAACTAACTCTAACTTAAATAAACCATCCAAATTAAAAATTGTGAGCATGTACAGCTCCATCTTAAGTAATTGTGCATGACTTAGATACTATGCCAAAACTATCCTTCCAAATGAAGCAACATAGCATTAAATACTTCCTCATCTTAGGAGAGTATAATATAACATGGGGTTACATCGTTCTGTGTTTTTTTTTTTTTTGAGAGGTAATGGTAATTTATCTCTCTAAAAAAAGGGTAATTTTACTGAGAAATGCACTGAGATAGCGCAAAGGATTACAACCCAAGAAAGAAGGAAAAATTACTGTCCTCAAGACTTTTTATAGAAGGGGCCCATCCCACCATATAAAGCATTGCCCTACTAAGGACCTTCACCTCTGATTATTCTCATTATTGAAACATCTTCCATTTCTTTTCACCCAAATTGCCTAAAGGACCGATTGCAAAACCAATCTCCAAATTACCCTTGCTTGCTTCCCAAGCCCAACACCATGCCAATCCATGATGAGATTGCCAATAGAGTTGGGCATCACCCATGACATATTGAAAAGCATAAAGAAACTCATCCACACCTTCTGTGCAAACAGGCAATGAATAACTAGATGGTCTGCTGATTTTTCATTTATCATACATATTGCACACACATTAGGGACAACCATTGACCCCTTTTGAAGTTTATCAATAATCAAGATCCTCTTCCAACTTTCTCCAAAAAAGAAAAAGAAAAGATATTCGTCCTCCCAAGTAAGCAACCAAAAGATGCAACTTTCAGGGGAGCACCATAGAACCACACTTAGACGTTTGTGCACTTGCACCAACCCCCCCGATGGAGAACTTTATAACTTTTGGGTTACATCATTGTGTTTTTCATGTGAAAAGATGATGCTTTGAACTTTGCTCATGCACCTTGTTCCTCATGAATATCTACTACTCTTCTAGCCTCGCCTGGGGGTGCTCATTAAATCCTTATTGCTCATCACATGCTGTGTTGTTCACGATCCAAAAAGCAATCCACATTGGATGCATCAATGGGTGGTTCCAACCAGTGTTCAAAATATCGGTATCGCACAATGTATCGCACCCTTGGGATACAGATACGTATCGGTTATCGCATGGGATATATCGTTTGTATCGCATAATTTATCGCACTTTTTGAGAAACATGGGGAAACATTGGGAAAATGGTTGAATTTTTCAATGAAGCTTCAAGGATTATTAAAAAAGACCTTAATACACACTTTTAAATCATAAAATCTTAAAAAAGAAGTGCACATAATAGGTTTCCTTTGTATAGAGTCTAAGCTATGCGTTGTCCTATTGAATTCAGACAATTATATTCAGTATCCATCCATAGGTAGACCATACCATAGGTAACAATGGTGATTGACCATTAGTGGGCCACAAAAGTTTTGGATCAAGCTGATAATTGTTTTTTCTCTTCATTCAAACTTATGTGAAGTGATCAGCGGATTGGATGCCTAAAAAAATATAGGAAAAATTAAGGTGCACCTTAAGAAGTTTTTAATGGTACCATGTTCAACTAATACTGTTTCCTTGAGTATGGTCCACCTGATAATTGGATCTTCTTAATTATTAGGATCATATTATAAAATGATCTGAAAAAACAGATGGATGGAGTGGACACAAAATACACACATCAAGTTGGGGCCCACGGTACGATTGTATGGTCTTGGGTGAGGCGGGGTCTCACCTAATCCACTCCTATAGTACTGAGTAAACTTATTGGGTCCACCGTAAACGTACATGGTTTATCCATGCAGTCCATTTGTTTTTCCGGCTCATTTTAGGGGTTGAGCACAAATTTGAAACATATCCAAAGGTCAAGTGGACCATACCGCAGGAAACAATAGGAATAATGATTTGCACCGTTTAAACCTCCCTTAGGGCCTACAATGATGTTTATTTTTCATCCAACCTCTTCATAAGATCACAAAGATATGGAAAAGGAAAAGAACAAATATCAGCTTGATCCAAAACTCTTTGGCTCCCAAGGATTTTTTTTAATGGTAGATGTTTAATTCGCACCATTTTCTGTGGTGTGGTCCACTTGAGCTTTGGATATGCTTCATTTTTTGGACTAAAAATCATAAAATTATATGGTAAAATGGATGGATGGAGTGGATAAAATACATGAATTATGGTGGGCCCCACAGAGTTTATGTAGTACACTACTCACCGCGCCCGCTTCCTACCACACTACGAAGACGGCGGTGCCGGACGCGGATTTCCTGCGAAAGCAGAAGTTCCTACGCTTGAAACTTGGGTGGGACCCAACGTGATGTTTTTGAGAAATCCACACCGTAAATTTATTTTATGAGTACATTTTAGGACTTGAGACCAAAAGTGAGAAGGATCCAAGACTCAAGTGGGCCGCAGTAGAGGAAAAGGTGGGTAGGAAAATTCCTACCGTTGAAAACTCTGTAGGGTAGAAAGTGATGTTTACATGCCATCCATACCGTTAATACGTCATTCCTACTGGGATGAACTAAAAACACAAATATTAGCCTGATTTGAAACTTATGTGGCCCCACGAATATTTCAACTTTGTACGTTCAATACTCACATTTTAGGCCCACTTGAGTATTGGATACGGTTCATTTTTGTCCTCTTATACTAAAAATATCTTAGAAAACGGATGGACGGAGTGGATTTCTCACAAACATCATGGTGGACCACACCTAGGTTTCCAACGCAGGAAGATCCTACGAAAAGCTTTCGCAGGAAATCCACGTCCGACAGTGCCACTCCTGTAACTCAAGTGGTACCAACAGTTCAAAGTTACATGGCCCCACAATATGTATTTATTATATCTACACCGTTCATGAATTTGGAGAGATCATTTTAGATCATGAGCCCAAAAATAAGCCATATTCAAAGCTCAACTGGACCACACCACAAATAGCAGTGGGGTTGATTCTCACCATTAAAATATTCGTAGGGCCCACTATAATGTTTATTTTCCATCCAATCTGTTCATTAGGTCACACAGACCTGGATGAAGAGGAAAAACAAAGATCATATTGATCCAAAACTCCTGTGACCCCAAAAGGGTTTCAATGGTAAACGTTTAATCTCCCACTCCTGTTTGCAGTGTGACCCACTTGATCTTTGGATCTGTCTTATTTTTCGGCTCAAGCCTTACGACGAGCTTGCCAAATGGACGAACGGTTTGGATATAACACATACCTTATGATGGGACCCACAGAACTTGGTGACGTCAACACACCAGTCAACTAGGTGGTGTGCGGTACACCTACCACCACGATTTCCATTAAAAAAGGGATCGGACGCCATTTTTTTCGAAGCAGAGAGGGTTCCGGCCTTCAGGAACCCTAAAATCTCTCCAAAATCTCACAGATCTTTGGATTTTGGCGAGGATTTCAGCAAGGATTTCGTCGGATTTTGCCCAAATACTTGGATTTCTCCAGATTTCGATGAATTTCTCTTCCAAATCGGAGATTTTGTTTGCATTAACCTACGGATGACGCTTTGATTCAAATGGCCCACCAAAGGGAAGCTTCCGATCATAAAAATCTCTTGTACAGGTATCGAAATCCACCTGTTGAAAGTTTCTCTATATATTTTTTTTAATTTCTCCAAATTTTTTTTTGGATAATGACACTATCCCGCACGATATTTGGTGTTTTTTTTTTTTACTTGGTATCTTTTGACGATATATCGCACGATATCGACGATAATATCGCACGATATCTGAAGTTTTCGATTTTTTGTATCTTCCGCGTGTTATCGGTTGAGTATCGTCTCGCACTGGTGCGATACCGACAATATCGGCCGATATATCGGCCGATAGTATCGATATTTCGAACACTGGTTCCAACATTACTTGAATGCACTGAGATTAATCAAGACAAATATGACATTCCTTAACAAAATGCCCCAGCTTCCCACATGCAAAACATGGCATCTTTATTTTCTCGAAGAGATACCTTCACCATTACTTTGCTCTTTGCTTCACACTTAAGCTTTAGGGGATTTTGGATTCCTAAGGGTGGGGATGTTACTCCTACTCTACACTTCTTTTTCATCTTGCCTTTTTGGGTCTTAATGATGCCACAATGACCAAAGGTCGTAGCACGCTTTTCCGCGAGCTTTTTTATGCAAGATGCACTACGAGCAAACCTCTCTAGGACAGACCCAATGGCCGGAGCTTGTAGCACTTCTCTAAGAGCTTGTAGATCCAAATGTTGAATTAGATTTGCGCGAGTCTTTACAAAATTGTTATGCAGTAGTATGTCTTTCATAAATTCCCATGAATTTGGGCGTGTCTTGAGTACGTGTTGAATCTTTTATTTGACAATGAATGACTGCCCGCATCCACTAGGTCAGAGATCATCTTATAATTATTGACTTGATGAGGTTGTCCGTCATGGATGCATTTGTGGGCATATAGTATATGCCTCCACCCACATTTGAGGACTCAAAAGTCTCGATCAAATGCACTTGCATATTTCCAATTAGGACTCTATGGCCGAAACCATCTTTCTCAAACGACCTAATGGGTTGTCATGTATAGTGTTAAGAATGGTGTATTTTCTTGTCTATTTTTCATACGTGCGCATGGTCTCATTGCTTGTGCCTTGTGCAAATTTTTTTTTTCCTAAAATATCAATCAAGTCCGTCAAGACAAGATTAATACTTTGCTCTAGTGTTGAAGTTTGTGCTGACTTTTTCTTCTTGTTAAGGTCATCGATGGTGTGTTTGGAAGATTTTCAAATCTCTTGCAAATGACTTGCAAATGAAAAAAACTCAAGCGTACCCATGCAAATTGTATATACAATAGGGCTCACATAGTTGAGCGATTTGTGGAGACAGCTCTGGTGGATCTCATTATGTGTTCCCAGCAACATACATCAGATCCAACCAAATCAATCTTCACAAAAGGTATGCTCAAAGCCATATATCTGTGAAGTGGGCAAGCTGGTTGCATGAGAGCCAGCTTTGAAGCCTCCCTGTTGCGAACGCTAACTGTCAAACAACACAGTCTGCTGGTGGCCCTAGCCAAGGCAAAGTGCAATTTTATTTTATTTTATTTATTTATTTATTTTTGAAAGGTGAGAAACACACACTCTTACACCCCATGCACACATGCGTTTTTGAACCCATGACCTCATAGATGAGACACACGGTGTCTACCATTGAGCCAAGAGAAGAGATGAGGCAAGGTGCAACTATTTTCTATTTTTGTTTTGGAAAGGTGAGAACACACTCTTACACTACACGCATGCATGGGTTCTTGAACCCCTGACCTCAAAGATGAGATACACAGAGGTGCAACTATTAGGAATGATTTGTTATGATCTGTTTTGGGCCGACTCATAAATTTGGTATTCAATGGCCCATTCAGCCCAAAATACAAATCCAATCCCATAAGAGGCTTTATCTTCAATTGCTCACATACCAAAACCCGAAAGGAAACCCACCCACCTTGGAGTCCAGATCCAATGACGTAAAGATTCGTTTCCAAATTTGCATGTGTTGGAGTTTTATGGTCTGTGCCGGAATTCAGTGACATTGAATGGTCAGCAACCAATTGTGTAAGAAACTTGTGTTAAACCCACCACCATTAAAACATCTATGCTGTGATAGCTGCAAGAGTTGCATAATCATGACAATGTCAACCATGGCATTTGCTGATTTCCGATGGTAATGGATTTTTGTGGTTAGGGCTTCTTGATTTCAATGGATAGTGTCAACAACATTAAAGGCCTGTTCCTATAATGCAAAGTAAATGAGCCGTCATTATCATTTATAGTTGTTTGTTTAAACATGAATTATGACTCGTAGATGAGAGTCAAATGCACTTGTAAAGGAATTTGGTAAAGTAAATTGTAATAATTATATTTTCACATTATAAAACCACCATTTTTACAATGATTTTTGGGTGAAACAAACAATGTAGCAAAATCATCATTGTAATCAAATGTAAGTGATATCACCACACAATTACAATAGTAAATAATCATTACCCATTTACAACCATTTACCGTCATAATTGCAAGTTGCGCAGCTATGTTCATGTTGCGGTGGGTCACTCACATGCATCACAATGAATGCTAGGGTCACCATTGTCTGTGGCATTAGAAGGGTTAGGGCGATTATCTTCTCATATAAAAGAGAGAACCTAAAAGGAAATTAAAAGCTCCTCTCATGAGATAACAACATCATCTTCTAAGCCTTATGCCAACAATTGGGGTGTCACGCCCTTGAAGTCCAGCACCCGAGTTGCCCAACCCCGACTCCGCATCCTAGGACATGACTCGTATATACAATGCAAATAAACCATAAATCACAAATCATTACGTCAAAACACATAATATTATTCCACAACACATACACTTTTCATAAATAAACAAATAATATACAATCACCACAAACTAAAACTCATTCACTCTTCAGTATAAATATTTTACAATAAATTTAAAGTAAAAGGAAACTAAAACTAGCTAAACAAAATAAATTTTAGAACGTTGCTCCACTCGCTCCCTCCACTGGACCATAAGAGATTTAGCAGAACAGAAAACCCCTGAGGGATTATTGACAGAATCCCTAAAGCACCTGGAATTTCTTTCCTTCCAAAGGGCCCACAACCTTGCTAAGAAGAACAATCTCCAGACCCTATTAGCTTCCCTTCCAAATCTCCCACGATGCCACTGCCTAAAAAAATCGACTATGCTTTTCGGGAAAACCCAAGTAACACCACAAAAATGAAGGATGGAAACCCAAACCTCCCTGGAGAAACTGCAATGCATAAACAAATGGGGTACTGATAACCTGATCATGGGTTTCCAAAACACCGGCAAAGAGTAGGGCGATATACTATCCCCTATGTTGAAAGACCTTAAAAGTGAAAATAAGTGGGGCTTAGCGACCCTTAGTTCAAACCTTAAACCCCAATTGGATCCTTTTGGCCTACCTTGGCTCGGGTGTATTGTGCGAGTGTCACTTATAGGAATGACATGTAGTTATTGCCCGACCGAGCTGATCGTGTACCTCATTGTGGGTCCACATGGATGAACATAATGAGAACTGCAAGAGACCATGGTTTGGACATGTGTTGTATTGGCGAAGGGTTATGGCCTATTGGTGATAAAAAAAAGTCCCTGGTGTTAGCGATGACTCGTACTTGTGGGTGATGGCGCACCCCTTGTACATTGCATCATGCATTATGTGATTTGACATCTGTTATCATCTCATTTTAGTTCATTCTTGGGAGCAATTATGTTTCTAATTAGTTGCATTACTTGTCTTGATTTTCAATGCTAGATTCACAAAAACTGCTAAGTTGGTAAACCTGCAGTATTTAGACAAACTGCTATATTTGTTAAACTACTATATTCGAAAAACAACTATATTTGGTAAATTGTTGTATTTGAAGAATTGAAAATTTTGAAAAACTGTTATTCTTGATATGTTGTCATCTTTGGAAAGTGAGTTATTTTTAGTAAGTATGTTATTTTTTAAAAGAAAGTTATTTTTGGAAAATGAGCTAATTTGGAAATGTTTTAAATAATAAAGTTTTACTTTGGAAAGTTCTATTTGTAAAAGGTGTTATTTTTGGAAAAGCATAAATATTTGAAAACCTGTAAGAATTTACCTCTCTGGGCTTCGCTAAAATTTCTGGATCAGAATCAAGTTAGGAGGGCAAGTGGAGTGGATTCTAGACGTTTAGTTCCACTTAGCTAGTATTTGCTTCCTTATGGTTTGAATTTTATCATAAAGGAATTATAGTGGATGAGAGATTAAGTTTGTTGATGGTGGTTGTATATTTATTCTTTATATTTGTAAAGTGTATGTAATGTGGAATAATATTATGTGATTTGATGTTTAAAATTGTGGTTATTGTTCATATGTACATTATATAGATGAATCATGTCCTGAGATGCAAGATTAGGGTCTGGCCAACCCGAGTGTTGGATTTCGGGTTGTGACATTGGGTCAGCTCATGACATAATAACATATATTATAAATCATCATTGTGTCAAAAAATGACTTAAAGAATCATGACTAGCTAGGTAACATCATAGAACCACTATAACCACACATTGCAAGAGGGAACAAAGAAGACAATGCTCTGGTGCTGCAAGTAGGAACCCAGTGCCAAATGTTTTACACGCGGCAGTGATATTAGGATTTTGTGAATTGGATTGCCAAAATCCATGTGGATGCTAGTAAGGGGTTGGATCACATGAGCATAGAGAGGAAGGAGGCAGATGGGTTTCACTCGTGTTCAGATTTGCTACTTTTTGTTGGACAACTATTTTCATTTTATGTGACGCCAGAAGCTGTCTACCATAATGAAACACATCGCAAGCAGAGCGGAGAAGACTGTGCTTCCAATCTTGTAAGTGGAAACCATAATGCTGAAGGTTTTACATGTTACAACGATATTAGGAGATTAAGGTTATTTCATTGCCACGTTAGAGTACAAGTTGATGTTAGCTCAAGAAAGTTCTTCAGTTGTAGATCTCTATAGAATTTGGGCATCTCTACTAGTGCACCATAGTTATAATCACAATCTTCCAAATTCCAATCGATCACTCCTACCATGATAGCAATTAATCGTAGCACCATATGGAATTCACTAGTAGGATGTTGCCGCATTCCTATGTATGAGAAGGCTCTTAGGGCATCATGCAAATTCAGTTCTCAGGGCCTATTGGGTTTAGGACTGTAATCTTGCCAAGGCTACTATGCTCCTTTGAGGAATCCAAGTAGTTGAAAACTTCAATTCATCCCTGATTATTGTTGAAGTTGATTCAAGCATTGGACACGAACACTATTCCGTTCTCAGCGGAAACCCGCCTTAGAGATTGAACGTCGACTTATCTTATTGCCGTTCCATCTAAGACAGCTAAAATGGGCAAAATTGGAGAGATTTCCATGGAGGATTGCTAATATGATCGAGAGGCTCTAGATTATTGTTAGCATATGGTTGTATCAATTTATTATTATTTTTTTTTTGAAAAAGTGAGCATATGGTTGTATCATTTCCACATGTTTATCACAATGCAAGTTCTGCAACTAATAAGCTTGCAAAAAAAGGGGCAGCTAAGAACTCTCTCCTCATCATTGATAGGAGATCAATCTTTGTATGATCCCTGTAGATAGAATGGATATTCTGTTGATGATGTATTCTAGGTGAGAAGAGGCTGTTTGTTTTCTAACAAAATTCAAAGTTATCCATAGAAAGAAAAATAATAATCCCAAAACAACTCCAAACCCTGTAATTGATTAGAAGTAGGCTCTTTTATGAAATTGAAGATATACTGCATGCGGCCATGCTAGCACACCAAATGACTGAACAGTTCATTGATATGATCATGCCCAGTTTGGAGCTGCATCAGAAGGGGTGACTATGCATTGCCATCATGTGTACCTTGACTCTATACGAAATGTGACTTTTGGTAGCTTACCTAATTGACACAAAGCTTATACCTCTACATTTATAAGAGAACTTGGAATTGGGGGGTTGTGATCCATTGGTTTCACTTATCATATTTTGGATCAAAATTCATAATTGGTTTTGAGCATTGGAACTTGTGGTGTTTGGTTGTTACTAAATTCCCAATTGAGCAGACTGGCCATTCATCCATATGACCATTGTGCTTGGTTCTTCGATTGTCATTGGAACTATGATTTGCAATTTGAATCGCATAATTCATAGAAATTCTTAAGGGAAACAATTCGAAATACTCATGCTTAAATATCATTCTCCAAAAATTCTAATAGTATCTTGCAATTTATGGTTATATCTTACTATTCAATCGACAAATAGGGTTCTGGGTTGTGGGCTGAACTGTGGCCAATAAAGTTGCTATTTGCTTTCCCTGTTTTATCTTTCAGAGGTTATTTGGTTTCTTTAAGGACTAGTAACATTTCCTCGCACTTGCATAAAATGCTTGTGGCTGTGACACATTTTTTAGTTTTATATCACCACCACCGCTATAATCATCTAAGCCTTATCCCAACTAATTGGGGTCAGCTACATTATTAATTTTCCACCATTTTACACGGACCACGACTTCAATTAGACCCAGTGTTTAGAGTATCAGTATCGTTGCATGTATTGATGACTGGGGATACGAGAACATTATTGATATCATTAATGCTCAGAAAAATATCGTTGACTGAGGTGAGGGAAACATTGGAAAAAGGTGGAATTTTTCAGTGAAACTTCATGAGATGTTAAAAGATACATACACTTTTAGGCATTAACGTATTGCAAAAAACAACCATACATAATAAGTTTTCATTTTATGAGGCTTAAACCATGTGTCTTCAGAGAAAAGCAGTGCAATTATATCGAGAATGAGTTCATCTCATTCAAATACCATAAGATGCAAGTAATTAAACGTTCATTCTCAATTTTAGGGGTAAAAATGGAGGGAATTGAAAATTTTCCAAAATTTCCCCACCATTTTACCCAATCAAATATTGATTTATTTGCCACAAATCCATGTCAATGCATGAGAATTATGGCATAGACAATGCAATCTATGCTAACACTTTAAAAATGAAGTTTCTATGGATTTATTGTCACTTTTGAGTTCCGGTGTGTTTCCTCTTTGAGTTGAGATTTATCCCACAAATTCAAGCTTTGATTCAACAAAAAACCAAAACAAGTTATCAAAATCCCCACCCCCCCCCCCCCCCCCCCCCCCCCAAAAAAAAAAAAAAAAAAAAGGAAAAAAAGAGAGAGATGATTTTTCAATTTTTGGGTTTTATTTTGCGAATTTCATTCGTTTTATGGAAGTATGCTTGGTATCAACGATATTATCATTGGTATTGCTGATACCAGCGAACTTTTATGCTGTCCAAAATATCGTTGGTATCGGCTGGTTTTGCCAAACATCTCGGATAATATCAAAATTAGATATGTTTACATATTTGGTATTTTCTATATCACTTGGGGTTTTAGTATTACTGTCTTGGGGATACCGATAGTATCACTGATATTTGGAACACTGGTTAGACCATATGTCATCAAGTATTTTCTTTATAACTTCACCTACGACCTTTTTAGACTTCCCCTTGCCCATCTAGACTATAGAGCCTTCAAAATTTACCCACTCACTCCTAAGTCCTAACCAGCGTAGATCTTCATCTTTGTTGCACATGACCAAACCATTTTACTTTCCATCATCTTATTACATAGTGGTACTACTCTCAAGTTCACTCGAATGCATTCATATCTAATTTTATCCTTCCTCGTCTTTGCACTCATCCATCTCAACATCCTCATTTCAGCTACGCTTATCATATGAACACGCTGTTCCTTTACTGCCCAATATTTTGTTCCATTAAGCATGGCTGGTCTTATAGCTATCCTATAAAATTTCCCCTTCAGCTTGATTGGTACACAATGATAGCACGTGTCCATTTCTTCCACCCAGCTTGAATTCTATCAGTAACATCCTTCCCAATCTTGCCACTCTTATGAATTATGAACCCAAGATATTAAAAGTGGCCATTTTGGATTTTTAAGTTTTATATTTTTTCAAAATATACTATACATGGAGGACTGCAGCAATTCTGGAGATGGCCTTCAGAATATTGGATTGCTTCCATTGGAAGACAAGTATGCATGCAACTTTGGTCTGTTTGCCATTTTCGGATTTTCTATTCAAACCAACGTCGGTCCCATGAATATTCGGATGGAATGCTTATTTGAGTGCATTTTCTGAATGCAGCCATAGTTTTATTCTGCTTTATATGAGGATTTATTCATCAGATCAAACACAAAATAGTTTACTCGATTATGTGATAAATGGCACTGTGCCATCATCATCTAAGGCTTATCCAACTAATTGCGGTCGGGTTATGTGATAAATGTGTAATCAGTCAAATCAGCAGCTGAGCAGTTCTCCATACTTCCGAGTCTGTACGCATATACTATCAGGTTTGACTAAGTTGGGCATGCTGGGAAAGGAACTTAGCACACTAGCCATATGTAGAACTAGTGTAGTATCCCACTCTTGGAGAAGTTGGTTGGCTTTAGAAATTATCTTAACCCAAGTTTTCTTGCCTCACTTGAGGCCCAGTGTATGGAAATTCACTCAGGAGGTTTCGAGGTTTGCATGTTTTGATGTTTTTGGTTTTGAGGTGATGGCCAAACTCTTTCTTCTAATAGTTCACAGTAATTCCTAATGTTGGGGGCCCATCAACCAGCAGTGTCAGGAAATGATGTATTCAAATCCTCAGCCTGAGGCCCTGCATAGCATGCTTGTGGTCTCATTTCTGAGTGTTCCGACAAGTGAGACCCATTTGTCAGAACTGAAAAGTATATGGTGCAGAGTCTCAGCTCGAGGATCCTTTATCCTCAACTCAGGAATATCAGGTCAAATAAAATTTGTTGTCTCCTTTTATTAAAACTGGACTATTTTGTGCTTGTTGGATGGCTCATCTTACAATCTCCAGTACTGCTTGGCCTTTGTGTCTGGTTTTTATAATTGATAAAAGGAATTTCTCAAAATGTTTATTTTCATCTGAATTCAATTCCAGTTTGCCTGTGGGGCTGCATAATGCCGGTTCTGTTTTCCACACCACCTAGTGTCCTAGGATTAGGTACCTTGTAGCCTTGCAACCACAATGTGGTGATGCACCCAAATGCTAGTTTGGCACTTGGAAAAAAGATATTTGTTGGCAAATAGAGCATATGACCATGGTAACAAGTTTGCGTTCTCCTTTTTTGCAGGGCCAATGCTCAGCAGCCGAAGCTGTTCGTGGGCATGATTCTTATACTCATCTTTGCAGAAGCGCTCGCTCTTTACGGTCTGATTGTTGGTATTATTCTCTCGTCTCGAGCTGGCCAATCTCGAGCGGATTGAAAATCAAGCCCCATGGCTTTTTGGAAACCCTCGGTATGTCTACATAGAACATCGAATACAGCTTCACTTGCAATTACTTTTAGTTTTCTGATTCTCTTGGTGATTCAATTAAGGACCTTTTCTGTATGGAGGAGTTCCAATATATTTGTTATTGTCCCCCTAATGACATTCCTCTAAAACTGTGGTGCTTAATTTCTTCCTTGATATGAATAGTTCTTTTCTGAAAACACTTGATATGGATGGTTGTAGGGTTGTATGTTGGACAATGGCTTAGTGACAAAGAGGATGATACTATGCCTTGTGCATTGTAACATGCCTGTGGTGTGAATACCTTTTCTTCTTTTATGTAAATGCTAAAATTCGTAAAAGAAACTAAGTTATCTATATTTACAACATCCCAAAATCATTTTTGGGAGATGATCTATCCACTCTTCGTATGGTGAAACTGCACACTTGGCCAAGAGGTCTTCAACAAGTCAATAACATAAGCTAAAATATGGCTGGCTTTCTAATTACTAGGTGGTATGTGCTGAAGGGGAGCCTTGAGTTGTTAGGATGGTTCTCCAGTGCTTTCAATGCGTGCATGTGTGGTTTTCTTTTTCTCTTCAGTTGGGTTGGGGATTGCGATTCTTTTGGAGCATTAGGCCAATTTTAGAGTCTTTGCAATTGTCGAAATTCTATTGTTAAGTTCACCAGATGCTTTGGATAGTATATGGTAAAATGGCTAGCCACATAATTGGGGAGTGGCATTTTCCGAAGAGTCCATTTTGCCCACCAGTCAGAAGTGGCCTTATGAAAGTGGTAGGGGTTAACTCTGTATTGAAAACATTAGAGGAGAATTACCAAATTTGGGGACTACAGGACATTACTGGGATGGATAGGCACCTGGCACTTGCTTCTGATGTTGGTGGAGCAATTCTATTGGAGCATAGGCGAATTTTGGTAGAGGGAGGGAGGGAGTAGAGGGAGGGAGGGATATTGTGTGTCCTCAAGAAAAGAAAAGAAAAAAAGTACTTGATTAGAGTAAGGGAGGGAGGGAGAGAGTGTGTCCTCTCAAGTACTTGATTAGAGTAAATATTCCATGATGTTGTAATGAGTTGACTTATGAATTGTAAGCAGGGAGAAATTTGGGACGAGTGTTATAGACGCCACTTAAGGTCAAGTCGGCTATTAAAAATCATTTCTTAGTTCTCCTACCATCACCAAAATGGACAGGAACCTTGTTGTAAGTTAATAACTGGCCCGACTAGATCCTTTGCTTAGGCTCGAACTTATTTACCATATCTGGAATTGGAATAGTTACCTAGGAGAATATGAATTGCTATTAATAGTCATTTAGGAGAATGTTAGTTGCTATTGGAATTAGAATAGTCAGTTAGGACGATATTAGTAGTCATCTAAGAGAACGTTGATTGCTATTTGAATTAAGATAATTATCTAGGAAAATGTTTATTACTATTAATAAGTTGTCTAATATAGATTAGCTATTAAATAATTTAAAAATACATCGAAAAAAAAAGAAGAGGTGGAACTTTTGAATATACCCTTGGAAATGATAAACGAGCCTATCGGCGCTGGACTCGGGCCTTATTTACCATATCTGGAATTGGAATAGTTACCTAGGAGAATATGAATTGCTATTAATAGTCATTTAAGAGAATGTTAGTTGCTATTGGAATTAGAATAGTCAATTAGGACGATATTAACAGTCATCTAAGAGAACGTTGATTGCTATTTGAATTAAGATAATTATCTAGGAAAATGTTTATTACTATTAATCAGTTGTCTAATATAGATTAGCTATTAAATAATTTAAAAATACATTGAAAAAAAAAAAGAAGAGATGGAACTTTTGAATATACCCTTGGAAATGATAAACGAGCCTGTCGGCGCTGGACTCAGGCCGAGTTGACAAGCCTTTGTAGACAACCCGAGCCCAGCTTGGCCTTCGGCTACATATGCCAGCTTGAGCCCAGCCTGAAGTGAGCCATGTCCAGGAGCCAAACAAGCTAGCCTGGCCTATTAATATCTCTAATAGAGTGGAACAATAGAACATGATTCATGTAGCCGACCCCAATTACTTGGGTTTAGGCTTAGATGATTATCATCATCATCATCATTTTTCTCATACAAATTTGACTTGCCTAACCATTTTCAATATCTTGGGTTGATAATTCATGGAGTGGGGAGATTGGGAAGGATGTTGGACCGATTAATAGGTTGGCTTTACTTTTAAGTCTAGGTGCGGCCCTTGGACTGCATATGCCAACCAGAGTCCAGAAGGATGTTGGACCTGATTGATAGATAGGCTTCACTTTTAGGTCTGGGTGCAGTCCTCGGATTGCGTATGCCAACCCGAGTCCAGCCTGATGTGGGCCAAGCCCGGGAGCCAGATGGGCTAGCTTCAACCATTGCAACCCTAGTAGAGTAGAACGACTGAATTGCATGTAGCTGGCCCAATTTACTTGGTTAATGCTTAGTTGATGATGATCATTATCATCATCACTTTTCTCATACAAATTAGACCTGCCTAACCATTTTCAATGTCTTGGGTTGATAATTCATAAAGTGAGGAGATTGGGAAGGATGTTGATCTAGAGTTAGAGCTGGATGGATAAAGCAAAGTGTGCCTTTGGAGTTCTATGCGATTGCCAAATACCCGATCAAATTGAAGAGAACAATTTATGGGGTAGCTATAAGACCAGCTGTGATTTATGAGACAAAATGTTGGGCTGTCAAGGAATGGCATGTTCATAAGATAAGTGTTGTTGAAAGGAGGATGTTGAGATGGACGAATGTCAAGATGAGCAAGGATAGAATTGCAAATGAATGTGTTTGGGGGAACTTAGGAGTGGCACCAATTGGTAATAGGATGAGGGAAAATAGATTTTATTGTTTGGGCATAGGCAATGAAACCAAGAACTACACTAATTAGGAGTAAGGCTGTCAATGGGCTCGGATGGCTCGTCTTCCATGGGTTGGCTTGATTCAGGCTTGACTTGGGCTGGCATATGTGGCCCTAGGGTTGGGGTGGGACCTAAAAATGAAGCTCATTTATTAATTGGGATAGTGTTGAGCTATGTATAAAGGCCCCGTCAGGTTGGCCTGTTTATGGTTTCCAAGGGCATATTCAAAAGTTCCACCTCTTTTCTTCTTCTTTTTTCAATATATTTTTAAAAATATTTAATGGGTGATCAGATATTCGACAACTTTTTAATAGCAATTAACATTCTCCTTAGATGACTATTCCAACTCCAGTAGCAATTAGTATTCTCTTACATAATTATTAATAGCAATTAATATTCTTGTAAATGACTATTCCAATTCCTATAGCAATTAACATTATCTTAGATGAATTCCAGGTGTGGTAAATAGGCTTAGACTAGGATCAGGCTTGGCTGGGTCGATTATTAAGTTACAAGGCAGGACTCGGGGCTGTCCATTTTGGCCTGTCATGGGCTCAGGTCGGGCTTGGACTGACCTGGGCCTAGTCCGAACCAGACCTGTTGACAGTCCTAGTAAGGAGTAAATTGGTTCAAGTGGAAGGCTCTAGAAAGGCAAGGGGAAGGCCCAAAAGGACATGAGTAGAGGTAGTAAGAAAAGATTTGATGACATTGGTTTAACTGATGATATGGACCTTGATAGAGTGGAATGGTAGAATGGGATTCATGAAGACAACCCCAATTATTTGGTATAAGGTTTACATGATCATGATAATAACATTTCTCTGCCTTATCAGAGGACCAACAGTATTTATGGTCCGTGGCGTGTTCACGGTGTACCCTACTTGATGAATGGCTTGGATCTCTGACATGTGCATTGTCCGTCTGATATCTGACACATGTTTTGTACCGATACGTGTAGACAGATTTATTTGATACTTTGGTAAGGGTATTGTGCTTCATACATTGGTTATCAGATGTTGCACATGTTGCTTTATTAATTCAAATTAAACTAGGTTGTGGAACCCAACATAGCTAAGTCAGACCAATGATTAGATTGGTTGAACAATCCTAGCCTCTGATTTGTGGACGCTTTTTTGTTGAAGTGTGCTATGGTTTCCATATATGGCCCGGATCTCCTATACATGTGTTGTACACATTAATCTGACACGTGTTCTGCCTCCCTCGAATGAGGTTCGCTAGCAAAAGTGCTCTTGGAAATGTCTCCAAGTTGCTTATTGGATGAGCAATTTTATGTTAATTGCTTTTTTAACAAGCAATTAACACCTACCCCTAACCAATCGTGCTTGATAATTAATTATGTAGTTTCAGGAATTAGAATCGTCCAAAGTTGTGTTTTTAAGCAGAGCCAAACAGGTCCTTGCCAACCATGTTTATTCTTGCATAATGAATTCTAAGGGCAATAGGACCAGTGTTCGATTATCTCCGATATTATCTTTATCTCCGGCTCAGCGATACCAATAACACTGGTAGCGATACCGACAACGCTGATAGTATAAGAAATTACTGGTATTAGTAATGTATCGCTAAGTATCGCCAATGTATCAATATCGCTAATGTAATCATCAATATTTTCAGCTATTTAAATTCTAGGTAATGCTTGTATCATAAGTGCATCGACGATATTTCAATAATATCACCAACGTATTGATATCATTGGAATTTTGTTTATTGGAAAAAAATTTATTTCTATTTTTTTCATGGGCACATGGTTGTTTGTAGTGTTCAATTTGTCATTGATAATATTAATAATATCTTGATATTATCGATTTCGCAATATGCACGATATTGAGACCACAATCTTTTGTTTTCTTTCCAATTGTTGATGATTTCTTGATAAACTATCATGTGATGTTGATATTTTACAATATCAATAGATGTTTGGATGGAAGGTTGGATTGTTAAATAGGCTGGATGGGATTTGGACTGATTTCTTACAACAACACATGCTTTTAAGGCCCCATTAAATGGATACTTGTTATGTATGCCTTCTTTTTGCAATTTTTTTTTTTAAAAAAAAAAAAATAAAATAAAATAAGTTATTTTTAATTTCTAAATATGCAAATATGTACATTTTAACATCTTTTGAAGTTTCGTTGAAAATTCCACCATTTTTCCCACGTTTCCCCGCATTTCCGATTATCAACGATATTATTGGTGATATTGATATTGTTTACGTCTCCCTAGCCAACGAAACTTGTAGCGATATCGATACTTGGAACATTGAATAGGACTTGCAGAGTTGTAGAGGAACAGAAAAAGATCCTGTTCTAACCATGTTTTTGAAAAAAGTTAATGCTGTTATTATTCTGTAGGAGATCACATTAATTTTTATTTTTATTTTTTCTTTTCAAGTTCTTCCATGCTGGTTGAGGAAGTTTATAAACTGATGGCACAATTCGGGATTTCAAAGTTTGTCCAGCTGCTGGAGTCGGAACTGTACCTCTCTGAATGGAATGGCTATCATTTATCCTATCAATTAAGAATATCATATCACGGGCTCTGGGTCTTCTTTCTAAGCTAGGAACACCAAGATATTTTGGAGGATCATTCGGAATGGGGAGAGCTTGAGCATGTTTCTTTTAGACGTAGATGACAGATTCGTTTTGATTAATCTCTTAAGTAGCCTCTTGGCCCTTAGGTTGCTCTATATAGTTGGGTGGATACTTAAATTCTTGTTCTCTTTATTCATTTTGGTGAAGCTTTGGAAGTTGGAACCTCCAAGGCGTCCTTAAGGTAAGGCAAGTTGGGCGCAGAGCCTGGATTAGTCCCTCATAGGGATGTCTCTACCAGCTCAGCTAAGATGCCAGAGATGCGTGGAAGCTTATTCACTTGCATGCTGATGTTATTTAATTCTCTGGGGTCCACTGATGTGTGGGTGCCATTCAACCCATATATCAAGTCAAACCACCATGATTGCTGGGATTCTCCAAAATGGGGTCTATACAATCATTAGGTGGGCCATACTATAGAAAACAATGGATATCCACCCCCAAGAACTTTCAAATTCATGTGGTGGCCTACATGCTGGTTGTTTCGGCCTTATTTTGGGTCTTACCAGTTTCATGGTGGTGTGGCCCTTTTGGACGTGGATGGATTCCATACAAAAACAAATGGTGGGATCCAGCCTCAGTAACATAACCGGTATTATTGAACCGAATCCCACGGCATTATCCATTCAAGGCCCTACCCGAACCAGAATCTAAGCTTGTTTGCACCTGGCATCAGGCAGGTGTGGGCCTAGCTTTCAGGCCCGTAGCCCATGGTTGGGGTGGGCTCTCACCAGAACCCAGTCCATGTAGGCTGTGGATATTTGCCCTTGCAAGTACCAATTTTACCGGTGAATAATAAAAGAAGAGTTATTCAATATTCCTGCAGTGTTGATCTTTAATACCTGTTCGAAGCTGCCTGTTACTCCAAATGAATTGACCAAATATTGGTGATAGCTCATATCCGAAAAATCAAACCGATAAAAAAAAAAAAAAAAAAAATCCTAACCTCTTATTAATGGATGTTCATGTGGTTGTTGAATATCTTTTATTTCAACCCATTGGCCGCCTGGTTTAAGATATTTGGTTGGTGTATCTTATGGGTCATGACCATGATAAAGTTGGGTTGGATGGTTTACTTTATCTATAGGCAAATTATAGTCCACATAGTCCCCACCATGCCTGACCCACAGTTGCTGATTGGAGACTGGAAATATACTGATGCATTTGGATCTGTGGCGAATGAAGTGGTGATAAGGATAGAAGAAGCAAAAAAAGCATTGAATTTTAATCTCTGAGAAAACTTGTGGAAGCTGGGAGTGCACAATAACAGAGGAAAGGCGGACGGAGATTTCATCAAGAGAAGGAACTTACAGTAAACAGGTGAAGGAAAACAAGTAGTTGCATGTAGCTATTAGGATCAGTAGGCGAACATGAAGATAATTGGTGGGTTGAAACAGGGACTTAGCAGCGATTATTTAATGGACGGTCTTTCTCCGGAGAAAGGCAGTCCTGTGGCTGAATTGCAATGGAGAAGGTAGATTGGCAGGCGTGAACATGGATCTCTTAATCTGCTGCTTGCGGGGTACTATGATTTGTCCCCTTTCAGATCTCCCAATCAAGCTTGATATCTAAGAATGGGCCATCCAAATGCTTTTCAACCGGACGCACAGATGGATCTTCTCCTGCCCGGGGGACTCGCACTTCCCTTCTTAGCATCTGCTCCATACCCGATAATCTTACTCGCTCCATTTACAGTTTAGCCACAAGATTGCCTTTCTCCGAAAGAGGACACCTAACATTGTCACTTCGTCCCTAGTTTAACCCCACTCATGGTCTTCTCTTGTTCACCATGGATCCTTTCTAATGTTTATGATGCTACTCATATCCTTCACTTTTTTATATTGTAATATCCTGTGATGTAGTCTCAAATTGTCTCAACTCTTTTAGAGGTTGTTTGGATGACTGCAAGTTTTTAAGTTGTAACTAATTTCATGATTTTTAGCTGTTAGTTATTTTCGAGGAAGTGACTTCCTCGCCCTAGTCCTATAAAGTTTTCGGTCACTTTTTCCTGTGAAATTGTAAGCGACGTACAAATGAATTTCTCCTAAATACCACTTGTAATGACTTACTTGTAAGTCACTTCCCACTTACAAAACTTATAAGCCCCTTAAAAGTGCACTTCTAGCTCCAATCTCTTTTTAAAGTGATAGCTCTTGCTTTGCTAGATGCTTGGGCCGGTCAGTTCTGTCATCTCATATTTCTTCAACCCTCTTATCTCCCAGCTCCCATTCAACAGAGGTGTATTTAATTCGCATGCTTTTGACATTTAAAGTATGTCTTGATGTGCTGGCAGGAGTCTGTTTTCATAGTCAGCTAAGTAGTATCCCAGCCGTAGGATCTTATTGGCCATCATGTGTTCCTTCATATGCAAACGTAAATTCCGTCAGGGAATTTAGACATGACTTTTTCAGCTTTTGTCTCATCCACACATCATAGTAGGACCTAATTAAAGGACCATTTGTGTAGGATGTCACCGTTAATCGTGAACTGTGTGGCCGACCGTTGAATTGTGTGGTGCTCCGTTGGTGTGGCATTTTCTAGGTATACTTGATTTTCTAAATATTTCCTGATGTCAGTATACAAATGATGTCTGTCAGGTGCTGTTTCGGCCTCTTCGATTTATAGGCAAAATGTCGCTTCTTCTTGAAGTTCAATTGTGAGTTCCCATTGGATAGCTACTCTCGGAATTTCTAGCATAGATGCCAATGTAGCCAAATCTTTTGTGAATTGATTCTTGGTGTGTACGACACGTCATGTATGTAAAAGTGACTTTATGAAATTCATCGGTGAGGTTTTCGAGAAAGAAACAATACATAACCAATTTTTCATTTTTTTTTCTTCAATCATCGTTTGTTTGATTAATGATGAGTTGCGAATCACTAAAGATCTTCAACTTCTTCATTCTCAAGATGATTGATTCTTTTAAGCTTGTTTATACTTGCTTTGTACTCGGGTACATTGTTCGTGCATCCAAAAGCTAGCCTTCTTAAGATAGGGACGAGATGTCATATGAAGAGTAGAGAATTGCCCCTACTCTGCTTCATTTGGTGTTAGCTGCATCATCAAAGTATAAGGTCCGCTCGTCTACCTCTGGTACTTGGCTTTTGAGGAATATGATATTCTCATCATGGAAGAAAGTCTTTAATGGTTGGTAGTCGCGCAAAGAGTGTGCCGCTAAATAATCGGCTAGTGCTTTCCCTTTGATTGCTTTCTAAGTGACATAAGTAATGTTGAACTTAGAAAGCAACACTTGCCATTTTTCTATTCTGGCAGTTAGTATCGATTTCTGGAACAGGTACTTCAATGGATCTATACGTGCGAGTAGGAGGATTGGATAATTAATCATGTACTGACGCAGAGGATTGGATAATCAATCATGTACTGACGCATGCGTTGAGTGGCCCAAACAAGGGAAATGCATGTCTTTCAACTGGGAAGTATCTAAACTCGTAATTTGTGAATTGGCAGCTGAGATAGTAGATTGCTTTCTCTTTTCTTCCCGTGTCATCATGTTGCCCAAAGACGCACGTGATGGCGTCCACGACTATTAAGATGTAGAGTGGCAACGGTCGTCCTAATACTGGAGAGAGTAGTATTGGTGGATCTACAAGTACTCCTTGATTGTCGAAGGCATTCTAATAGTCCTCATTCCATTCTTTGGGTGCATTTTTGTGGAGCAACTTCAATGTGGTCTCACATATGGGCGTGAGCTAGGCAATAAAGCGTCGAATGTATTGGATCCTGCCCAAGTAGCCTTGGATTTCTTTCTCAATGTTCAAAGATATCATTTTGATGATTGCTTTGGCTTTCGACTCGTCAACCCAAAAGTCATATTCACTGACAATGAATCCGAGTAACTTGCCCCCAGTTGCCTCGAAAATACACTTTTGTGGGTTTAGGCGGAGCTTGAAAATTTTCAAATGATTGAAGAGCTTTTCGAGATCTCTAAAATGCACATCAATGCTTCAAGACTTGATGATCATCTCATCCACATAAAATTCGAGTTCTTTGTTTATCATGTCATGGAATAACATCATCATAGCTTGCTGGTATGTTGTTCTGGCATGCTTCAATCTGAACGACACGACTTGGTAGCAGAAGGTTCCCCACAGCGTAATAAATGATGTCTTTTCACGGTCTTCTATGACCATCTTGATTCGATTGTAACCGGAGAATCCACCCATGAAAGAGAAGATCTTATACCCTATTGTGTTGTCGACTAGAGTAATAATGTGAGCTAGTGGAAAGTCCTTTGTACTGGCCTTGTTAAGGTCACGGAAATCGATGCACATTCAAACCTTGCCATCTTTCTTGAAAACTGGGTCGATGTTGGTGAGTCATCTAGGTAGTTGGATACTACCAGAAAACCCGCATTGTATTGCTTGATCAATTCTTCTCGTATCTTTAGGATCTATGTTGGTCTCATTCTTCTTAACTTCTACTTGACTGGCTTGATTTCATGCTTCGTGGGTAGTTGATGTGCAACCAGGTTTTTGTCGAGTCTTGACATGTTTTCATAAGAGAAGGAAAAATTCGACAATCATGGTTTCAATAACTCGATCATCTTTGCCTATCACCATGGGACGAGTTCTTGCCAATGCGTACTTCCCAAGGAGTCTCGGGGGATCCTAGATTGAACATCTCAAAGTTGATAGGTACAACGTTGGCTTTGGAATCGAACTTATTGAGAAGTTCCTCAAGTTTGAGCGTCAGGTCATTATTTCCCTTGTCCTTGACTTCTTCCAATCACATGAGTTCAAAGATTAGTTCTATGTCAAAATCATAGACGTTGACTTCGAACTCATGTGGCTCGTTGAATAAGTCTGATACCTTATTGCTTCGATGTTGTAAAGGTTTTTGAAGATTTTCTAATTTTTTGGCTTTTTGAAATTTTTTGAATGTTTTTGGCTTTTAGATGTTCTCTATTGTTTTGGATTTTGTGATTAGTTATTTAAAGGGTGTTATACTCATTTTTATAATTAATTCAATATATGAACTTCTTAGGATTCGAGAAAGCTCTTGTAAGTTCAAGAGAGCCTCGTGGATTTAAGGTATTTATCAATCGAGGAAGACAGTGATCGACCTCATCACGTCCTCCCATTTTTTAATTGGTATCAAAGCGAGGACTCCCCTTGAGTCGATGACGACTAATGACAGAATGGACCAAAATCTTGTGGACGGTAATCCATGGATTTGTTATCTATCGGAAAGAATGGAAGTTTTCCACCAGAAGAGTCAGTTGACCATGCAAGGGTTGCAGGCAACCCTCGACCATATTACGGATATACTAATTCTGACCTGAGCTCAAGGCGATACTCGACCGCCCGTGATTGTTATACAACACAACCCCAATTTTTGTAAAGTTCTTTTGAAGGAAAACTGCAGACTATCCCAGATGAGTCTAGCCCTAATGACGAGGACATCGGTGGCATCATTGCCCAACAGTTGGTTCATAGAGACAATTAATTAGATTGTTCTGAAAGAGACTATCGAGGTAAGGCCGAACTTCCCAATTTTAATGGCTTATTGCATGTAAAAGACTTTCTCGATTGGTTAGCCAAAGTAAAGCGATATTTTGATTACATGGACGTGCCGGAAGAAAAGAAAGTGAAGCTGGTTGCGTTCAAATTGAAGTCCAGTGCTTTTACATAATGGGAGCAATTACAACTCTTAAGCGCCCGATAGAACAAGGCGCCATCCGATCATGGCCATAGATGAGATGCCTTCTTCGATCACAATTCCTCTCAAGTGATTATGAGTAGGTGTTATTCCAGCAATACCAAAATTATGACATGGGAATCAGACTGTCACAAATTACACCAAGGAATTCCAGCGGTTGGTAGCGCAGAATGATTTGTTGGAGATCGAATCGTAAAAGGTAGCACAATTCATAGGCGGTTTATGACCGACAATTCAGGATTGAGTTCAGAGCACCCAGTCAAGACCGTGGATGAAGTGATTCAATTGGCGGGTATGACAAAAATGCAGCTTGCAAGGGTCCCTACTCAGCCTTATCCTTCGACTCGGGTCCCCATGATGGGTCTCACGTAAGATTCGACAATGGCCAAAGGAAAGGAACCAGTAGGAGGGCATCCTCAACCTCCCACAACCGCCAACCGTGAAACGAGGAGTGGTCCATCTAGGCCTCAATGTGTAGTGCCCACAGCAGCAGGTTCGAGCAAGATCTCAAATCCTTATGATCGGCCAAGGTCGGGCCATTATTTTCGTTGTGGCCAGCCGTACCACTTATTAAACACCCATCATTAATGCCCCACAACCCAATTGACCATTAACGAAGGGGCGTTGAAGGTGAGGCAACAGAAGAAGACCTTAGATTTGATGAGAATGAACAAGACATTGAAGAAGGAGCTTGTGATAAAGAATGTATGGCCAATGATCATAGAGAATCTTTAGTCATGAGACGGTTATTGTACACTCCAAGGAAGGAGGTGCACTCGCAGTGACACAATATATTTTGCACGCGGTGTACCGTCAATAACAATGTATATGATGTAATCATAGACAATGACAATAGCGAGAACATCGTCTCAAAGGTGATTGTGGACAAGTTACGACTATCTATGACAAAACATCCTTTCCCTTACTCGATTGGTTGGATAAAATGGTGAATGAGACCAATGTAATTAAATAATTCACCGTCTCATTTTCAATTGGAAGGAATTATAAAGACAAATACTTTGTGATGTGGACGACATGAAAGTATGTCAAATGTTGCTCGATCGACCATGACAATCAGACCGTGATACGATCCACCGAGGATGAGACAATTTATATGTCTACATCAAGGACGGTCGCAAGACGATCCTTGCCCTTATGGCACCAAAGAACTATCCTAAAGCTTCTAAAGTGGAGGAGAGCTCCCAACTGACCATTCAGAATTTCGTAGAGAAATTCAAGGAAACCGGCGAAGTGTACGCCGTGGTGGTAAATGATGAATAATCGGAGCCCTTAAACATTCCTCCAACTTTAAGGCCATTGCTAAATGAATTCAAAAAAATATATATATATCCCAAAGAGTTACCTGATGGATTACCCCCTATGCGGGACATCTAGCATCATATAGACCTGGTCTTTGGGGCTGGCTTGCCCAAACGCCATCACTATCAGATGAGTCCGAAAGTGTAGCATCCTGGATTTTTGCTATTTTGGATTTCCAAAAATCATGATTTTATTTATTTATTTATTATTATTAGTATTATTTTTTTATATCACTAGCTTACGTTGTGATTTACTGACCCTTAATGCTCGAGGTAAGCCTATACGTGGGTGTTATTAATAAAGAACCTCACAAATCTGATTAACCAACCATAGGAAGCCAACGAATCCGCTCGATCACGTAAACCTCAAGTCTAGCCTCGTAATTTGTTCATCTAGTTGACCCATCATTGACTAATCTAGACAACCGTAACTAAATAAAGACACACCAAAAGCCGAGACAACTAGGGGTCAGATCTTAATTAATAAATCAAATTAACCTAATTACTTCTTTAGCCTAAGAGCGAACGTGTAACATCCTGGATTTTCACTATCTTAGGTTTTCCAAAAATCCTTGATTTTTTTTTTTTAAAATTAACTTATAATACCATTTAATGACTATTAGCACTCAATGTTAGTTTATACAGGGGTGATACCAGTAAAGAACCATACAAGTCCGATTAATCAACCGTAGGAAGCCAACGAATCCGCCCGATCACTTGAACATCAGGTGTAGCCCCATGATTTACTCACATAAGACCCAAATCTAACCGACCCATCGCTAACATCAAGACAATCATAATTAAATTGAAGATCTAACCGAAGCTGAGTCAGATAAGGCCCGGATCTCGACTAATGGACCAAATCAACCCCGTTACTCTTTTAGCCTAAAACCGATGGTTTAGAGTAATCATGACTAAATCTCCACTTTCACTAGTAATAAATAGGCCACACTATGAACATAGTTAAACCAAACCCTAATCATCGCCCACGAGAAATCTCAATACCTAATTGTAACATCCTGAATTTTTACCAACCTGGGATTAGACGTCCTTAGGCAATGGGTCGATCCTAACACCTTATTAACTTGTCAAAAACTCAGTCCCAAAGGCTAAAATCGCTTGTGAACCCATTTCTTTCACAAATCCCACCCTTCACCACATTGTTCTTTCAATTTTTCTAAGCACTTTCATCGTAGACACTATTTTAAACTAGCTAAGTAGTATAACTTGGATCACTTTATATACAAACTACAAAGGCCCAGGTACCACCTCAAACAGAAATTGCTCAGGACTAAATCCTTTAGAAATTAGGCGAGAATTAGCCAGTGTTAAACTAGAGTACCTGTGAAATTAGTACCAACCACTTTAAATACAATCTGTAAGACCCAAAACTTGTAAAATCATTGACGCTAGGTTACCCTAAAATTTAGGATCAATCTCATTACCCGGTTGCTCTCGGGAGCATCTCGAAACTCCGTATCAGATCTGGACCGCACGTCGAAAGTCCGATTAACACGAGGTTAAGGAATTAGGACCGCCTCGCTGGGCTTGACAACCATCTCGGAAATCAAATCCAGATAGTGTCCCAGCGCTATTCGCTTGAGCTTGGAGTGAAGAGTGTGAGAAATGTGAAATTAATTCAAAATAAAATATCTCAAATAGTAATCTGGCACCACTCGCTTGCGGATCAGTATTAAGCAACCAGACCGTCAGAATCAGACCAAATTACACCCTCAGATCAGGAGAAATTTCATACACATATCCATGTACTCGGAATCTCCGATCGAGATCCGCTGATCGTTGAACTGAAACTGGTCCGCCATTTGCGATCTGGAATCCCGACCGAAACAAAAACTTAACTAAACGTAGATCCGGTGTCGGTGATCTTAAGTCCGACTTTTGGCTCAAGGAGGCCCGCCAGAAGTCTTCCGTTGAGCTGAAACTGACCCGCTTTGGTTATAACCTAAGTATACTTTGACCTGAAGTTTGTTTCGGTGAGTTTTTAGGCTATATAAGGACCTTACACCCTTTCTCATTGCAGCCATACGAATTTGAGAAAATTCCTAGGAAAAGAGAGAGAAAAGAGAGAGAAAGTGTGGGAGATGTGGGAGAATCTCCCTGCCATGCTTCCCTGTCGCTCCACGAGTTCCACCACTCTGTTCTAATCGCTTTTTCGGCGATTTCAGCTCCGTTTCTAGGTAAGAAACCCCAACTCTAATCTGTTTTGGGGTTGTATAGGTTGTAGGTTATGAAATAGCTAACATATGTCGATCTATAGGTGGCCAAACTACCGTATACAGAAGCTTAGCAATTCCATCGACTCCGTTAAGATTCTACGACAAAAGGTGCGGACTTTAGGTGCATAGGTTATGGTTTTCAATGCTTTCAATGTTAGATAATGATAGATTCATGATCTGCATGCAATTGCACATGTATAAAGTGTTGTCTATTTTTCGTTTCGATTAAAGATGAAAAATATGAAATTCTACATACTCTAGGCAATTATAGAAAGTACCGTATACGTACAAATTTTGGAAATGTGTTTGACATGATTAATTGTTGTATGAATATATTATATGTGGATAAAATACTTGTTTGGCGAAAGGACTCACCCTAATACATGTTTTGCTTATATACACTGTATGTTGAAATTGTGTATTCTAGAAAGTATCGTATACGTATAAATTTTGGAGATGTATTTGCCATGATTATTTGCTGTATGAATATATTATACATGGGCAAAATACTTACTTGGCGAAAGGATAGCCCTAATACTTGTTTTGTAAACATACACCATGTATGTGGTAATAGTGTATTCTAAATGTTTGTGAAAATGACTGAATGAGTATAGAATTCTCATTCGTGCTCGCCATGACTAATTGTCATGGATAATTGATTGTTGTATTGGCGATGCCCATTTGACGAAAGGATTTGCCCTAAATCACGCCACGGCCAATATACACTATATATGCTAAAATGTGGGGCCCAAGTGTTTGTGGAAATGACTGAATGAATATGGAACTTGGATTCCTGCTTGCCATGACTATCCGTCGTGGGTGTATGTGTGTTATGATTGGGGTAACTCCCTAGTGAAAGGATTTGGCCTTATACCTATGTGATCAACATATGTCATGCATATTGATGTATGTATTTTAAAGTGTTTGTTGAAATGTCTGAATGAGTAGTAGTTAGTAAATTGTAATGTTTAAGGGTGTTGAGATATGATTCTCAACTTCTTTAACTATGTGTATGATTTCTTTAGATATCTGTGTGATTAGGAATTGAATATATACAAATTCATGCTTATGTTGTACTTCATAACATGCTCAACTGATTGTATGATTTTATCTATGTAATGTATATGTTTAAATTCATGTTTACATTGCATGATCCGTCATGGGTGATGGGGGAGTGGAGCAACGAGTGCGTGCAACAGCCCTGACAGCCCTAAACGGATAATACCAGACTTTGATTGTCTGATTTGAATCTTGATTCATTACTGCTTTAACTATCTGCAATTGAATGTGATTGGGGCTATGATTATAGTCCAGACAATCGGTGACGAAAATGAATGCGTGGATGAGATTCATTTGCCACGTGAGATGTGTTCGACGAACCCGACTCGTACTTCGGTTGGCGATAGTGGTTGGCCACACGAAGTGCTTCTGCGCTTCATATCGTTTAACTGGTTGTGCGCTCGAGCTAGCCGAGCACGTCAAGTAACCCGTTATGTCTTATGTATATTCACCATGTTTGGTCGCTACTGCTTGAACCTAGGGTACCAAACTTACTAGTGAGAATCCCATTAACCATGGTACCTAGATCCGCTAAGACTCATGAGCCGGGTATGGTGGTATAGGACACTGTGGTCGAGCTGTTGGCCTACGCTGGGATCACGTGCCTCCCCGTAGTGACCAGTGAGCAACCAGACTCGTGAGCCGATTATGGTGATATGAGACACTATATTCGTGCTATCGGCCTACATTGATAAGGTGATGGGAGAGTGGTGCAACGATTGTGAGCAACAGCCCTGATAGCCCTTTGTAGTGACCTCGAGCATACTCTGAATTTGCGGTAAGGCGACGAGTCTTGCCGCAGTACATAGAGTATGGACTAGGCAGTATGGACTAGGCCTGTATCTGTATAGTAATGAACCGTTAAAAAGGTGATGGGGGAGTGGTGTAACCTTTGTGCGTAACAGCCCTGACAACCTTTGCAGTAACCTAGAAAATATACCGTCGTTTGAGATTAACTAGGACTGACGACCCTAGAATGGATCATGTTTAAGAATGATACAAGGGAGGTACCTTAGTTTCCCAATACTGCTGTTTGAAATGGACTAATAATTACTCGGTAATCATGCTCATCATCGCACTGCATGTGCCTAGTAGATGTGGAGCATTGAGGGATGGACGCATTCGCGAACGTAAGATGGTGTCGCATAAGGGTGGTTTGGTAAGGGCATACATCATGTCATTCATACTTGCATTAATAAGAGTAGTTAGAATTGTTTGATTGTACTGCTTTATCATTACTGCTTGACTAAATTGATAACATGTTAACCTATGCTTTATTGTTCCACTGAGTTGATCACTCACTCCCACGTTACGGGACGGTGTTGTACACACCAACCAGATTTGTTGAGTTTCAGGTGATGGCGATGCTTATGAAGCAGAGCCGGACTATTGTGATGTGGAGGAAGAGTTCTCCTACATATAGTTCTCTGTCAGGTTTATGAAGACCTGGTATTGTATTGACTGGGTTATGGTACTTGGGATAGAAGCCATTACACTTAGACATTTGGTATATTTTGGAACTATACTTGTAATTATTTAACCTGGTAATGTTATCACACTCTGGAGACTCACCACAGTTTTTATATATTTTATATATCTGTCACAGTCTTCCGCTTGCAATTTAACTGTCTCTGGAGTATGATATGCTGTTTTGGCTTAATCTCACTCATGTTCAATACACTAATGCAGACAACATTTAATCATCATTATCTATGTTGCATAAGTGATGTTCTGGAACTCGAGTGTTGAGTTATGCTCGACCCCCGATTTTTCGGGATGTTACACTAATTCATTCCGAAAATGCGCCGATTTCCCATACAAGCTCTAGACCATTCGTTGGTGGGCCACTAGTTACAAAATTATAGAGTAATGTCTGTCTTACTGGGCTTAACGTCCATCGCGGTAGTCAGACCTGGGAATGGTCCAGAACCGTTCAACTTGAGCCAAAAGACGAGTGCATGAGAAGTGCAAATACCTTAAAGGAAGAGGCTAAAACTTAAGTGAATTGGGTCGTCCACTCTTATGCAAAGTTGAGAATTTTGGACCGTTGATTTACGACCAAACTTCACATGTTGAGTAAGGATATTTCCCTGCTTATATCCGTATAGCCGCGGCCCCGATCGACCATCGATGACCGTTGAACGGACTTCTAATTATATCTGTCGATCGGTGCATTCAAATGGCGGGCCGATCATGTCCATACGTAGATCATCATTAGGGCTAACTATCCTACGGTGTATATCGACATGTACGCCCCAAAGTGGGCAATAGAGGTTAGAAAGACCTTCCCATAGGACTAGTATAAAAATAAATCCATACTACCATTTCATGCCATTCATTTGTACTGATATTGGGCTCCTTGGTGCCCCAATACGAATTTGCCCTAGAGAAAAGAAAGAGAGAAAGAGAGAAAGAGGAGAAAAGAGGAGAAAGAGAGAAGGAGAGAAGGAAGAAGGAGAGAAAGGTGGGCCCAAGGGAGGTGAAATCTAGAAACCCCTCTTCCCTTTCCTCAAGAAACCCCTCATCCTCAAATACAAGCAATTTCCATTCGATTGGGGAGGTAAGCACCTATCCTTTTTGTAATCCTTTGTGTTGACTTAGGATTTGTATGAAATCCTAACATGCAAACGCATTGACTCAGGATTCCGGCCAATCGACCATGATTTCGACACTTCTAGGTCGCTTCCCCAAGTCTTCAACGATCCATAAGTGCAAACTATTATTCTTAGGTGGCCTAACACTAATTTTAGTATGAGTTTAATGATTTTACTTGCTTGGATGATGTATTTGGAGAATCTAGACAAACCTAGGGAAGACCCTACCCTTGATCTTATCGATTCACATGGAATGGTTACAGAATGTTGTTGCCTTTCGTATGATTTGATTTAAATGAATGATTGCATGTACTTATCTTGTTTGGTTCTCATATGATGTTGCCTCATAGCATGTATGATCCATTAACTATTGTGTGATTTTGTTCTATTAGGTATATGAAGTGTTTAACTTCTTCACTAACCCACACAAAACACATGCACTCTTGTTTCATGATATTGGTAGCTTTGCTTGATAGGAAAAATCTAAATTGTATGTTGAGAAAATATGAAGCATGATATTATTTTATGCTAGATGATAACCTTGTTAGTTAGCATGCTATAGATTACCATCAAATCCTTGGGTTGGTCAGGAATATGAGGAGAGTGAAGGTGGTCCTGTTGGTAGGACTATCCTGAGGCTAAACCCATGAATTTGGGGCGGGTGCGTATGAGCGACAGTAGTTAGACTACATGAATCGCTTTTACCGGATGTCGTCTGTCACGTGCTTGCCTGAACTCGTGCGGTCTAGCCTATTTACTGACCAACCTTGTTTGCTCACATATGTATGGAACTTGGGACACCCTATAATCGTTGTAGCCCATTGCTAACCATTTGAAACCGATCCACCACCTCGTGAGCCGGGTATAGTGGAATGGGATACTGTGTCCGAGTTGTCGGCCTACGCTGGGGTGACGCGCCTCCCGCGAGCGATCCCTTCTTCTCGGCACTTCCCATATGCTTGAAGTCGGGGATGGGGAACCCGATGAGATCAAGGATCGCGGGGTCCTGGCCTCGCACGTTGAAGGGCCTTGACACCACAACCAGTTCAGGGCATTTGATACGTGGGGTGTATCAGTTTCTCCAACCTACTGGATGAATTGAATTAACTAAGAACTTGGCTAACATTATCATCGCATCGCACTAGCTAGGTTGGCGACTCGGCAGTCGAGGTCGCTCTGAGGGAGTGTTGGTCATATGCAATTGTTAGATGGAGTCGCTCGAGGGAGTGTTGTGGCGAAGTCATACATCATATCATCTATCATGCATATGCATTAATAAGATTGGTTAGGTATTTCTAAATGATTGCTTTTCATTAAGTTCATAATGTAATTGATGTCTGTTATAACTTAAGATTAATAGCACTCATTGAGTTGATCACTCACTCCCATTCTGGGATGGTGTTTTAAAACACCAACCAGACTCTTTAGTAGATGTAGGTGTAACACCCTGAAATTCGGGGGTCGAGTATGAACTCAACACCCGAGTTCCAACGCATCACTTATGCAACATACACAATGTTGGTTAAATGTTGTCTGAGTTAGCGCAATAAACATGAATGAGATTAAACCAAAACAGTAATTCATACTCCAGTTCAATTGTATATAAGCAAGCGGAAGACTGAAATTTTATATTCAAGTATGTAAAGTAACAAAATTTTCTGAACTCCAGAGTATGAGTACTAGCTGAGAACCAATATACATGTATTGTTTTTAAGTCAAAACCCAAAATACAATCCTCAAAAGAGGCCCTGAGAATCCCGCGATGCAGCCGGCCTAAGCGAAGCCGTCAGAGTACTGCATGAAGGAGAACTCCTCCTGGTCCTCATCAAAGTCGGGCTCTGGCTCCTGAACCAAGGCGCCCTCTACACTTACGACAGAGTCTGGTGGGTGTTGCAAACACCGTCCCGTAACGTGGGAGTGAGTAGCTAACTCAGTGGAACAATAAAGCATAAGTTAACATGTTATCAAATCAATCAAGCAGTAATGATAAAGCAGTACAAATCAAGCATTTCTAACTATTCTTGTTAAGTGCAAAATGATATGACATGATGCTGTATGCCCTTGCCAAACCACCCTCAAGCGACATCATCTTACGTTCGCGAATGTTAACTCCCTCAGTGCGCCACATCTACAAAGCACATGCGGTGCGATGATGCTCATGATTACCAAGTTTTTATTAGTCCATTTCGAACAGCAGTATTGGGAATCTAAGGTACCTCCCTTGTATCATTTCCCAAACATGATCCATTCTAGGGTCGTCAATCCTAGATAACCTCATACGATATTATGGTTTGAGAAACGTAGTGAAGGCATCGCAAAGGGCTCGTCACCCGTCAGCGCGGATACAGGTCTCACCGTATGCGGCTCAATTGCTGGCCGTCAGCTCGAGTACAGGTCTCACCGTACTCGGCTCAATCACTAGCCGTCAGCTCAAGTACAGGTCTCACCGTACTGGCTCAACTCACACTCTAGTCGCTGTGAAAGACTCGTCGCCAATCACAGACCTTGGAGTGTACTCGGTGATACACGGAGGACCGTCGCCCGTCAGCACGAGCACAGATCTCACCGTACTCGGCTCTCGCCGAAGTATCGACAGCTCGAATACAGTGTCCCATACCACCGTATTCGGCTCACGAGTTGGTTGCGCAATGGTCACTACGGGGAGGCACAAGGCCCCAGCGTAGGCCGACAGCTCGACCACGGTGTCCCATACCACCATGCCCGGCTCATGCGACTTAGCGGATCTAGGTACCATGGTTAAACGGGGATCGCCACTGGTAAGTTTGGTACCCTAGGTTCAAGCAGTAGCGACCAAACAGGGTGAACACACAAATACACTTCGGTTTAGTTGACGAACCTGACTAGCTCGAGCGCACCACAAGTTGAGCGATATGGAGCGCAAAAGCACTCCGTGTGGCCAACCACTATCGCCAACCGAGGTACGACTCGGGTTCGCCAGACACGTCCTTTGTGGCGACATGAATCTCAGCCACAATCGCAAGTCTGGTACCGAATGTGTTGGACTAAATACGTAGTCCCAAACTCAAACAGTTTTCATTGATAGCATGTGAAGTAAAGCATGATAAACAAGCAATACAAGCATGTTAGTAGGCATGTTATAAAGCATGAAGTAAAACATGAAGTCAAGCATGTTGCAAAGCATGTTGTAAGGCATGTGATAAAGCACTATCCCCATAGGGATACAATTGTGTGCGCATTACAAGTGAGTGGTTGCGGTGAACCACCGCATGGAGGGGATCCTACATGTCTCTAAGGGAGTCGGAATCCCCCATATCAGCGCCTATCTAAGGCACTAGTACATACACATGTACACATACAAGCATTTGCACAAACACTTAGAATACACTATTCCAACATACATGACGTATGTTAGCCAAGTTCGTGTTAGGGCTGTCCCTTCGCCACGAGAGTATTTTCCCGTGTATATCGTAATCATACAGCAAATAATCATTACAATTACATTTCCAAAATCCGCACGTATGCGGAATTTCTAGAATACGCAATTTCAACATACATGACATTTACACATGAACATGTATTTTTGCGATCCCTTTCGCCAAACTAGCATTTTATCCACACATGATATAATCAAACATTAAATAAACATGTCAAACATTTTCCCAACAAAAATACGTATACGGTATTTCTACGTATATCTAGAGTATGTGAAATTCCATATTCTTTATCGCTAATCGAAACAGGAAACGGAAAGCACTTTGTACATGTGCATTTGCATGCAGATCATGAATCTATCATTATCTGACATTGAAAGCGTTGAAAAACGTAACTTATACACTTAAAGTCCTCACCTCAGCCCTTGGAATTCCAACGAATCAGCAAGGGTGTTGGAGCTTCCGTATACGGGAGTTTCCTAGCCTAAAGAGCGGAACCGATTAGCCTTTGCATAACCTACCACTATCCAACCTCAAATCAGACCTAGGGTTAGGGTTTCTTACCTTCAAATGGGATGGACACCGCCGGGAAAACCCCTGGAACAAGGCGGTGTAGGCCGTGGGATGAGTGGAAGCAGCAGGAGGAAGATCGGCTTCGATCTCCAAGACTTTCTCTCACTTTTCTCTCTTTCTCTCTAAGGGTTTGCTCCCAAATTCGTATGGCTGTGAGAGGGGCTGTTCTAAGCCCCTTTTATAGCCAAAAACATGTCCAAAATAGACTCAGGTTCAAGGGTGGCTGCATATATAGGCAGTTCGCCACTTTCCAAGCTCAAAAGGTATGTTCTGGTGGCCCTCCTTGAGCCAAACGTCAGACTTAAGCTTACCATCTATGGATCCACGTGGGATTACGTTTTCGACTCGATCGGATTCCCAGATCGCACGTGGCGGACCACTTTCAGTTCAACGGTCAGTGGGCCACGATCAGAAATTCTGAGTACATGTAAATGTTCCTGAAATTTTTCTTAATCCGAGGGTGTAATTTGGTCTGATTCCGACGGTCAGGTTGCTTAATACTGACGCGCAACCGAATGATGCCAGATCACTATTCCAGATATTTTTATTTGGATGGGAATAGTGTTTTTCACACTCCCTCGCTCCGGAGTGAAAAGAATGGCCGTGGGACATCGGAATCATCTGATTTTTGAGATGATTGCCAAGCCCAGTGGGGCGGTCCTGGTTCCTTAGCTTCGTGTTAATCGGACTCCCGATGTGCGATCTAGATTCAATACGAAGTTTCGTTTCATTCCCGAGAGCAGCCGGGTAATGAGTTTGGCTCTAGACTTTAGGGTAACCTAGAGTCACCATTTTGCAAGTTTTGGGTTTGGGTCTTGCAGAACGTATTTAAAGCGATCCCAACGGATTTCATGGCTAACCGAGTTTAGTACTTAGTTAACTTTGTTAAATTTCTAAGGGATTTAATCCTACGTGATTTCTGGTCGAGGTGGTACTCGACCCAAATGTACGGAAATTTACAGGTCGTTACAATCTACCCCCCTTAAACAAAAAATTTCGTCCTCGAAATTTATACCTTTTCATAGTCCTCGAGAATCTGAGGATAGTTCTTTCTGACCTCGGCCTCAGTCTCCCAGGTAGCTTCTTCCTCGGAATGATGTGTCCAAAGCACCTTCACAAGTGGGATGACCTTGCTACGTAGTACCTGCTCCTTCCTATCAAGGATACGCATCGGGCGCAGCTCGTACGTAGCATCCTCACTCAACTGTACCTGCTCCCATCTGATGATGTGCGTAGGATCAGGAACGTACTTCTTCAGCATAGAGACATGAAATACGTTGTGTACAGAAGCAAGCGGTGTAGGCAAGGCGAGACGATACGCCACATCACCCACTCGATCCAGTATCTGAAATGGACCGATAAACCTCGGTGTGAGCTTCCCCTTCTTTCCGAACCGAAGGACTCCCTTCATAGGGGAAACTCGAAGGAACACATGATCCCCGACCTCGAACTCCAGCGGTCGCCGCCTCGTATCGGCGTAACTCTTCTGCCTGCTCTGCGCTGTGAGTAATCGATGCCTGATAATATCTATCTTCTCTGTAGTCGTCTGGACCAACTCCGGGCCAATCAGGCTACGCTCGCCAACCTCTGCCCAACAGTGCGGTGCCCTACAAGGTCGACCATATAAGCCTCATATGGGCCATGCCAATAGTCGCCTGGAAGCTGTTGTTGTAGGCGAACTCTGCGTACGGAAGACAGTCATCCCAGCTGTCCTTGAAGTCCAACACACACATGCAACATATCCTCCAGAATCTGATTTACCCGCTCTGTCTGCCCATCAGTCTGAGGATGAAACGCTGTACTGAACTTCAACTTCACACCCATCGCCTCCTGGATACGAGTCCAGAAGATGGATGTGAACCGCGTGTCTCTGTCCGACACGATCTCTAAGGGAACTCCATGCAGACGGACGATCTCTCTGATGTACAGTCTAGCCAGCTCGTCTGCAGAGTTCGTAACTCTGATAGGGAGGAAATGGGCCGATTTGGTCAACCGGTCCACAATCACCCAAATAGAATCGTGTCCCTTCCTCGTCTTCGGCAGCCCTGATATGAAGTCCATGGAGATGAAGTCCCACTTCCACTCCGCTATAGGCATGGGCTGAAGTAGTCCAGGAGGTCGGCGATGTTCTGCCTTGACCTGCTGGCACGTCAGACACCGAGATACATACTCAGCAATGTGGGCCTTCATGTTATCCCACCAATAAGTCCGTCTCATATCCTGGTACATCTTCGTGCTACCAGGATGCATCGCAAGCTTCGAGTTATGGGCAGACTCGAGAAGCTCGCGTCTCAAGTCAGCCACATCAGGAACACATAGGCGGCCACGGAATCGTAAACCCCCATCAGAACCAACTCTCCACTCGGAGTCCACGGCGTCGCTAGCCTGCTCTCGAAGCTCAGACAGCCGTAAATCGCCCTCTTGGGCCGCAACAATCCTGTCGTCAATAAGTGGCCGCACCCGACGTGCGCAACACACTCAAAAGGCTCCTCGACAGTGAGTCTCTGCTCGAAGTCGCGCACAAACTCCATCATGTCCCACTCTGCTATCATCAGCGGTGCCGCAAATGCAATCGCCTTCTTGCGGCTCAACGCGTCTGCCACAAGGTTCGCCTTGCCAGGATGGTAGGAAACCTCGAACTTGAAGTCCTTCAAGGTCTCCATCCATCGGCGCTGTCTCATATTCAAATCCCGCTGTGTGAATATGTACTTAAGGCTCTTGTGGTCGCAGAAAAGCTCGAACTCCTCCGTAGAGGTAATGTCTCCAGAGCTTCAATGCAAAGATGACAGCTGCCAACTCCAGGTCATGTGTAGGGTAATTCTCCTCGTGCTTCCTTAACTGTCTCGAGGCATACGAAATCACCCTATCCTTCTGCATCAACACACAACCCAAACCAACGCGAGACGCGTCAGTATATACTTATATTTCACCCCTTGCTCTGGCAATACTAGCACAGGGGCGGACGTCAACTTGTCCTTCAGCTCCTTAAAAGCTGCCTCCGCCTTCTCATTCCAGGCGAACTTCAGGTCCTTCCGAGTCAACTGCGACAATGGCCTGGCGATCTTCGAGAAATCCCGAATGAAACGTCTGTAATACCCAGCCAGACCAAGGAAACTCCTCACCTCAGTAACCGACTCAGGCTGCTGCCAATCCTGAACCGCGGCTACCTTAGCAAGGTCCACTGCTATCCCATCCTTGGACACAACATGTCCAAGAACTTGACTTCCTCCTGCCAGAAGTCGCACTTCTTGTATTGCGCAAACAACTGGTTCTTCTCCAACGTACCCAACACTGCTCGCAGGTGCTCCTCGTGCTCTCTCGACTCGTGGAGTATATCAAGATATCATCGATAAAGACGATGACGAATCGGTAAAGGAAGGGCCGAAATACCCGGTTCATCAGATCCATGAACACGGCTGGTGCGTTCGTCAGACCGAACGACATCACCAAGAACTCATAGTGCCCGAAGCACGTCCTGAAGGCTGTCTTCTGCATCCTCCTCTCTCACGCGCAACTGGTGGTACCCTGACTGAAGGTCAATCTTCGAGAAATACTTCGCCCCCCTCAACTGATCAAACAGATCATCTATCCTGGGCAAAGGATACTTGTTCTTCCCCGTGACCTGGTTCAACCTACGGTAATCAATACACAACCGTAGCGACCCGTCCTTCTTCTTCACGAATAACACAGGTGCTCCCCAATGAGACACACTAGGTCGAATAAAGCCTTTCTCTACAAGTTCGTCAATCTGTTTCCGCAGCTCCTCCATCTAGCATGGAGGCATACGATAGGTCGACAACGAGATGGGCATCGCACCAGGCGTAAGGTCAATCGTAAAATCAATCTCGCGCCGAGGAGGTAAACCAGGGATAGTCTTAAAGACTCCAACAAACTCCCGAACGACCGGCGTACCCTCCAATGTCGGACCATCAATCGGCACAAGTAAAGCGGCATAACAATCAACGCGGCAGGGCCAACTGACCTGCACTGGGAACGTGAAAGCTGTGCCGTCAGGTCCATAGGCAGTCACGATCCGAGTATCGCAATCTATCTCCGCCCTCATCTTGGCGAGCCAATCCATGCCAAGTATAACGTCGTAGTGCCATAGCGGAGCAACAATAAGGTCGACGAGCTCTGTGCTGCTACCCAAAACTATCGCGCAACCCTCGCATAGCCGTGTGACATCCGAGAAGGTCCCAGTGGCCGTAGTGAGTCTCGTTCCCTTAGTGGGAACAGTATGCAAAGATAGGCGTTTCACCGCCCCACAAGAAATGATAGAGATAGTGGATCCAGTGTCCACTAGTAAAGAAATGGGAGTACCATGGATATAAACCGTACCCTCGAAAGTCGTCGGTGCCGATATCGACGTCTCTGGTGCCTCAGCAACAAGGGTATGTACACGAGCCTGCTGCTGGCGGTTTGGCTGAGGAGCCAAGGGTCGCTGTGGCTGCCTGAAGAACGGTACATGAGGTCGGAATGAAGGATGTGCAGGAGCGGTCTGTAGCGGCGGGGCTGATATGGCCTGTGGGTAAGGGCGACCCAATCTCTGCGGTAGCGCAAATCCGCTCGCCCTCATGCGCGAGAAGCAGCTCTCGGCAGGGTGTCCTGGTTTTCCGCAAAACGTGCAGGTCACCAACGGGCGTCTCATGGGAACAACAGGCGCTGCGGCCCTGGGAGGAGAATCAGCCCGAGGCCTCTTGCCTAAGATAGGCCTGCTCTGTGTATCCTGTCGCGGTCTCGCAACCATAGTACCGCGTGATCGGGCCAAACGGTCCACATCCTGCTCGACCGTCATAGACATGTGGACCAACGCCGCATAAGTAGGGATAGTGTGGCAGCATAGCTTCGACCGTATGTCAGGTCGCAAGCCCCCAGTAAATCGTCGCATCCTCATCTGCTCATTGACGAGGATGGTCGGGACAAAGCGGCCCAACTCGGTAAATCGGTGCTCATACTCTGTCACCATCATGCCTCCCTGCCTGAGGCGCAGAAACTCGTCCTCCCGCTCATGCCGATACGTCTGCGGGTAATACTTCTCGTGGAACCGAGACTCGAAAGCTTCCCAGGTCCACATGAAGTCCACTGCGACTGTGCGCAGCACGCTGTCCCACTATAAGCTGGCCTCCCTCTCAAACATAAAGGTAGCCAACTCAACCTGCTCTGCCTCGGAGCAATATAACATCCGTAGCATCTTGGAGATGCGGTCCAGCCAAAACTTCGCCTCCTCGGGTCTGTGAGAACCCGCAAATGAAGGAGGCCTCAAGCGCTGAAATCACTCGAGTAGACCACGCGTACCGACATCTCCAGTAGGAGGTGCGATGAGTGTAGGCAGAGGCGCATCCTCAAACCGAGCAGGAGGCTCAGAATCCTCCTCAGGATCGCAGATGTCATAGGTGGAGTCGCACTACCACCGTGAGACAAAGCCTCAGCAATAGTGGCCATAAGCTCCTGATGCTGCTGCTGCTAATCTGCTGCTGCTGTGCGTATTGCTGCTGCTGCTGTGATCTGCTGCTGATGCTGCATGCTACTGCTGCTGCATGCTGCTGATGCATCATCATCATCAGCTGCTCAAATCTATCAGGCGGTGGAGCAGCCTGAGAATCATGCTGCGCAGCAGATGACGGCCGATACTGCTCACGGACCGGGGGCGTGTAAGGTGGCTGTCCACCGCTAGGACCAGCAGAAGGCTGATCAGATCCCAATCCTCGGTCCGCAGGACCGCCACTACCAGAAGGAGTCTGGTCCATAGAGCCGGTCAAACGTAGATGTGCCGTGCTCCGCGTATACTGCCGCGGCATGCCCTATACAACATAGGGTAGATCATTTGTGAGATAAAGCACAACACACATCATAAAGCACTTAAGCATTCCACACATCATCAATACAAAAGAGGCTACATGCTTTTCATTCACCCAAAATTGTCATAATACATGGACTACAGAGTTACATGAATCACGACAGAAAATCACATGATAGCCATACATCACTACATGAAAACACCCAAAACATGCTACTACCTACTACATCAACAACATGAAATACAAAACCGCCTATCGCGGTAACCAACACAAAAAAAACAACACAACACGTGGATGACTAAGCATCCGAAGTAGGCGGTGGAGGAGGAGCATTCTTATCCTGCGCACAGCACAGGATGGCCTTCAACGTACGGGACATCTTCTTGAAACTTCTCTTCATATAGGCTTCATTCTCTTCAAGCTTGGCTCGAACTTGACCAATCTCTTGCTGCAGGGCGGCTTGCCCTTCCTCAAGACGGGCAAATCGCGCATCAAAAGCATCCCGATCTACACCATGCTCCTGAGCCATAGGGGGTGAACTCTCCTCGGTGTCCTGAGCCTCTGATTCTTCTTCCTGTATGTCATCACCGCCCTCCTCATCACTCTCCTCGCCGGCACTATCCGACTCATCTCCAGATTCGTCGAGTCGGGCTTGCCGCTGTTGAGGGCCGATCTTCATATTCTTGAGTGTCGCGTCACTTATGACTCGGACAGGCGCAAGATCCTCCATATTCAATTTGTAGCCTACATCACGAGCCATCCTGCAGATCAGACGGCCAAATGGGAGCGAAAGATCGTTTCTGGCAGAACGAACAACATGCACTATCTGAGATAGGATGAAGGTGGATAGGCATATGTCGTCCCCATGTCCCATTTTGTACAAGAAATCTACCATCAACCTAGTACATTCCGTGCGGTTACCCAACCGTGGGTACACGTTGTAGGTGAAAATGTGATGGAGTAAACGAAAGTCCTCGGCCATCTTCGTCGCCGCAATGCAATTTCCTCTCTTCCAAGTAACTCGGCGACCACAGAGATATCGCGTGCGGCGATCCCTTTCCCGCGCACTTCTGGAGAAGTTATCACTGGGGTGTACTTGACCACGCGGTAGCTTCGTGATCCGAGCCACTTCATCCACTGTAATCGTGCGTCTAATGCCCCTCACAGAAACAGTAAACTGAAGAGGCTCAACAGATGCGTCCACGATGTGAGCATAGAAAGCGCGAACCGTGTTCTCACATGCAGGCGACTCGCCATCAAACATAGAATTCCAACCGATGTCCACCAGGCGGTCCATCAGTGGGTGTAGCCCGAACATCCTTTCATCCACATGAGCTTCAAACACAACTTTGCGGCCCGCGAAGCGCCCATATTCCATGCCTATCGGGTAAGCATTTCTGGCGGGATGGTCAGGATCCAGGTCTCGCTTTGACCTAAACTCCCGCACGGTGCTTGTGCCGGCCCCGACGTCGGATTTTCTTCGGGAATGGGCTGGTCTACTTGGGCCGGCATCATCGGCCGCGGTTTTCCTCTTTCCCATGAGAGATAGGATGGAGGAAAAAGAGAAAATGGTGGCCACCACACCAAGGAGGGCCATGAAAAATTGGCAAAATGGGGGAACAAGGGGCTGATCTCTTTGCTCCACCACAAACAACAATCCAATGGGTGTGGAAGGAGCACAAGAGGTAGGAAATGAAGAAGAAACAAGAAGGAAGTGGAATGGGTTAGTACTTACCCGATTTTGAGCTCCAAGGAGGGTATGAGAGCTCCAACTTGAGAAAATGGAGAAAGGAGGAGGCTAGGGCTGTGTGGAAGGTTGGGGTGTGTGTGTTATGGAAGAAAATGGAGGATTTGGAGGTTTGGAGGGATGGGTTTTGAGAAAAAATCGGATTTGGGGGTGGAGGTGCTTGAAAAGAGGGGTGAAATGGGAAGAAGGGTGCTCCAGCCCCTTAAAACCCAAACAAAAGCCCAAATGGCACGTGCCATGATGTGTAGGGGGTTGGGCCGACCAACCCCACGCTTGAAATTTCACGGAAAGTGGACCGGACCGCGGTCCGCCGCCCGAGCCGCGGCGCCGCCGCGGACGGACTTGGCCGGAGCGCCACCGCACCTGGATCAGTTGGGCACGTTCCCAGGGTGCCAAATGCACCCTGGTTTGATCTGATTACTTGATGGATTAACGTGCCCCCCCCCCCCCCGAACTAGTTCGGCTCCAGACGGTCAGTTTCCAGAAATTCTGAACCAATCTGATTTTTTGGTGATTTTTAACAGCTGATTTTGGGTGGATAATGACCTGGACACGTCAATAGACGGTCCAGGAGTGATTTAGAGTCCATGTGTGCGGTCAATATCGAGTACAGACTCGATCAACACGTCCGTTTTTAGTGAATTTCACCGAACGGTGAAATCGGGAGACCCTAGGACTGTTTCTATAGTTTTGCGCACCCTCCTAAAAATAATGCGTCAGCGTACGTAGTGGGGACATAACTCAGGTCCGGTTTTAATCAAAATCATGCTCTGATACCAACTTGTAACACCCTGAAATTCGGGGGTCGAGTATGAACTCAACACCCGAGTTCCAACGCATCACTTATGCAACATACACAATGCTGGTTAAGTGTTGTCTGAGTCAGCGCAATAAACATGAATGAGATTAAACCAAAACAGTAATTCATACTCCAGTTCAATTGTATATAAGCAAGCGGAGACTGAAATTTTATATTCAAGTATGTAAAGTAACAAAATTTTCTGAACTCCAGAGTATGAGTACTAGCTGAGCACCAATATACATGTATTGTTTTTAAGTCAAAACCCAAAATACAATCCTCAAAAGAGGCCCTGAGAATCCCGCGATGCAACCAGCCTAAGCGAAGCCGTCAGAGTACTGTATGAAGGAGAACTCCTCCTGGTCCTCATCAAAGTCGGGCTCTGGCTCCTGAACCAAGGCGCCCTCTACACCTGCGACAGAGTCTGGTGGGTGTTGCAAACACCGTCCCGTAACGTGGGAGTGAGTAGCTAACTCGGTGGAACAATAAAGCATAAGTTAATATGTTATCAAATCAATCAAGCAGTAATGATAAAGCAGTACAAATCAAGCATTTCTAACTATTCTTGTTAAGTGCAAAATGATATGACATGATGCTGTATGCCCTTGCCAAACCACCCTCAAGCGACATCATCTTACGTTCGCGAATGTTACTCCCTCAGTGCGCCACATCTACAAAGCACATGCGGTGCGATGATGCTCATGATTACCAAGTTTTTATTAGTCCATTTCGAACAGCAGTATTGGGAAACTAAGGTACCTCCCTTGTATCATTTCTAAACATGATCCATTCTAGGGTCGTCAATCCTAGATAACCATACGATATTATGGTTTGAGAAACGTAGTGAAGGCATCGCAAAGGGCTCGTCACCCGTCAGCGCGGATACAGATCTCACCGTATGCGGCTCAATTGCTGGCCGTCAGCTCGAGTACAGGTCTCACCGTACTCGGCTCAATCACTAGCCGTCAGCTCAAGTACAGGTCTCACCGTACTTGGCCCAACTCACACTCTAGTCGCTGTGAAAGACTCGTCTCCAATCACAGACTCTTGGAGTGTACTCGTGATACCACGGAGGACTCGTCGCCCGTCAGCACGAGCACAGATCTCACCGTACTCGGCTCTCCGAAGTATCGACAGCTCGAATACAGTGTCCCATACCACCGTATTCGGCTCACGAGTTGGTTGCGCAATGGTCACTACGGGGAGGCACAAGGCCCCAGCGTAGGCCGACAGCTCGACCACGGTCCTCCCATACCACCATGCCCGGCTCATGCGACTTAGCGGATCTAGGTACCATGGTTAAACGGGGATCGCCACTGGTAAGTTTGGTACCCTAGGTTCAAGCAGTAGCGACCAAACAGGGTGAACACACAAATACACTTCGGTTTAGTTGACGAACCTGACTAGCTCGAGCGCACCACAAGTTGAGCGATATGGAGCGCAAAAGCACTCCGTGTGGCCAACCACTATCGCCAACCGAGGTACGACTCGGGTTCGCCAGACACGTCCTTTGTGGCGACATGAATCTCAGCCACAATCGCAAGTCTGGTACCGAATGTGTGGACTAATACATAGTCCCAAACTCAAACAGTTTTCATTGATAGCATGTGAAGTAAAGCATGATAAACAAGCAATATAAGCATGTTAGTAGGCATGTTATAAAGCATGAAGTAAAACATGAAGTCAAGCATGTTGCAAAGCATGTTGTAAGGCATGTGATAAAGCACTATCCCCATAGGGATACAATTGTGTGCGCATTACAAGTGAGTGGTTGCGGTGAACCACCGCATGGAGGGGATCCTACATGTCTCTAAGGGAGTCGGAAATCCCATATCAGCGCCTATCTAAGGCACTAGTACATACACATGTACACATACAAGCATTTGCACAAACACTTAGAATACACTATTCCAACATACATGACGTATGTTAGCCAAGTTCGTGTTAGGGCTGTCCCTCACCACGAGAGTATTTTTCCCGTGTATATCGTAGTCATACAGCAAATAATCATTACAATTACATTTCCAAAATCCGCCCGTATGCGGAATTTCTAGAATACGCAATTTCAACATACATGACATTTACACATGAACATGTATTTTTGCGATCCTTTCGCCAAACTAGCATTTTATCCACACATGATTAATCAAACATTAAATAACATGTCAAACATTTTCCAACAAAAATACGTATACGGTATTTCTACGTATATCTAGAGTATGTGAAATTCCATATTCTTTATGCTAATCGAAACAGGAAACGGAAAGCACTTTGTACATGTGCATTTGCATGCAGATCATGAATCTATCATTATCTGACATTGAAAGCGTTGAAAACCGTAACTTATACACTTAAAGTCCTCACCTCAGCCCTTGAATTCCAACGAATCAGCAAGGGTGTTGGAGCTTCCGTATACGGGAGTTTCCTAGCCTAAAGAGCGGAACCGATTAGCCTTTGCATAACCTACCACTATCCAACCTCAAATCAGACCTAGGGTTAGGGTTTCTTACCTTCAAATGGGATGGACACCGCCGGGAAAACCCCTGGAACAAGGCGGTGTAGGCCGTGGGATGAGTGGAAGCAGCAGGAGGAAGATCGGCTTTGATCTCCAAGCCTTTCTCTCTCTTTTCTCTCTCTCTCTCTAAGGGTTTGCTCCCAAATTCGTATGGCTGTGAGAGGGGCTGTTCTAAGCCCCTTTTATAGCCAAGAACATGTCCAAAACAGACTCAGGTTCAAGGGTGGCTGCATATATAGGCAGTTCGCCACTTTCCAAGCTCAAAAGGTATGTTCTGGTGGCCCTCCTTGAGCCAAACGTCAGACTTAAGCTCACCATCTATGGATCCACGTGGGATTTCGTTTTCGACTCGATCGAATTCCCAGATCGCACGTGGCGGACCACTTTCAGTTCAACGGTCAGTGGGCTACGATCAGAAATTCTGAGTACATGTAAATGTTCCTGAAATTTTTCTTAATCCGAGGGTGTAATTTGGTCTGATTCCGACGGTCAGGTTGCTTAATACTGACGTGCAACCGAATGATGCCAGATCACTATTCCAGATATTTTTATTTGGATGGGAATAGTGTTTTTCACACTCCCTCGCTCCGGAGTGAAAAGAATGGCCGTGGGACATCGGAATCATCTGATTTTTGAGATGATTGTCAAGCCCAGTGGGGCGGTCCTGGTTCCTTAGCTTCGTGTTAATCGGACTCCCGATGTGCGATCTAGATCCAATACGAAGTTTCGTTTCATTCCCGAGAGCAGCCGGGTAATGAGTTTGGCTCTAGACTTTAGGGTAACCTAGAGTCACCAATTTTGCATGTTTTGGGTCTTGCAGAACGTATTTAAAGCGATCCCAACGGATTTCATGGCTAACCGAGTTTAGTACTTAGTTAACTTTGTTAAATTTCTAAGGGATTTAATCCTACGTGATTTCTGGTCGAGGTGGTACTCGACCCAAATGTACGGAAATTTACAGGTCGTTACAGTAGGTGACACAGAGTACGAGGAGCACAGCGGCGCGAGTCTAGATGAGGAGGACGAGTTGTCTTATTTACAGTTGATGGGCGGCTCGCCCTAGTTTTACGGGCGGACTTGGATCGCTAAGTAGGGGACTTGGCGAATCATTCTTTGGGACATAAATTTTTTATACTTTTGTTGGGCAACGCCTTGAGCGACCCATAGTTATAATTTTTAAACTTGTAAACATTTAGCTTTTTTCATTACAGTAGACTAGCTTTGAATTGTGATTCATGTTTCAAGTAATTCCATGCTGCGCATTTAAACCTAATTAATCACAAAACAATTAAATTGATTATAAGTAATACCCGGGAACTTGGGAGTCGAGCGTATGCAAGACCCCCAATTTCCAAGGCATTATAGAACGATTTAGGGGGATTAGGATCGAATCATCATTTTCACTAATTGCGAATAGGTCGCACTGTTAACTTAGCTAATCCACACGCTAATCATCGCGCATAAGAAATCTTGCTACCCAATTCAATCAAGAAATGCCTTGATTACCTGAGCAAGCTTTATATCGCTCATTAGTGGGCAACTAAAACCGAGACTATGGAAAGATGTTCTTCTTAGTGGGCTTGACATCCTCGCGGAACATCGACCTGAGATTACGTCTCAATTTGCTTAACTTGGACTGGCAAGGCCAGTGCATGAGATGTGTGAATATTCTTGAAATTAATCAAGAACTTAAATTAGTTGTTTGTATCTGATCTTAGTTAAAGTTGTGGCTTTCGAACCATTAGATCATGATCAAATTTAGGACAACAACCTAAGTTAATACCCTGTTCATATCTATATAGTTGCGGCCCCGATCGACCATCGATGATCGTCAAATTGACTTATGATCATACTCGTCAATTGACGCTTTTAAATGGTAGGTCAATCATATCCATACGCAGATCATCACTAGGGCCAACTATTTTATGGTGTATATTGACCCCTCACCTTATAGTGGACCCCAAAGGTTAGAAACATACTCTCCTAAGGCTATTATAGTAAAAATCTAGCCTTTAGGGCCATTTGCACCAAATTTGGTGCTATAAATAGAGATTTTGGGAGGCATTCATTGCTCCCATCCCATTTTACCCTAGAACAAGAGAAAATTGGAGGGAGAGAGAAGAGAAAGAGGAGAAAGGAGAATAGAGAAAGCTTGGAAGAGTGAGTGTTGGTGCACCTCCACCCTCTCATACCCTCTCTTGTTGCCTCGCCATAACCGGAGTCGTCGCCAGAGCTTCTCGGCAACATTTAGAAGTAAGTGTTGAATCTCACTTGTAATCTACGATTTTAATAATGGTTTGCCCCTAATCTCACAAGCTAGTATGCTTGTTTAGGTCTTTCAACGATTTTTAAAAAAAATCCTAATCAAAGTGCACCGTGAATTAGACGAATCATCATAAGGTACGGATCATGATCTCTAGGTTATCTTTTATCGACCATTAAGGGTCTCGATCAATGATTAGTTGCTTGTAAATGAATGTGTGCATGTTAATATGTTCATATTATGATTTAGCTATAATATATGCTATTAGTTGGATATGGATACTCACATTTTGATGAAATGTCTAAGTGGTAGAATGTGTTACTTTGTCAATGCTCGCATGCCTAATTTAATACTTAAGTGATTGTACTACTCTATACATGCTCATATGTTTGATTTAATGTATTAGTGAACATATTACCCTACGAATGCTCACATGTTCGATGAAATGCCTAAGTGGTTATGTAGTGGAACCTATGTCATGATTGCATGACGTAGTGTTTAGTCCGTAATGATACTTAGGAGTGTTACGATATTGGGTCAGTTGGCTAACCGCCCGAACCAAGGGGGTGGCCCGAGTTAGGGTGACCATCTAAGACTTGTTCAATCGACCTAGGTCTAACATGGATGATCGATAATAGCTAGGTTACACGAGCTGCTCACACCTAATACCACTTGAGTCAGAGTTCTCTAAGCCGATCGAATTAGCCTAAGAGTCGAATGATCGAGTGTGTACACCATGTATGATAATGACAATTAGAATCTAGGATACTCCATTTCCACCGAATGAGTCTACTTATAACCATTAGTGTTACGATCCGCTAGACTCATGGGCTAGACATAATGGTATGGGATACCGTGTCCAAGCTATAGGCCTACGTTGGGGTGACGAGCTCCCTATAGTGATCAATGAGCAATCAAGAAGGCTGTAAATCTATTACATCTAACTGGAATGATGCCACGATCATCCCACAATTGCGTTTGGGTGATGACTCTTACTTCGATTGTGGGCATCCTCCACATGTCGATTGGGTGCGTAACCCTATGTGTTCGAGTTGTGCCATCCGAGTCCTTTGCGATCGGTCGGGACAGTGTTAGTACCTCATTGGCTAGGGAGTTGTCGTTTGGGTGATAAGCCCAGAAATGGATCAACGGACATAGGTAAGGAGCCGTTTCGGCTGCTTGAGCCTCGTGATCCATTTAAGACCATAAAATGAGGGTACTATAGCTTCCCCAATATGCTGGATGAATGGAATTTAATAACTACTCGGCTAACATACACATTCACCATATTGTATTAGATAAGGTTTTACGATTGGGCGATGGTGTCGCTTGTGAGGAAGTGTTGGCATATGCGAAATAGGCGTTGAAGTCGCTTGTAAGGGAGTGCTGGTTGGAAAGAGCATGCATTATATCATAATCTCATAGTGCATTTAATAAGAGTATTTACAAAGTGATTGATTTCTTGTTTTATCATTGCTTGTGCTGATTGAATTGATAACATGTGTAACTTATAACTAATGGAACCATTGAGTTAGCTATTCACTCCCACCTGGGATGGTGTTTTAAATACCAACTAGGCATGGTTGTCGATGCAGGTTCTATTGAGGCCTCCGGTGGGTAGGCTTGGATTGGCTTGTACTTTAATCGTGATGTCCTGGGAATGTCGAGCGAAACTAGAAGACTTTGCATTTATTTAATTTTGTGCTTGTATATGTTGGAGCGCCCGATTAGGTGTGCTTTGTATGTTGATTTTGTTGTATGTTCATTATAGATTGTATAATCCCCATTTTGGGCAATCACTACTATCGGAATTCTATTTTTTTACTGTTAGTCATATATTTCTGGATTTTTCGTTATCTCTACCTCGCTTTGCATCTATTAAGTTGAATTGCGTTACTTTGATTATTCATGTGTGGAATGAATGTAAATCTGAACGAGGTCACACATATATTTTCATTTGGTTCATAGCCGGGAACTCGAGACCGCGGTCTCTATACTCGGGTGTCAATTTTCGGGGCGTGACAGAAAGAGTGTGAGATACTTCAGGGAAAGGTGGAGAAATTGATCTATAAGGGTCTTCTGAAAGAGAGCATGGGCCTATGCGCCATGACAACTTTTTTAATGCTGAAGAAAAATGGGAGCTGGTGCATGTGTGTCAACAGCCAAACAATTAACAAGATTACCATTAAATACCGATTTTCGATACCACGGTTGGACGAGATTCTTGATATGTTAAAAGGTGACAAGATGTTCTCTAAACTAGATCAAGGAGCGGGTACCATTAGATTCGTATCCGACCTGGTGATGAGTGGAAAATGATATTCACGACCAAGGAAGGGTTGTATGAGTGGTTGGTCATGCCCTTCAGTCTATCGAACACACCAAGTACTTTTATGTGTCTGATGAATCAAGTGTTGAAGCCGTTCATTAACAGATTTGTGGTAGTATATTTTGATGATATCCAGATATATAGCCAAGGTGAGATGGAGCACATGGAACATCTCAGCCATGTGTTACAGGTCCTGAAAGTTAACAAGTTGTACCTTAACTTAAAGAAGCGTAGTTTTCTAATGGATTGCTTGTTGTTCTTAGGATTTGTTGTGACGTCCATGGGCATCCGTGTGAACAATGAAAATATGCGAGTCATCGGGGAATGGCCGATTTCAATAAACATTCATGAAGTGAGGAGTTTCCACCAGTTGACGACATTCTATTATTAATTCGTGCGAAATTTCAGCACTATAGTTGCACCCATAACAAATTGCATAAAAAATGGGATGTTTCAATGGACCAATGAGGCTGAGAAGAGCTTTATTGAAATTAAACATCGATTGTCTACAAAATCGGTCTTGGTTCTTCTTAGTTTCAACAAACTGTTTGAGGTTGAGTGCAAAGCCTCATATATCAGAATTAGAGTCTTATCATAGAATGGAATATTGGTAACCTTCTACAACGAGAAGCTCAGAGAAGCCCGAAAGAAATGACCGACATATGAGCTTGAGCTGTACGCAATGGTTCAAGCATTACGACATTGGCGGCATTATATGATTCAAAGAGAGTTTGTTCTCTACACTAACCACCAAGCCTTAAAGTTTATTAATAGTCAAGCTAATGTGAACTGTGTGCATGGTAAATGGGTCGCATTTTTATATAAATTCATGTTCGTCTTAAAACATAAGTCAAGGCAATAGAACAAGGTGGGTGATGCACTTAGCTGTCATGCATCATTATTGGTTACGATGAATAATGGGGTGGTCGGCTTCGACTGTCTTAAGGAGTTGTTTGCCGAGAATGAGTACTTCAAGGATGCATGAATGACGTACCAAGAGCTCATCCTAATGACCTACATATGCAAGACAGTTTCTTCTTCAAAAGAAATCAATTGTGCATCCCCCAAAGTTATCCGAGAGAGCAGATTATTCAAGAGTTACATGGAGGCGACCTTGATGGACACCTTGGGCAAGACAAGATGCGGACTCTTGTTGATGAACGATATTATTGGCTACAATTGATATGTGATGTGAGTAAAGCGGTGCAGTGCTGTCATGTTTGTCGGACCTCCAAGTGGCAGTCTCAAAATACGGACCTCTACACTCCGTTACATGTGCCTGACGACCTTTGGGAGGACTTATTTATGGACTTCATGCTTGGTCTCCCATGAACACATCGAGGTATGGATTTAGTGTTTGTGGTGTAGATCATTTCTCAAAGATAGACACATTTTATCTCATATAAGAAAACCATCGATGCAATACACATGACAAATCTATTTTTCAAAGAGGTCGTGCAGCTAACGGGGTTCCCTATACCATTACTTCCGATTGTGAAATGAAGTTCATTAGCCACTTCTGGCGAACTTTATGGAATCAGTTTGGTATGCGACTTCAGTTCAGTAGTGCCTACCACTCGTAGATCGATGGGCAGACTGAAGTTGTAAATCGCACGTTTGAAAACCTCATCCGGTGTATTTCAGGTTCCAAACTGAAGTAGTTGGATTTGGCCTTATCTTAAGTGAGTTTGCATTCAACAATATGGTGAACTGCTCGAGAAGGAAGTCCCCATTCCAGATCATTTATGGTCGAGTGCCCTACTACACACTTGACTTGGTCCATTTGTCCAAGCTCCCGGGTATGAGCATTGCAACAGAATATATGGTAGACCGAATCATGGGCGTTTATACGAATCCGCAAGCCGAGTTGCAAGCTTCAAACGATAAGTACAAGAAGCAAGCCGGCAAGCATCGGTAGTAAAAAGGTGTACGAACATAGGCGACCATATTATGGTTCATCTACGCAATGAGATATTTTCAACTGGGAGCTACAAAAAATTGACGAGCAAGAAGATTGAACCGGTTCCGATCTTCCGAAAGATCAATAACAACGCTTACGTTGTTGATATTTCGGATGACATGGAGATCTCGCGTACTTTCGATGTTACAAACCTGTACAAGTATCATGAACCAATTCCAAAGAATAACTCGAGGAATAGTTCTTTTGAAGTGGAGGGGACTGATGTAGAACGGGTCGCGGATTCGTTCATGGCTAAGATGGACTGAAGAAAAGAAGCCAAGAAGGATCGAACACACTTAACATAGCTCAACCGGTTGACCATTGTGGTCGACAGGTCAAAGTTCCACTGGAATTTCTACAAATTGCATAATTTTCACTAGATGTTTTTTGCCTATTTCGACAGGTCAACGAGATCATATCTACCGGTCGAAATCCAGTTTGACAGGTCGATAGGTTGGGTTGACAAATCGAAAATCATAGATTTTTCAGTTTAAATCCCTGGACACTTTTTGGCTATTTTCGACCGGTCGACTCGACCAGTCGACAATGGGTTGACGGACATAGGAAATTTGCACAAATTTTTGAATTTATTTCCTAGTTTGAATAGGACTCTTTGATTACATTTTATAGACTTGTTTAAAGTTATTTAAAGGGTGTTAAACTCAATTTTATAATTAATTCAATTAATAAACTTCTTAGAAAATCTCTTACTTTTCTCGTAGATTAAAAAAAGCTCTCGTTGATTCAAGAGAACCGTCTAGATTTAAGGTATTTATCCATCAAGGAAGAAGATGATCAACCTCATCATGTCTTCCCCTGCGTCATGAAATCATTGACTTTCTAAGGATGCTAAATCGAATTCGTACAATTATATTTATGTATCCAAGGATTCTAAACAGTTCGGATGACGTCGGGATTTCTAGAGTCAAAGTTTCATATACTGATTCTCAATATCTTCAAGTCTTAATTCAGACGTATGCATATATTTTCACCTAATGCATTGGATAAGTCTCTATTGTCACTCGAGTACATTTAAATCGAGTATAAAGAAATACAGGTCATTATATACTTCTAGGTGAGATAACATACAAGCTTAATTGTTTTTATAATTTTTCCTCTTACCCATGTAATTTATTAATCTAAGAATATATTAATGCAATAGATGGAACGCATATACCGGCATATCTTCTAAGCATGAAGAGTGTTATTTATCCTAATAAAAAAAAAAGATCGTATTACGTATTGTAACGACCATATTAAAATAGATGGAAATGATGCACTACTGACTCCTGCATCTTGCATAGTGCTTTGACCAATACATATTATTGTTTAACAATTCAAAATGTCAATTCTACAAAACATATTATGTAAATATCTCGATGCGAAGTTCACCTGCATGCTCATGGTTTGTCATATATCTTATATGTCCTTGCAATTTCTTCTATGTTGTTTAATTGTCCTGGACGGTACTCTTGGGGCCCCTTAATTCTATTATGTTTTATATGTAAGAACTCTATGTGGTGGGCCTTACTGATCAACGATCTGGATTGTATTCTAGTTGGACTGTTTGATTGAGTTAATCAGTGGGCCCCACTTAAGGTGATACGCTGTGCAATCTGTATGCGCAGCACTGCGTATTTGGGGTGGAATGCTAAAGCCTTACGCAAGGCAGTTGAGTTGAACTAGGATAGTGCAATGTGGAGCGTGAGAGAGAGAGAGAGAGAGTTGTGATGGGTTTCAAACTCTCTCTCCACAGTCCCTATATATTAGAGAGCTGGGTCCCCGATCCTACACTAACAGCAAAATTCGTAGTCCCATCTATCATATTGCAGATAGGGTGTGAAGGAGAGGAAGATCTTAAGCTCTACAGGTATTCTGGTATTATTATCCGGCTTCCATGGCGGCGTCACAGCTAGGTAAGCTATCCGACCCCTGATCGCCATATTCCATGCACAAACAGACCCGTGGGCCTATTCCGCATATAGATTAAGTCTCACAGTTGGTATCAGAGACATCTGTGCATAGGTATGGATGATCACACCCAGCTATATCTGATCATATCAGGGATTTCCGAATCCCTGAATCCAGAAAGATTAAGATCAGGGATTTGATTTTTGAAAACCCTAAAGACTAACTATTCAAATTAGGAATTTCAATTCCCACATCCAGAATTAGGGATTTCGAATTCGAATTCAGATATCAATTGGGATTTTTTTTTTTTTTAAATTCGGAATCCCCAAATTTTGAAATTAGGGCTTTCAGATTTGAATCCCCAAATTGAACAAATTAGGGATTTTAATACCAAATACAGCAATTAGGATTTTCGAATCCTAAATCATAAATTGGGAATTTCAGATCCACATCCCCAAAATCCAGAGTAGATTAGGGTTTTCGATTACGAATCCCCAAATAAGAAGATTAGGGTCTTTAATTTCGAAACTCTAAAATCAGAGTTTCAGATTAAGGAATTTGGATTTAAAACCCTAAATGTAGAAACCCATATTAGGGATTTTGAAAACCTCCAAATCCAGTTTCTATTAGGGATTTCCATTCAAGGATCCCAGTTATCCCATATACAGTACCTTGAACTGTTGGACTGGCAGCCATTGTCGAACCTTGCTCGTGCAGACGATGGTGATGGCTCTCAACCTCCCTTCTTCCTCTGTCCGGAGCCATTCCCAGCGTCTCGTGCTTCAGCGTCCATCAATGGCAGCCAATGCCACAGCCGCTGTCGCTTCTTCCGACGATGTTTATAGAACTGTGGAGATCACGCATCCTTCCTTCCTGCATGAAGCAGACATGGAGAGCAGTTGAGACTCCGTCTCTCTCCCTCCCTCTCTCAGACGTTGTTGTATTAGGTCGTAAATGACCTGGTTTCTCGCCGTTCCAGCATCCGAACGATGGCAGAGAGAGAGATAGAGAAAATCAGGATTTGGGATTTTTTCTCTCAGCTCGGGCGCTGGTTGTTTTAATCCATCAGGTCAGCGGACCCGATTGATGACTTTCGGACCCGTTATCGACCATTGTTTAATAATGGTGGGCCCTGGCCTATTATATGAGCCCATTGATCAATTTTTTTTTTTTTTTGATCGTTGGATTTATTTCCACACTTAGTCGTTGATCTAGGCACTGTATTTGTTCCATCATAAGCATATAGTCTGACTCATTCAGGAAGATATGGACCATCTAATTAATTTGATTGAGAATTTTAATACATAGTAAGACTTTGAACTCAATTGTTCAACTTATGGACAACCATACATGGATCTACCCGTCAAGTTACATAGTCCATTCTATTTGTCTATCATGAGAATGACAGGGAGCTGGATTTAGTTATGCTCATTTGAACCAATACAGACCAAATAAGAGTTCTGATTCGACCCTATTGTAGGCCCATCACCCATCCTTGAGAATTGTTATAGACCATTGGAATATATGGTATGAAACCTATCCGCATATATCACTTTAAGGTTCATATATTTTCCAATGATCAATACCGACCATCTTATGGACCGCATCGGACTAATTAAGATATAATCCATAGAGAGGCAGGATTATAAAAGCAATCCTAAAGTCTATATTTGTAGTTTTGGATTCGATTGTGTTAGCCACCATAGTGACCTCAATCGAGGAAAACTTTACAAGTACAAACTTGTAACATTGGGATCAGGAGGATTGCATACAGTTGCGTTTATTTTTTTGTGCGTACGGTAACGAAAACAAAGACGATTACCGTTTGGCAGTCAAGTGAACGGGTGAAGTAAATAGTGCTGGTAATGTAAAGCTGAAAGACTCATCTCACCCACAGGTGTTGAGTGTCTCAAATTTACATGACTTACATCACTTAGCTTCATGTTCAGGAGGATCACTAACATGTTGTCATTGCCACCCACAGGAGGAATGATAATGATGTAATAGATTCTCACTAGGATGAGATGGTTGGGCCTATCGTCATCTTGAATGATTCAGTTGATGCCTCCCTTAGCAACTGAATCAGTTATCTTTGCCTGATATTTATTTACATTCACGAAATTGTTTTGTGAAATAATGAACTAATGTGAGTATATGTATCTCCTTTATTTTCAGTCTCAATTCCAACTAATCAGACTCAAGTCCCTGCCCTAAATGGATCTAATTACGCTCAATGGAAGAACGCCATTGAAGTTGTACTGGGCTGTCTTCAATTAGATCTGGCACTGATAACACCTGAACCGCCAGAACCATCTGATGATGCTACTGAAGCTGAATACAATCGATGGGTTGCATGGTTTAGATCAAATGATACATGCCTGAAAGTAATTAAGTATTCGATTTCTGAATCTATGAAGGGCGCCATGCCTGAAACCGATAATGCCAAAACTTTCCTAGCTGAAATGGGAAAAAGGTTCAAGAAATCTGATAAATCTGAAGTGGGCATCCTTCTGAATAAATTGACTCGTTTGTCTTACGATGGAAAAGGCAACATCCGTGAATACATTGTAGACCAGATCGAGGTTGTTTCTAAGATTCGTGCTCTGGGGCTTGTACTCACTGATGATCAACTAGTTCATTTGATCATGAATAACCTACCTCCCCAATTCGGCACGTTCCTTGTGAACTATAACACTCTGAAGGACATGTGGACATTGGATGAACTTATCACTCAGTGTGTCCAAGAAGAAGACAGGATCAGGCAGGTGGTCAAAATTCAAAATGTTAATATGGTGACCTCAGCTCATGGGCAAAGGCAAGGGAATAAAGGTAAGAATAAGAGGAAACAAGGTTCTAATAATGGATTCTCTGGTCCTCCATCTGGAAACCATGAGAATCAATCTGGAAATGGATCTAAACGCAAACGGATTAAAGGCAAACCGTGCTTCTTTTGCAATAAGGCGGGTCATTTCAAGAAAGACTGCGAAAGTTTTAAGAATTGGCTCATAAAGAAAGGTAATCATTCTGTTCTTGTCTGCTTTGAATCTAATCTAACAGATGTGTCAATGGATTCCTGGTGGATAGATTCAGGAACTACTATTCACATATGCACTTCTATGCAGGAATTACTACAGGCCAGGCCACCAACTAATGCAGAGCGCTCAGTATACGTAGGCAATGGTGTTAAGGTTGACGTAGAGGCAATATGAGTCTATAGGCTTAAGTTGAAGTCTGGTCAAATTTTGAATTTAGTAGATACATTTTGTGTGCCGTCTATAAGGCGCAATTTAGTTTCAATTTCTTGTTTGGATAAGTTGGGATATTCATTCCATTTTGGAAATAAAAGTTTTGGTATTTACTTTAATTCAATTAAAATTGGAACCGGCTCTATAGTAAACAACTTATACCAGTTAGACTTGATTGCCTCTCACGTCTATAATATTAATTCTTTGCATGAAAATAAAGTGAGATCCAAGCGAAGACTAGACTATGAGAATTCCTCCATGTTGTGGCACAGGCGGCTATGCCATATATCTCGTGAGAGATTAGAAAGGCTTGTGCGAGAAGGAATTTTGCATTCTCTAGACTTCTCTGACTATAAAGTATGCATTGATTGCATAAAAGGGAAACAGACTAGAACAAGAAAGAAAGGTGCAACTAGGAGTGTAGGTCTATTAGAGGTTATATATACAGATATCTGTGGACCATTCCTTACAGCCTCATGGAGTGGCCACAAATATTTTATTACCTTTATAGATGACTACTCTCGCTTCGGGTACCTATACCTTATAAGTGAGAAATCAGACGCCCTGGATGCTTTTAAAATCTATAAGGCCGAAGTTGAAAATCAACTCGATAAGAGAATTAAAGTTGTCAGATCTGACCGTGGTGGTGAATTCTATGGTAGATATGACGAATCAGGACGCAACCCAAGGCCATTCGCTAAATACTTGCAGGATTGTGGCATTGTCGCTCAGTACACTATGCCTGGTACTCCAAAGCAGAATGGAGTGGCTGAGAGACGCAATCGCACCCTTATGGATATGGTGCGAAGCATGGTCAGTAATACGACATTGCCAGAATCTCTATGGGGTGGTGCGATCAAAATCGCAGTTCATATACTAAACAGGGTCCCCAACAAAGCAGTTAACAAAACTCCTTTTGAGTTGTGGAATGGGAGAAAACCAAGTCTCCGATATCTACATGTTTGGGGTTGTCCTGCTGAAGCCAAAGTTTATAACCCGCATGAAAAGAAGCTTGATCCTAGAACCGTAAGTTGTTTCTTCATTGGATATCCAGAAAGATCAAAAGGCTATCGATTCTACTGTCCTTCCCACTCTATCAGGATTGTTGAGACTGGGAATGCCAGATTCATTGAGGACACTGAAAACAGTGGGAGCACAAACATAAGAAATTTTGTATTTGAGGAACAAAGGACTGTGACTCCAGTCATAGTCAATTCAGATCACGTGGACATTAATGATGCAGTCGATCCTGCAGTCACTGCACAACACCACGTAGAACCTCATATACAAACCACTGATGAGGAAAATCAAGATCAGACCCAGCAAGATGAACCATTGAGAAGATCTGAAAGAGAGAGAAGGCCTGTAAATCGAGACGACTACATCGTATACTTACAGGAGCACGACTTTGACATAGGGGTGGAAAAGGATCCTGTATCCTTTACACAAGTCAAAAACAGTGCTGATCCTTCTCGTTGGTTTGATGCCATGAAAGATGAGTTAAAATCCATGCAGGACAATAAAGTATGAGATCTTGTAGAGTTACCTACTGGAATAAGGCCGATTGGTTCTAAATGGATATTTAAAACCAAAAGGGACTCCAAGGGTAATATCGAAAGGTATAAAGCCCGACTTGTTGCCAAGGGTTTTAACCAGGGTGAGGGCATTGATTTTAAGGAGACTTTCTCTCCAGTATCTAAGAAAGACTCATTCAGGATCATAATGACTCTTGTAGCTCATATGGATTTAGAGTTACATCAGATGGATGTAAAGACTGCATTTCTCAATAGGGATCTAAATGAGAATGTATACATGTTGCAGCCCGAAGGTTTTGTAACTACTGGCTCAGAACATTTAGTTTGCAAATTTAAGAAGTCCATCTATGGGTTAAAACAGGCATCGCGACAGTGGTACCTTAAGTTTCATGAAATAATTTCCTCATATGGTTTTGTAGAAAACACTGCAGATGAATGCATCTACATTAAAACCAGTGGGAGTAAGTTCATTATGATGATTTTGTATGTTGATGACATTCTGTTGGCTAGTAGTGATACCAGGATGTTGAGCGACACCAAGAAATTCTTATCTCAAAAGTTTGAAATGAAAGACCTTGGTGAAGCTTCTTACGTCATCGGCATTGAGATTCGCCGTGACAGAACACTTGGACTGCTCAGCCTGTCACAGAGGGCATATATTAATAGGGTACTCGAAAGGTATGGCATGCAAAATTGTGCTTCAGGAAAGTCGCCCATTGTAAAGGGCGACAAATTTGGTCTATTTCAGTGTCCAAAGAATGATTTAGAGAAGAATCGAATGAAAGAATATCCGTACGCATCAGTAGTAGGGAGCATCATGTATGCTCAAGTCTGTACGCGACCGGACATTGCCTTTGTCACTGGAATGTTGGGAAGATACCTATCCAATCCAGGATTGCAACATTGGATAGCTGCGAAGAAAGTATTACGGTATCTTCAGAGAACGAAAGACTTCGGACTCACATACAGAAGATCTGATCCATTGGAGCTGATCGGATATTCGGACGCAGACTTCGCAGGCTGCATTGATACTAAGAAGTCTACTTCAGGATACATCTTCATGATGGTGGGAGGAGCTGTGTCGTGGAAAAGCATGAAACAGTCTACCACAGCCTCATCCACTATGGAAGTTGAATTTATTGCCTGCCATGAGGCATCTAATCAGGCACTATGGTTACAGAGTTTCTTCTCAGGTTTGCGGGTATTGGAGCATATCCCGAAACCACTGAGAATATTTTGCGATAATTCGGCTGCTATTTCCTTCTCTAGTAACAACAAGCATTCGTCAAGGTCGAGACATATCGACATCAAGTACCTTGTTGTAAAGGAAAGAGTTCAGAATCATCAAGTGTCCATGGAATTCATCGGCACTAAGCAGATGATTGCAGATCCGCTCACTAAAGGGCTCCCTATCACGCCATTTCAGGAACATGTGACATCCATGGGAGTCATTGATCCCACAGATGTTTTCAGTTAGTGAGAGTTGAGCGTTTTTTTTTTTATTTTTCACAGACACTTAGAGATCTCGTTTTATACAGTTTATTTGGATGATTTTGATATAAAGATTCATTGCTGCTTCTCTATATATATGCGCAAATTTTGAGTAAGTAGAACTACAGTCGTGTCTTTTTGGAGACATGTAAAAGCTTCAGGACCTCTTAAGGATAGACACATATCATCATACTAAAGTGTGTAATCCTCATACTACATTTCCTAGTTCGTAATCTATGTCGTTAAGATTGAAAGCACTTGTGATCGCGCTTAGTCTCACTTCGCCTAAATTAAATGTTGTGACGACTGCCGTGTTTCAATACTGACAGTCTTGATGGACCAGATTGAATAACATTACTCATGTTGTCCAACTATTTCATGGGTTAACCATTCAGATGTTTTCTTAATATCAAAACTTGTTTTCAAATTTTTATGACAATCATTGACGTTGCTCAATGAGGCCCAAGTGGGAGAATGTAAGAACTCTATGTGGTGGGCCTTACTGATCAACGATCTGGATTGTATTCTAGTTGGACTGTTTGATTGAGTTAATCAGTGGGCCCCACTTAAGGTGATACGCTGCGCAATCTGTACGCGCAGCACTGCGTATTTGGGGTGGAATGCTAAAGCCTTACGCAAGGCAGTTGAGTTGAACTAGGATAGTGCAATGTGGAGCGTGAGAGAGAGAGAGTTGTGATGGGTTTCAAACTCTCTCTCCACAGTCCCTATATATTAGAGAGTTGGGTCCCCGATCCTACACTAACAGCAAAATTCGTAGTCCCATCTATCATATTGCAGATAGGGTGTGAAGGAGAGGAAGATCTTAAGCTCTACAGGTATTCTGGTATTATTATCCGGCTTCCATGGTGGCGTCACAGCTAGGTAAGCTATCCGACCCCTGATCGCCATATTCCATGCACAGACAGATCCGTGGGCCTATTCCGCATATAGATTAAGTCCCACATTATACACGCATTTAAAGATGGGTCATTAGATTGTCGAAAACTGATGGATTTCATGGATATAACACAGAATGCATTAACGTGGGCACTTGCAGGAAATTTTCTCCCATAGACACTTATGGAAGAATGACATGGCAAATCAACATAAGATCAACATTATTGTATTAGTCTGAAATTTGCAAAATGTATAATCAGTTCATTGACCTTTGTTTCCTATAGTTAGGATCCCCTGATAGCTGCATCCTACTACAATTTTGGGTTAATGATATAGCAAAATGGATGAATGGCGTGGATATAAAATACATGCATCAAAGTGGGCCTTACCGTCAGCTTTTTAATTATCTGATTATTTAATTAGTGGACATATGGTGGATGGTTAAAATAAAAATAATCCTGTGCATATATTTTACTGGAGCTTTGCTTAGTCCATACACTTGCAATAGTAGGGTGTATACGAACCGAGTTAGCTCGGTTATCTCACTCGACTCAACTCGATTCGAAAAAGCTTAATTTGACTCGGTTCGAAACCGAGTTCGAGCTGATTTTTTAAGCTTGAAAAAATTTCAAGCCGAGTTCGAGCTGATTTTTTAAGCTTGAAAAAATTTCAAGCCGAGTTCGAGCTTTTGCTTGAGCTCGACTTGACTCAGATCGAACCCGAACTCAAATTGAACCAATTCGGTAACTTGATTTTTTTGATATTGATGTTGCTCAACAAGTGTTTGATGAAGTGACTCAATAAAGTGTCGGCTGGTGGCAAGGAAGGTATGAATATGAAACAAAATACTCTTGTATCTTGATTTTTATGTTGTCTGCTAAGTGTTTGATGAAATACCAGTAAACCAATGTTGGTGCTTTATGTTCCTTGAGAAATTGAAGATGCACTCTATGTGTTTGAGAAAATGCCGCAAAGGCTCGATCTTAGCTCGAACTGGCCCAAGTTATTGACCAAACCAAGCCGAGTTGGTCAGTCAAGCTTGAGGATCGAGCCAAGCTGAGTTTGAGCTGGGGTCAGCTAGTAGCCGAGCCAAGTCAAGCTGTGCCAAGCTCGGCTTGACTCGTGTACACTCCCATGCAGTAGAGGTAAGTTGACGAATGTTGCGCACTTTCTTATGTGACCACCTATGCACACCTTTGCACACATGTCATGGGCACAAAATCTGAACGGTCCACGTCATGTGGCACCCCAACAAACCCAACTTTCAGCCTTGATACAAAACTTTGATGGGCGATGGAAAAAGGAAACAATTTCCTCCATTGATTTCTTTGTTATGGCCCAGTGAAGTTTTAGATCAGGCTGAAAATTGGGCCCAAAGAGTTTCAATGGGTGCCACATCACGTGGACCGTTAAGATTACGTGCCCATGACACGTGTGCAAAGGTGTGGACGGGTGATCGGGTAAGAAGGTGCGCAGGTGAGCATTACTCAAGGTAAGTTGGCACCTCAAATGTTCCAACATGGCAAAGTAGGTCCAAGATCTAATCCATCCATTAAAAAGTCACTATCACATCTTGATGCCCTAAGTGATCTACTGATAAGGTGTGCCATACCTTGCAGGACAGATGCACGGCTCAAAAAACTCAGCTGAAGTTTTCTAACCCATCTCACCTTTCCAAGAATGGGGCCCACATGCTGAGTGGACCAGATTTGGTTTTGGTAAAAAACATGCAATCTGGTCTGAATTGGATCTCGCACCGATGTGCCGCGCTACCACATGGTGGGCCTGTGCATGAGCTTTATTGCACACACGTGTGCACTTAGGGAAGGGCGTGGAAGGGTGAGGGGTAATAGCTTAGCGAGTCCTTAACCATGGGCCTATCCACGCCGTCCATCCGTTTTGCTAACTCGTTTTAGGGATGGTCCAAAAAAGAAAAAGGGGATTCAGATCTCAGGTGAACCACACTACAGGAAACAGTGGTCATTGGTTCAAATCTTGGAGACGGGGGCTTCCACGTATACAAATTCTGACGGCCTGCTTATCAAGCATTATATATTCCAGACTAGCAAATAACTTTCCCCTTTCATTTTGAGACTGAGAAGATCGTGGAAGTATAAAAAGAACGGGTGTAAATATCATATTATTTCTATAGAGAGGGGGAGAGAGAGAGAGAGATGGCCACATCACCATCACCATCGTCGACAGCCGTCGGAGGGGGCGGGAATGCCAAGATAGTGTGGAACGAGAGCCAGAATCGGTTCGAGACGGAGGACAAGAAGGCTTTCTTAGAGTACGAGGTGAGGAATGGAGGGAAGGTGATGGATATCCTCCACACGTTCGTGCCGTCTAGCAAGAGGGGCCAAGGTCTCGCCTCCCATCTCTGCATCTCCGCCTTAAATCATGCCAAGGCCCACTCCATGTCCGTCATCCCTACCTGTTCTTATGTCTCCGTACGCTCCCCTTCCCTTCTTTCCTTCCTTTTTTTTTTTTTTTTTTCAGGAGAAATAATTTGATACTCTGGCAGAGTGAAATGGATGATACGCAGGCACTTAGAAATCGCTTTCGTGGGATATAGATAATTGAAATGAAACATTCCAAATTGTGGGTTCCATGTTAGATGTATCATGAACTAAAAATTGATTATCTAATTAATCGATTGGTGGACATTTATTTGACGGCTAGAATTGAAAAATATCCATTGATCTTATTATTATTATTTTTTAAAGTGTACATGAATTGCAAACGAAAGGCTTCAGCAATAACTTCCTGCGACGGGAAGCTAGGTGTCTGATTAGGGGTGTACACGAACTGAGCTAGCTCGGTTAGCTCGACTCGAAAAAAGCTTGGTTTGAAGCTGAGTTCGAGCCGAGTCGAGCGGATTTTTTGAGCTCGAAAATGAGTTTGAGCCGAGTTGGAGCAGGCCCCAGCTCGAATCCAGCTTGTCGGTCGTAGGGTTTCGTGGAAGTGGTGATGAAGGGATGGGATTTGTTGGGGAGTGGAAAGGGCGGTTGCTGAGATGGTTGGTAGCCTCGCGAAGTCAGGTGCAGTCTGAAATCTCGCACATGCAAAAATGCTGGGCTTTGAAATTCTGCTTTCTTCCTTCCATCTCGACCACAGAGAGGAAAATGCCCTCATCTTTCGTTGAATTTCAGTTTCGCCACTGTTATCTCGAGAACAGAAAAAGGTTGGGATTAAGTAGTGGCTTCAGCTTCTCAAATTATTTAGCGGCCATGACTAACGTACACATGCAGTGCAAGAGCCAGCAGGGCACATGATCAGTGTTTCCCTTCGGTGGGCCTTACTTTTCACGTGTTTCTGACCACTCATTGGGTGAGAAACACCTGAATATTAAATGTAGACCGTTGATGATGATTTTCTACCATCCATTTCTTAACCATGAACTGTTTCCCAACTTATAAACATAGAAGCCATATCCTGAGCAATATCTATGTTTTCTATCATGTGAACGTCTCAGATCTGATAAATATACGACATATTTGACTGTGTGATGTGTTTCGCATTTTGCGCTTGTAAATGGAGTTTCTGGTATTACTATTCTTCATAATTGAAAAAGACACAAGGGTCCATGTCCCGTGATTTGGACGTTACTTTCCCATACCCTGCAAGCTATGTGGGACCACGATGTCTGTGTTATATCCAGACACGGATTGGGTACTCGTGGTAGGTGATGGCGGGTAAGGAGATGCGATCCTACGGATGGTGGGGCTGTGGAGAGAGGGCAAGTGGAGCTGAAGAAGGTCAGCGGCCATGGTATTGCCATCAAAGAGAGAGAGAGAGGCACACGGGTGCTTTCCTTCCAAATGCTCGATCTCTTCGAGCTCTTGCAGTGTCAAGAAGAAGAAGGTGGAGTCGTGTGGGGGCAGAAGAAGTTGCAGTTCAGGTGTTTGTGGAAATGCTTCAATGGCGAACTCGGCTCGATCTTGGCTTGAACTTGGCCCGAGCTGCTGACCGAATCGAGCCGAGCTGGCCAGTTAGGCTCGAGGACCGAGCCGAGTCGAGTTTCAGCTGAGGTTAGCCAGTGTTCGAGCTGAGTCGAGCTGATGCCAGCTTGACTCGGTTCGACTCGATGTACACCCCTATGTGTGATGCTTATAAGAAATCCGCCCCAGCCATCTGTTTTGCAAGACCATGTTAGAACATGGGCCTAAAAATGAGGTAGATCCAAAACTCAAGTGGGCCGCATGACAAGAAACAATGAGAATTGAACGTCCACCGTTGAAACATTTGTTGGGTGACAAGTTTTGGATCATGCTAATACTTTTGTGTTTTCAGTTCATCCCAGTAGGAATGACCTTATGAACGGTATGGATGGCATATAACAACAGTAAGCATTTTCCCACCCACTTTTTCCTGTTGTGCGGCCCACTCGAGTTTTGGATTTGCCTCATTTTTGGGCCTATGTCCTAATGTGATTTGGCAAAATGGATGGGCGGGGTTGATTTCTCACAAACATCACAGTGGGACCCACATTGCTTCACGTTGCAGGAAGGCAATCCTCATCCCAAGAATCAGAGGATAGAATTGTTTATTTATTTATTTACACACGTACACACCCCACACACTCACGCCCTAGTGGGATTTCACCAGCTATGGATACTCGAACCCTTGATCGGGTGTTGAAACTCCTGAGAGTCTACCACCGGAGCAAGAGTAAGGATCCAGGAATTGTTAAGACAACCTGATTTTTATATATTGAATTGACGACAGTTGGCTTCCAGAATTTAGTTGGTTAAATTTGTGTTAATATATGCCATGTGTACCATTTCCAAGTACCTGCGTATCAAGCATCACACGTGGCCGGAGTATCAAATAACTCCCCTTTTCAATAAGGTTTTGCCAGCTCGCTGGACTTCAGGAAACTGTAGCCCGCAGCACCTCCACCGTCATGCAGGGCTATCCTTGGTTATCAGGACCATTTGTCTGGTGGGCCTCGTGGGGATGGTGACCAAAGCCAATTGATATGCTGGGTCCTATCTCAGATGGTCTATGCACAAAAGGTTCCACATATTGGATGATTCAAATCATCTGTAGAATCTTTGGGCAGCCAACCTGACCTCGAATTGGATCTTAGACATGGACCCAAATCTGTCACTGCAGAAACAAAACTTCATCATTAGTTCAGGGATTTGAGAGCGGAATAATTATCTCACTTGCAAACATAGAGGGAGGTTTGCTCAAATACATTCTGATGTATGGCAATTTGATACATTGGGACTTTATCATTAGAATCTGTGTCATCTTCCAATGATCAGTCCCACTTTGGATGGTGCAAAGTCGACCAATAAAAGCTCTCAATTGGATTATTTCAACCCTTAGATAGTTTGCCTCTTTTAATTTGAACATGAACAGTCGCCATAACCTTTGTATCATCAGTGGGTTGAAATATTCAATCCGGGAACTTTTTCAGGCATCCCCCCTCCAAGGGGAGCCCCATCGCATAAACTGTTTGGGTCATTGAAAAAAAAACAAAACAAAATCCAACAGCTAGAGTCCCGTTGTATCTTATTGCGATATGTAGCAGGCCTCACATATCAAACTCCACCAACCCTTTCAATTATTTATAAAATGAATGTATGTCTGGTTTTAGAAACTTGGATAAAGGAGATCTTAGAAGCTTAATGCTTGGTTTGGTCAATAAAGTTTTTGAATTTTCTCATAATGAGCAAATCATATCTGGTCTTGTTTTTTTACTTTTCCGCTCATTCTAGATACAAATTTGAAATATTGGATCTTCTCAATGTTAGAAATTGTGTTTCAAATTAAATATGCCATACATGTATCCACATTAAAGTACCATGTATGTATCCTCCATAAAAGCATATACATGCATCCACCATAAAAGATATAAGGATGTATTCACCACTATCCATGCATGTGCAATAATTGTTCAGTGTATATGATCTTTCGCCAAGAGTCACTAAGGGCTATATGTACACCCCACCTTAGTCCATTTGTAGATTAAATTTTTTTTTTGTCCTTATTCTAAGAGTATTGGAGTTTGAGTTCTTGTGTCTTAAATAAGGTTTAGAGAGGATAGTATATCTTCTTGGTAATGCAAACCAGTGATAGACACCATTCTAGTACTGAGACCAAATACAGACTGTGAGAGTCTGGACTGGATTGAATTTTGGGGACATACACCTTGGGGAGTCATACATGAGTCGAAATTCTTCAAGTAGGACATCCCTTCCTTATGGAAATTAACAATTCAAAGACAATTTAATTCCCAAATGGCCACTCTAGTGTGTGTTAGTCTGGTCCATCCTGATCTCATAAGACTTGGTTGCTTTGATGAGGAGAGTTACTGACAATGGGCACAGAAAATTGAAATTACCGTGTACTTTTGGTGTGTGTGCATGTGGATCTTATTGGGACCTCCTTTGGTTTACCTACATTCAATGTAGTTTAGGTTAGCCACACATGCTGTTGCTTGCACAACACATGCAGGCCACAAATTGCTCAATTCGCTGCCTGTGAGGCTTGCTTAAGCTGCAGTTATGTTTTCTGTGTTGTATGATAGGCTAGTCATGTAGCGGGTTTAATCAGATTATGTGCTTATCGCGTAGGGGCATGCATATGCTTATATGCTTTGACACGTGCACAGGGACTGTTACATGTGTGGCACAAGTATACAACTCAATATGTATAAGCCGCCAACAAGGTTTGTCACACGTGCGACACGTGTACATGAGATAGCAGTTAGCTAACCTGTCTATATGGGCCGGAACATGGATAGCACGTGTGGAATGTGGATGATACAAGAAATGCACGTTGATATTAAATCACATGAATGCATGGCTATATGTATAGGTGGATATGATTGCATGAACATAAGGATGCATGGTTGGCTATTATGCATGCTGTGATTCTTGTATGATGAGTCACGTGCACTTGCATCGATGCTTGATTGGACATATGCTTGAGATATGTTCATGCATTCTAACACATATGTATGACATGCATGTGTGCACGGGAGGAAGGTAGATGCATGCATGCATGAGTAGCATTGGTGGCATGGTAGATGCATGCATTCATGAGCTGAGCTAGTGTGATATTTGTGATGAGAGATATCTGGTTGTAATTGAAGGTTACAATGATGCCACTTAGAATTTGAACTCTACAAGTGGTTGGATTTCCACCTTGAGAGGCATAATGATTTCTTAGAAGTCCAAGCCAAGTGCCTCTATGGAACAAGCCAAATGCCGACTATTAGGAGGTGAATATGCAAAATGGCTTCAGAGATATTGGTAGACATGCCTCTATGGAACATGCTGAATGCCTGCTATTCCCATGTACTTTGACAACAATAATGCTTTGTTTAAACTATATGGTGGGTCATATAATGGAAAATAGTTGCAACTTAATAAAGTCTAAGTTCATCTCCTGACATCAGCAAGAGGCAGCAAAATGGCTTCAAAAAATAGCACAATGGAAAATCGAGACGGTTGCAACTTAAACATACCCATATAAGGAAGATTATCAATGTTAATTTTTGTAATGAAAGGATAGCCCACTTGAAGAATTTTGGCTCAAAGGCGTTGCAATGCCTCTTCTTGAAGGCAGTTTACGCTTCCCAAAGATGCAAGAAAGCTCTTGCGTACTATCCCTAGATTCAACCAAGCCTAGGCTCTCACAAAGTCTGTATCTAGTTTCAATACCGGAATGGTGTTTTTTCTGGTTTGCTCTACCAGGAAGATATGCCATCATCTCTAAACCTTTTCAAGACATTAGCAGAACTCAAACATATAAAAGCTCCTGGAATGATGAGAGAAGCTTTTGTGTGTTTACAAATGTGCTAAATTTGATGTATATAGCTCTTAGGTAACTCTTAGTAAAAAGTCACACCCTGATCCATAGCTCAAGTGGTAGACTGAGTGACAGATACCTCGTTTCAACACTGAGGTCATGGTATCGATTCCCTAGTGGGGGTGGCTAACGGTGAAGTGTGAACTGACAGTGGGGTGTACTAACAAGCTAATCAAAAAAAAAAAAAAAAGTCTTAGTAAAAAGTCACATGCATTGAACAATTATTGCACATACATGAATAGTGGTAAATACATCGTATCTGTTTTGGTGGATACATGCATTTGCTTTTATGGAGGATGCATGTATGCTATTCTACTGTGAATACATGTATCGCTCATTTAATTTGAAATACAATTTCCAGCACCCAAAATCTGGACCAGGATCTGATTAATCGTATCATATACTTCGAGTATCTATAGATCTGGGTACCCATGGACCTCCCAACCAATATGTTCTAAGGGCCCTTGGCAGTCTCATTGACTACCAAACAAGACACGAGACCTTTTTTCATTTAAGGATGAATGAAAACGATCCTTTTTCTATTCCAAGTGAACCTTATTTCATTGATTAAACGCTGTGATGATTCAATCTTTCCCATTTTATCTTTCTGCTTGTTTGTAAATGAGGAATTATAGTCTCCTGCATGCTGATGAGTTTGTTCCCATGTTTGATCATCATCATCTAAGCCTTATCCAAAATACTTGGGATGGCTGCACAAATTCTATTCTGCCTATCCACCCATCAAGGACCACATCTCAGTTAAACTATAGGATTCAGTGCCCATGGTTCAATAATCCAAATTGTTGAAATGATGCATCTCGGCATGGTTGGGGGATGCCCTGATAATCTCCTCCCCGATTGAAACATCATACCACTTTAATATTCGGCATTTTCTCTGGTAGATTTGGACGTTTGCTGTACTTTTTTTTTTTTTTTTTTTTCCTACCTTTCATGAGTGTATATTAGGCCACAATATAAGGGGTTGGGATCTTCATACCGGGAGATCTACACAGCATCCACCATCAATGGTGGTGGTTTGGATCATCAAACCATGGGCCCACATGCATGAAATCCAACTCAGCAAATTATGTGTTTGTTGAGGAGCAGGTGTTAATTCTAGTCCCTTCTTCCTCACTTGGCTTCATCTTTTAATGGTCACAAGTGGAGTAGGCAACAAGTGGAGTGTGTAAATCATCCGTTTGAATCTAATAATTGTGGGATTATAAAAAATAAAAATTCATCTAGTTGGTTGGAATTCAGGATACCATACAATGCATATTGTATATAAAAAAAAGAATGCGTTATTCTTAATCATATAGGTAGAAATCCATAGGAATACATCAAGTTTGCTTTCCAATTTAATTTAATTGTAGATATTGTATTTTTGCAAAATTTCCTTGGGTTTTAATATTCTTCGTAAGGCACGTTTGATTCGTTGGAAAGTAAAGAAAAAGAAAAGAAAAGTGTAACAATTATCCGATGATGGAATCCATGAATACCATGAGCACTGTTGAACCATGGATTCACATGAATTCCATTTTTAGGGTCTTGTTTTATAGCAAGTGGCAATCTCAATTTTGTGAGACAATGGTTGCTTGGAATCTGTGGAAAAGAATTTGACTATTGAAAAGTGTAATGATTGGTATTTGGAATCCATAAGTTTCTTTGTTAATCACACATTGTGAAACATCTCGTTATGAAAAAGTGCTTCATTTTCCTTTCTTTTCACCCAAATCAAACAGGCCCTTAGGGGGACCCTTTAAAAAGAAAAAGAACAGGGTTGTGAACCAATTTAATTTCTTTCATTCTAGGTGGGGGGGACCAAGTATGAGTCAATTTGGATGAGTTGCATTCGACTCGGACGAGTCGGCAATCAACATGCATGAAGCCAAGTTTGTCAGGGTTGTTTTTCTTTCTTTCTTTCTTTCTTTCTTTCTTCTTCTTCCTTTTTTTTTTCTCCTGACACAAGCATGTGTGCCATGACGGGCTACAGTCAGGCCTAAGCTCTAGCTTCCTCATTCTGGTATATATATATATTATTATTATTAATCATCTAAATCCTTTTTATTGATCTAACCATTTTTCAAACGTTGTGAAGTCTTAAATTACCTTTTCAATTACATCAGTGAATGTTTGCTTGTAATTGCCTGACCGTTTCAGAGGCCAAGCTATGGCCTATATATAGCCGAGTCTTCTCACGAAGTACATCAAAAAAATACAGCCGTGTATTCTCTAGTTTTCTTTGCCTTTTATGATTGAGAAAACAACCATATGTGTGTCATTGGATCGTCCTGAAGGTGCTATTAGGGTTGATATATACACATGTTGTGTGAGTGTGTGGGCTGCTTCTTGTTGACATCTCTTTTATAAAACCACTGTACTAGGTTATTTAGACTCGGGGGGGGGGGGGGGGGGGGGGGGGGGGGGAATGGGGGGGGGGGGGGGTTTGTTGACCAAGTATGAGTCAATTTGGATGAGTTGCATCCGACTCGGACAAGTCGGCAATCCACATGCATGAAGCCAAGTTTGTCAGGGCTGTTTTTCTTTCTTCTTCTTCTTTCTTTTTTTGTTTCTTGACACAAGCATGTGTGCCATGACGGGCTACAGTCAGGCCCAAGCTCTAGCTTCCTCATTCTGCTATATATTATTATTATTATTAATCATCTAAATCATTTTTATTGATCTAACCATTTTTCAAACGTTGCAAAGTCTTAAATTACCTTTTCAATTACATCAGTGAATGTTTGCTTGTAATTGCCTGACCATTTCAGAGGCCAAGTTATGGCCTATATATAGTCGAGTCTTCTCACGAAGTACATCAAAAAAATACGGCCGTGTATTCTCTAGTTTTCTTTGCCTTTTATGATTGAGAAAACAACCATATGTGTGTCATTGGGCCATCCTGAAGGTGCAATCAGGGTTGATATATACACATGTTGTGTGAGTGTGTGGGCTGCTTCTTGTTGACATCTCTTCTATAAAACCATTGTACTAGGTTATTTAGACTCGTGGGGGTGGGAATTACCTAAGCTTGGCAATTCAATATGACATATGACATTTTTTTTTTCTAACCAATCTCTCATCAAGGTATGTTCATATGACAATGTGGATTGGTCTATAAAGATGTCTGATGGGTCCCACTTGCTTGATGCATCCTTAGATATTTAATCGAATCAATCACCTCTCTCCTTTGCCTCCTTCTAGGGCCGGGCTGGGCCATTCATCATTTTCCTTGCCCCGGCTTGGTCCGAGCATCAGTCTTGGATTAGGGGCCCATTGCCTTAAGTGGTTTAGGGGCTTGGGCCCAAGCACTAGCCCTGCGGCACCGGGTCAGGCCGTTTGGCTAGAAGGGTAGAAGCTTGTTTGGTGGTAGATTCCAAGGTACATCCTTCCTCTTCCTCTTCTTCTTCTTCGAAAGGTATTCTTTGTCTTACATCTTTCCTCTCTCTTTTTAGAAAGTATTCTTCTTCTTCTTGTCTTCCTCTTTTCCCTTCCATTACAACCTTTTAAGCCTAGATATTCAATTTCTTATTTTTCTCAATTTCTAAAATCTCTAATTCCAAAATCCCCAATTCCCATGAACCCTGTTTCTCTATATTTCAGATTTTTCCCTTCCTAACCCTAATCATAAAACCTACCAGTCATTCCCTTGAGTGTGAAACGTGCCTACGCTAGATTAGAAGTCCCCACTTCCAAGTGGGCCACTCTTGAACTATTTTATATTTTCGTGCACCGTGTATGTGAAAACCCAGGATCTTCATGTTATAAATCTGAATTTTAAAATCTATTATGAGGATATGCTTGATTTTACATGTTGATTGCTAAAATTAATGTGTAATTGATATCTCATCTTGCATTGTAGGATAGTTTCCATCATCCTTCATTATTTTCTAGGGTTTTTTTTTTTTAAAAAAAAAAATTTTAAAAACCCTCCCTTCCAATTAAATTGTGAAAGGGTAGAAGCTTATTTGGTGGTGGATTCCCCAATGTATTCTTTTTCTTACATCTTTCCTCTCTTTTTCGAAAGGTATTCTTTTTCTTATTCTTCTCTTGTCTTCCTCCTTTCCCTTCCATTACAACCTTCTAAACCCTAGATCTTCAATTTTCTATTTTTCATAATTTCTAAAAAAAATGCCCAATTCCAAAATCTCCAATTTCCATTAACCCTAATTTTTCAAATTTCAGATTTTTCCCTTCTTAACCCTAATCATAAAACATACAAATCTGTCCCTTGAGTACGGAACGTGCTTATGCTAAATTGAAAGTTCTATCCTTCCATCGGTCCTAGTTTTAATTGATTTATGTGATTTATTTGCATGCGGGCATGTGAGTTAGGTTAAATCATATTATATTTCCTCTTGTTTACACTTAATTACTTGGTAGGTTAGCATCTTTTGTTAATTAAATTACTTTATGGACTCTTTCATAATCTCCACGTTATTTGCTAGCATTAAATCATGTGTCCCGCATCAAATTTGGTATCAGAGACCATAGGTTTAGCATAGGTTTTTTGTGTCGCATCTAGGTTGGAGTCACATCTAGGTTTAGTAGAGCATTCGTTGCATATAGGATCATAATCATATTGCTGAATTTTTGGAGTATCCTATTGCTGAATTTTCAGCTAGCGTTTCCACTTATACTATTGCTGAAATTTCAGCATAGTAATTTCAGGTTGTCACATTGTTGAATTTTCAGCTTTTTTTTTTTGAAGACACATGGTGTCCCCACCTCTTTTCAGCTTGTAATTTTCAGATTACACCCGTGCCGAATTTTTAGTTTGGTACCCTCGAATTACTATCTTGCTGAATTTTCAACATAAGATTTGAGGATAGCGACTTGCTGAATTTTCTGGTTAGTGTGTCTAGCGTGATCTCTAGGTTAGTACTATCATTGTCATCTCATTGTCCTAGGACCTAGTGTTTTCTTTAGAGTGTCCTTGTGTATGCCCACTCGTTCAGGACGTGATTTTGGCCTATATCCCACTATGAATCTAGAACAGATTGCCGAGGTCCTTAATGCTATCAATAATCGTCTGACGGCTATTGAAGCGCACAATAAGACCACCACGACTCAATTGACCGTGATTAATATGTGTATCAATTGGCTTAAAGCCTCCCTTCAGGCGAATCCTGACACTGAAGAAGATGTCCAATCACAAGCTGAGGATCAAATTGAAGGAGTTGAGACTGTGCCACTTGCAATTATTAGCCGCGCCTTAAGCCAAATTGTAGAAAGTGATGATTGACTCATGAATTCAATTTTCCATACTTATGCCAAGTGTGGTGACAAAAACCGCAAGATGATCATTGATAGTGTCAGTTGTATCAATGTGGTATCTGCTCGCACAATGGACCGCTTAGGTATGCTAGCCGTTCCTTACCCTCAGCCCTATCGAGTCTCATGGGTTGACGCATCTTCGATTTTGGTTTCTCAGCATCGTCCCATTCTCATTCAGTTTGCTTCCTATATGGACATGTTGTGATGTGATGTTTTGCCTATGGATATAAGTCACATCATTTTGGGTAGGCCTTGGTTGTATGACAGGGACGCAACACTATTCGGTCACTCGAATACATATTCGTTTTTGTATAGAGGCAAAATGATTGTCTTGAAGCGTCTCCCGCCCAAAAGCACCTCGGAAAAGGAGGACGTTAAGAAACATGGTCCTGAAGGTGTGACGAAACTCCAACTTGAATATCCTCTTATAGTTAATGCCAAAGATTCTGAAAGAGACTAAAATTGATTTGACGGTCACACCTAAGGTTATTATGGAGATGCCACCTGAGGTTACACTCAAGGGTAGTGTAGAGTTACCATCTGAGGTGAGTCCGGTATTGGAGGAGGCCAATGTTGTTATTCCAAAGGACATACCGGATGAGCTTACACTCGTACGAAACATTCACGCATTGACTCTACCAAACCTTCATCACGATTAAATGAGTCCTGGGGAGGAAGTGAATTTGGAAAAACATGTAGATGAGCCTAGGACCCTTATAGATTGCATACCTATGTTTGTGTTCCATAGGCCTTCAGAGTTTGCACATGCATCTACACAACATATGCATGACTTGCAGGTGAAGATTAGAAAAAAAATCAATATAAGTAATGAAACATACAAAATGATTGCCGACTCACACCATAAGTTTAAAGAGTTTGCTATGGGTGATGATTGAAATACGTCCAAAAAAGGTTTCCACAAAGAATCATAATAAAATTATAAGCCCGTAGCGCTGGACCATATAAAATCTTGAAAAGACTTGATAGATCTTCCACCTAACATGGGTATTAGTTCCACATTTAATGTGGAAGATCTTGTACCGTTTCATGGACCTTCCTCGAACTCTCACATGAACTTTGATGATGATGCCCTTGACCTGTCCCAAGATCCATGACCATTACCTTACCCCTCTTATCAACTATTTCCATCCGTACCATCTATACCTATGAGAAGAGAGGAAATAGAGGATATCTTAGATGAAGAAGTGGTTTCCACACGACATAGCAGTTACCAGGAGTACCTCGTCAAGTGGAAGGGTAGACTAAAGTTAGACAGTACATGGATCACAGAGGCAGAGCTTCAGCAATGAGACCTGGATCTCCTTCATCATTACTGCAGCTTTATTTCGCTAGAGGTGAAATCTCCTCAGCCGAGGGGAATTGATGGGGACATTAGAGGACCTACTTGGGTGTACCAGAAACGAAGATGACCACCCACATCGGCGCAACTTTCTTTGTTGATGGGAGATGAGTTTCAGATGGAGCTTGCCGGGCCATTTTGAAGACCTCATATGCATTGGACGTGCATCAGGAAGACCTCACTTTGGGATGATGCATGTGGGTTGCTCAAGAGATCATTTTAGTCATATGATTTCTATGTAGTGTCAATCCGACCTTTGGATCTTGTTGATCAGGCCATGGGGACATCAGATTTTTTAGATCTGGGCCCCTTAGATTATGATCTTGCTTTCTTTATGTTTTTTTTTTTGTTATTTTTAGGAGTTATTTGATGGTTGGGATTGATAATAAATGTTTTAGTTTTCTTATTTTGGATGATGGGCCACTTTACTTAAGTGAGTAGCATAGTTGTAATTATGTTGAATTTTAATTATGAATTTTTAAATTATAAAACCACAAGGGGAGTGGAGTTCCAACCCTAGTGGTGTTATTGAGAAGAAAGAAAAAAGAGAGAAACTCTCTTGTGTGAAGGATTTATTTATTTATTTTTTATTAAAAAAATTTCTAGGGTTTTTTTTTGAAAAAAAAACCCTCCATTGCAATTAAATTGTGGAAGGGTAGAAGCTTGTTTGGTGGTGGATTCCTCAAGGTATTCTTCTTCTTATATGTTTTCTCTCTCTTCTTCGAAAGGTATTCTTCTTCTTTTCGTCTTCTTCTTTTCCCTTCCATTACAACCTTCTAAACCCTAGATCTTCAATTTTCTATTTTCCCCAATTTCTAAAAAAAACCTAATTCCAAAATCTCCAATTTCCATTAATCCTAATTTTCTAAATTTCAGATTTTTTCCTTCATAACCCTAATCATAAAACATACAAATCTGTCTATTGAGTGTGGAACGTGCCTATGCTAAATTGGAAGTTCTATCCTTCCATCGGTCTTAGTTTTAATTGATTTATGTGATTTCTTAGCATGCGGGCATGTGAGTTAGGTTAAATTAGATTTTATTTCCTATTGTTTACTGTTAATTACTTGGTAGGTTAGCATCTTTTGTTAATTGAATTACTTTATGGAATCTTTCATAATCTCCACGTTGCATGCTAGCATTAAATCATGTGTCCTGCACCACCGGCCCATTGCCACCTCCAACTCACAACTTACTTGGTTTGTCACAATGTAACTGTCCATGGGAATTGGGAAGCATTGGTAAAGTAATCTACTCACAAAAATAAGGAGAGCACATTATCAAGAGTAGCTGAACTATCTTACAATTGGAAAAAGAAAGGGTCTCTCGTCACCTTGCAACCAAGAGAACCTTAAGGATAGTCTATATCGCTTTCTCTCCTCACCTTAACAAGCAACAAAACATTGGTGATGCACCATCTCATCTTTGTTCTCTACCTTGCAAGCACAAGAATCATAAGGATACTTTGTCCTATCTCTTCTCTCCACCTTGCAAATATGAAAGAGTGGCTTTAGAGAAAGCCCTTTGCAACTCCCCTCCAACAAGGATCTCTAATAGGTTCCAAATGCTTGGGCTTTGTTCGGATGCACAAGAATCGAATTGCAAAGTGTCAATTCAAGCAAGAGGACCTAGTCAAATTGTAATGAAGTTTCCTAGTACCTGTAATCATAGTGGGAAATATTGTTCTTGGCAATTTCTCAGTCTGAGAATTTCTCAGGAGACTTTCAGATTTTGGTGTTTTCCTCACATTATTATCGCCTTATCAGAAATACCTCGCAAAAAAATCTTTAAAAAATATGTATTATGAATTAATAAATAAATTCAAAATTTTAAATATTTTAACTGTCGAATAATTTTTTTTTGTTAAAATCGTGAAAATTTATAACTACCATGATTTTGAAAATCTTGTGATATTATCGTTTAATATCATTTAATTGATGTTCTGTTAAAATACCACAAGATTTTAAAAATCTCAGCAGTTGTCACAATGCTCATGATGAGGAGCCCTCAAGTTCGTGGTCACTTTTGTTTTTTTTTTTTTCCTTTCTTCTTTCTTCTTTCTTGAAAGGGTAAAGAGCCCTCAAGTTGCAGTTACATTCCTCTCAAGTCAAACTTAAAAGACATTGTTGCCATCTAAGCCTAATCCCTTAATATTAATGCTATGAAAATCAATTGAAATTTGGCCATTTCACATCATCATCATCATTGTCATCATCATCTAAGCCTTATCCCGATTAATTGGGGTTGGCTACATCAATCCCGTTCTACCATTCTACTTTATCAAGGGCCAGACCTTTAGTTAGACCATAGGTCATTGAGTTTTTCTTACTACCTCCATGTCCTTTTGGGCCTTCCCCTTGCCCTTTTAGAGCCTTCAACTTGTACCAACTCACTCCTAATCGTTGCGGCTCTTGGTATCCGTTGCAAATGACCAAACCATCTAAGTCTACTTTCCCTCATCTTATTACCTATCGGTGCTACTCCTAAGTTCCCTCGAATGCATTCATTTCGAATTCTGTCCTTCCTCGTTTTGCCACTCATCCATCTCGGCATCCTCATTTCAGCTACACAACCTAGGAACATGTTGTTCTTTAACTGCCCAACATTCTGTCCCATAAAGCATTTCTGGTCTTATTTCTATTCTTTAAATCTTCCCTTTCGGTTTGAGTGGTATGCAACGATCATATAAAATTCCAGATGCACGTCTCCACTTCTTCCACCCAGATTGAATTCTTTGGGCAACATCCTTTTCAATTTGGCCATTTCCACTTTTTATATTAATGATCAATTCATTGGATGGTGCATCAAGGCATACCAGGAGGCACTCCAAAGTGAAAAAGCCTTTGTGAATCTCTTTATGTTGCCCCACCCCTAAAACCAAGGTGATCAGCTGTTAAATCTGACAGTGAAGGTGTCTTGTTGGAAATTGTCTAGAAAAGGAAAAACAACACATGAAACTTATTTTTCATGGAATTATTTTAGATTTCAATGTTGGAAGGCAAACTCGTTAAATTTTGTTTTATTAAGATCTTTTAAAAGAAAATGAGATGGATCATTTTTAGAACTTCAAAATGAGGACAAATAGTGTAAGAAAATAATATCATCTTTTTTATATTCATCTATTTTTCCTACTTTTGGCATTCTTTTTCTTGCCCTTGTTCATAGTTCTGATCTAAAATGAAGACAGTCGGATCTGGATATGTCATACATATGCATGTATGTCTGCATGATGGTTTGATGGATACATGGACAACTGATAGTACTTGCTCAAAAAGCACTAGAATGAATTGAGTCTGCATTCGTGTTATGAGACTGCATGGAACCTAAATCTCAACTACCAAAAAAAAAAATGTAAATAGGAAATTGGGAAGAACAGCTCTCTCAGCTTTGGTTGCTGTTTTGTTACTTCATTTCTTTGCATGTGAGATACTTCCCTTTTGTTGGATGAGGAATTGCTGAATTATCTTTTTTTCACCACAGGACACGTTTCTTCCTCGGAATCCATCATGGAATTCACTTGTGTATGCTGAGGATCTGAAATCTTCCATATGACATTTGTGTATTGCTTTCTGGTATGAACATATTCTCTCAATGTTGTAAACAAAGTTTCCTTCCGCCTCTGTTCTTGCCATTAAAATGACTGTACTTAATAGAAAGATTTACTCATTCTTCATGGTTATGAAGTATCTGCCCCTATTGTAGCAGTAGTTGAACTTGTTGAACATCGTCTCTTGAAGAAGAATTATAGTCTCCATGTATGATAACATGTATAGTGTCCTAATGCATATGTTCTGAACAAGCGGGCCCCACAGTTCTTTGGTCTGGACTGCTGATCATATGGGACCTAGAAGGATGACCCAAAAAGACTTCCAGATTGAAGTCCGTCTGATCTTGAGCCTTTTTCTCTGAACCGTTGCATATGATTTCTCTTAACTGTTTGTTTGTAGCCTTGTGATGAAGGGTAAAGAACCTCTAATTTGGGAGATTTATGGGAACCTGCCATCCATCATGAGGCCCATCTGATCATAGTTTTGGATGGTCCTCATTTGCATAGAATGGTGCACCAGGATGCTACTCGTGTTCCGATGCACCATGACTTCCCTACCTCATAATTAGCCTCGAAACTCTCTTATGTTTAAACCCTATATAATGCTTTTCTTCAGTGTATAGAAATTCTCTACATAGTGTGGAGCCATGTCTTCTTCTGAATATGAACTTAAGTAGATGTGATTTCCATGTCATGATATTCTGTTCTATTATGTTTATTTCTGAAATTTTGTGGTTTTCAGCATGAATTACAATTGCAAGTTGTGAGGTTTGCCCTGGAGAAATCGAATTGTTGCATAGCTGCATGCCCCATTAGAGTAATAACTCGTACTTACAGAGGAAACCCATGTTTGTGTGTGTGTGTGTGTGCACGCACATGCATGCGTGTGTTCGCGGATGCACACTATTGTATGTGAACCTGCACATGGGAACCTACCCCATATATATGATGCGCTGGATCCTCACTGCAAAGTTATCTTCGTCGTCGGTTTTTGGCTCCATGATTGGTGTTATATGGTTTGTATTTTGGAAAGATAATCACTCACCTTTCTTCTGCTAGACAAGGTATAGATCGTCTCCTTGGGCTTTTTTGACGCACCCTCTATGATTCCTACGCTAGCCACAGTTGCGGCAATGGACTGTGCTGAATCTGTGTCTTCCATCTTTCCTTCAAATCAACTTGGTATCAGAGTGCTCTCACAAGTTGTGGTAGCAAGAATTGGGTGATTTCCTTTTCCCTTCAACTTCCTACCATTTGTTTGTCATACGCCTCCATTCGCTATTCAAATGGTTGTTAGATTGTTAAAAGAACAGAAATTATAGTATTATTATTAATTAGCTCGCGGAATGGGGAATGCATAACAGCATCGTTATTAGTTTCTCTTCGAAACGCGATCATGTACAAAACCCGATTCCAATGACCATTGAAATAAGCTGTTTTCTCATAGGAGATCAAATGTTAAATGTTCCAATGGTGACCATGTTCTCCTTTCGTATAGCATGAACTCCGTGAATTTCAGAATCAGTTCTATTCTAGTAGACTGTATTGTCTTGAACAGCTGAAATAATATAACAGTCTATGCTTGCTGTACTTGTCTTGCATGTGCTTCACTGAAAAAACGATCAACGGGCAGTGCATTACTAGGACTTAACCTTACAAAATAACTCTGCTATAACATTATTACAAGGGTCTGTTTGCCTGCCACTAAAATATGATTTTAAGTCATTTTTAGCCGATCCGCGTTAGTGCAGTTGATAGTCTGTTGCCAATGGCGCAAATGGTTAGGAGATGTGGGCTTGTGTGGCCCACCTGAATACCCCACCACCTGAAATTTGAATCATGTTACTTTCACATCATGGCTTAGCATGCGGGCGGTTTGGATCCTGCACTTGTGTCACCAGGTCACATGTGCGAAAGCATGCTCATGCATTCATGCTTACCGATTTCTAAAATACATTCTTAGGACCTTTTGCAGGACAGCCTTCAGCCTACAGTGGGCTTTCTTCTTATTGGGCTGGGCCCACTTACTGATCAGGTCGTTGATTTCAGTCCCAACCCACCCACTAACATGAAAAAAATGTCTTGTTCTCGGGCTCACCTCGATCACAAGAAAATCTGAGATCAGGTCCAGGTCCAGGTCCATATTTTAGATGGAATGGCCCACCTGAGTTTCGTGTACGGTTGATTTTTTAGATATCTCATCATTTAAAGGGGACGCATCAAATACAGTGTTGATGTTTGACACGCATCACGAGTGGGGCCCACATGGCTCGACCTCATGGGAACTCCCCATGAGGTCGAGCTATGTGGGCTCCACCATGATGCATGTCAAACATCTACCCATCAGTCAGATGCACCATTCCATGGTGGGCCTAGGGCTTAAAAATAAAGTCAATCCGTGACTTGTGTGGGCGACGCAACATACAAAAGTTGAGAGGGGTTACCCTCTATTAAAACATTTATAATCATTTTTTGGGCCCACCAAGATGTAGTTCACAAATCCAGCCCATCCATTATGTGTGTCCCACTTGGATGAGTGGTCAGACCAAGTTTTAGACGCATCCAAATTTCAAGTGAGCCCCACCAAGTGCTTTTATATGTTTTAGGCATGTCTTTGCGTGATTTTAGATGGTATGGCCCAACTGAGTTCTGGATACAGTTGATTTTTTGGGATATCCCATAATTTAGGCATGTCTTTGCGTGATTTTAGATGGTGTTGATGTTCGACATGCATCATCGTAGGGGCCACAACTCGATGTTCGACACGCATCATGGTGGGGCCCACACAGCTTGACCTCACGGGGAGTTCCCATATAGGGAAAAGGTACAATGAGCCCGAGCTGATTTTAATGCCCCATGAGGTCGAGCTGTGTGGGCCCCACCGTGATGCATTTTGAACATCTACCCTATCAGTCAGATGCACCATTCCATCGTGAGCCTAGGTCTCAAAAATCAAGTCAATCCGTGACTTGTGTGGGCCACACCACATACAGAAGTGGGGAGGGGCCGTGCACCATTAAAACATTCATAACCATTTTTGAGGGCTCACTGAGATGTATTTTGCAAATCCAGCCCATCTATTATGTGTGTCCCACTTGAATGAGGGTTCAAACCAAGTTTCAGGCGCATGCAAAACTCAAGTGGGCCCCACCAAGTGCTTTTATATGTTTTAATGGTGTCTTCACATAATTTTAGATGGTATGGCCCACCTGAGTTTCATATACGGCTGATTTTTGGGATATCCCATAATTTAAAGGGTAACTATCAAATGCACGGTGTTGATGGTCGAAACACATCATGGTGGGGCCCACACAGCTTGACCTCACGGGAGCTTATGGTAAGCTCGAGCGCATTGTGCCTTATATATATATATATATAGAGAGAGAGAGAGAGAGAGAGAGAGAGAGAGAGAGAGAGAGAGAGGCGTGCGCACGTGTGTGGTGCACACGTGCCATAGACATCTAATCCAAAAGGTCCATGTGATGTGGCATCTCATGAAACCTCCAGGGATCAATTTTCACCCTGATTTAAAACTATGGTGGGCAATAGTAAAGAAAGATGAAAATCAAGGGAGGAAGCTATTTTTTTTAATGGGCCCACCAAAGTTTTGGAGTCAAAAGTCCCAGCGTGCACCCTCATCACGTGGGTAGTTAAGATTTTGGACCTACGGTAACGTAGGATGAGTTCTAAAAAAGCTCCCAATAGTCCATGCGAACTTGAGTGCAGTTGAGCATTCAACTATACAAGGCATGCTCACCTACGCACTTATATCCCATGAAACCCCAAAGGACCAATTTTCACCTGAAATCTAAAACTTCCGTGGATCACAACAAAGAGATATAAATCAAGGGAGGAAACTATTTTTTTCATGGCCCACCAAAGATTTGGGGGGTTTCTTGGGGTGCTGCATCACGTGGGGTCGTTAAGATTTTGGACTTACGTAACGTACTATGACTTCTAAAAAAGTTCAAAGTTCAATGGACTTACGTAACGTACTATGAGTTCTAAAAAAAAGTTCAAAGTTGTGGCCAGTTGAGCATTCAACTATTTAAGGCATTTAATCCAAATGGTCCATGTGATGCAACATCTCATGAAACCCTGGAAGACCAATTTTCACCTTGATCTAAAACTCTAGTAGACTATTAGCAAGGAGATGCAATACAAATCAAGTGAGGAAATTATTTTTTTCATGACCTACCAAAGTTTTGGATCAAAGTAAAATTTAGGCATGAATTTTATGAGGTGCTGCATCATGTGGACCGTTCAGATTTTGGACTTCCATAACATATGATGCGAGTCCGTGCGAACTGATGGGCATATCATTAGGCCTATATGTGTATATGTACATGTATGTGTGTGTTATATCTAAATCATTCATCAATTTGGTGAGATTATTTTAGGGCATGGGCATAAAAATGAGACAAATACAAAGTTTAAGCAGACCACACCATATAGAGCAAACAGATTAGACGTCTACCTTTTTGAAAATTTTGGGGACTAGAGAAGTTGTAGATCAATTTGATATTTATGTTTTCCCTTCATGTAAATTTGTGTAACCTTATGAACGGATGGAAAATAAATATCATGATAGGTCCTACAAAGGCCTAAAAAAAATAAAAATTTTACAATAAATCAAATGGAAATTAACAGGAAGAAAGTAATGATTTGAGAAGGATTTGACCTTCGAATACTTTGGGAAATTTTTTCTCGAACGGGAATATCTTCAAGGATAATTTTGTTAATTTTAAAAAGTCGATTAAGATATTTAGTCAAAATTCAATAAATAAAAAAATGCATTTATTTTATGCTATAAATCTTAAATTTTAAGTGATTTTTCAATTAAGCATTGAATGTCTTGAATGTCTTTGGTATGAATTATCAAAATCATTGAAAATGATATTTTTCAGTTATAAAATTAAGTTTTGCCAAACGCACTCCAATAACGTAGATTATTAAGTGGTGGGCCGAAATAATTATTTCAACGATGTTTTGGTGGGTACTTGAAAACGATGTCTCATGACCGCAACAGCGATATCCGTATGCGTGGGACATGAAAGCGTCTTTTGAGATATTTATTCGAGAATTTCGACGGTGTGGATGTATTCTGTAATGTTCGGCCTGGAATTTCCTTGTGGGCCCATTTTCAGTGATCCAAATCATTCATGCGATAGGCCTCATAGCGGTTGGTCCTTTCTTTTGGTTGGATGTAGACTTGCTTTCTTCCTTACGGCCTATTTGCTGGCCCCCAAATCAACGGTGAGTCTTAGTATTCTCCCTATCTGGGAGATTTCTGGTATATCAACCATCCAGAAGGCGCTATACAATATCAACGGTTTGGATAACTATACAATGGGCCCCACCGTCATAAATTGAAAACCTTTGCTGAGAGTCAACGATCTGACAATCAGGATCGTCTGTTCAGTTTAATTTTCGCAGTGGGGTCCACCTGGCGTGTCAGGTTGTGGGTGATGGACGAACATGCGTGATGGAGATGGATGGGACACCAACCTTATTACAGTGGCTTTACCGGACGCGGACTGTGTAGTGAGGCGCTCACCGCCCTTTTACCGTGGTGGTGAAGACTTGGTGGGGCCTACTATGATGTAGGTGTTTTATCCGTTTTTTCAACTCATTTTAGGGGACGAGACCAAAATGGAAGTATATTCAAAACTCAAGTGGACCACACCACAAAACAGTGGGAACTGAACATCTACCTTTGAAAGCTTTTGAGGGCCACAAAAGTTTTGGAACCGGCTGATATTTTTATTTTCCATTAATTCAGGTTTATGTGACCTTACGAAGAGGTTGGATGACAAATAAACATCATTGTGGGCCCTAAAAAGGTTTCAACGGTGGTCCTCGTCAACTCTATGCTTTTTTTTTCTCTCTTTTTTTTTTTGGTGTGGTCTATTTGAGCTTTGGATAGGCCTCAATTTTAGGCTCGTGTCGGTTGGATAAAAACACATACATTACAGTGGGCAATAAAGAATCTTTGATCATAGGTGAGCCCACTGTGATGTTTGTGAGAAATCCACCTTGTCCATTAGTTTTTTTTAAGCTTATTTTAGGACATGCAGCCAAAAATGAACTGGATCCAAGACCCAAGTGGACCGAAAAGGTGAGGATTAATTTCCACAGTTGAATTATTAGTGAGGCCACAGAAGTTTTGAATGAAGCTAATATTTGTGTTTTTGTTCATCACAGTAGGAATGACGTTATAAACGGTATGGATGGGATGTAAACATCACTATCAACCCTGAGAGGTTTCAACTATAGAAATTTTTCTACCCACCTTTTCTGCGGCCCATTTAAGTCTTGGATCCTGTTCTGTTCTGGTCTAAACTCCTAAAATGAGCTCACAAAACCGATGAGCCGGGGGATTTCTCACAAATATCCCGGTGGGCCTCATCTAGGCTTCCAGGGAAGGAACTTCCTGCGAAAGCCTTTTGGCAGGAAGTTCCTGCGAAAGGCCTGTGAGTGGGACCCACCAATAATTTTGTGAGAAATCTACTCCATCAGTTTTGTGAGCTCATTTCATGACATGCGACTACAAACCAGGAGAACTCAAAGCTCAAGTGGGTCTCACGAGATGGAAAATTGGGGAAAGAAATTCCTACCGTTGGATTCTACCTGGGCTTCATATTGATATTTTTTATGTCATTCAAACCGCTTATAAGGTTATTACTACTTGGATGAAGTAAAAACACATCAAATTTAGGCTGATATAATACTTTCATGGACAGTAGAATGTTTCAACGGTGCTCGCTGAAAACCAACTGATTCCTCTCGTGCAACCCACTTGAGTTTCGACACCTTTTGTTTTTTGATCGCATATCATGAAATGAGCTCGCAAAACGGATGGTTGATCACATGTCATGAAATGAGCTCGCAAAACGGATGGTTGATCACATGTCATGAAATGAGCTCGCAAAACGGTTGGACAGAGTGGATTTGTTACAAACATAGAGGTGAGTCCCACCTAGCATCGAAAGGCTTTCACAGGAGATCTGCGTTCAATAAGTAGGGTAGCGGTGGTGGGCCATATCTAATTCATTGGCTGAAAGGCGATGGAATTTCCTAAAACAAATAGGAATGGCGTGCAATGCGTGCAACACAAAGCACTGTGATGCCCACAGTAATGCTTATGTGATATGTAATATCCACTCCATTGATCATTTTGTCCATCTCATGGCAGGATTTAAGCCTAAAAATTCAGGCCAATCCAACACTCTGATGGGCCACACCACAAGGAGCAGTGATGATAGGGAATCCCACCATTGAAACCCTCGTGGGGCCCACTGTGACGTTTATATGTCATCCAATTCGCTCATAGAGAGATTCTCACATAGATGAAGAGAAAAACCAAGTATTAACCTGATTCAATATTTGGATGGGCTTAAAATATACAACAGTGTATGAACACAGATTTTAAAATAAAATATACAAAATGAATTTCATACATACATCAACTCCTGTAGATAACCATTGCACCAAATTCCAGTCTTTAAGATCACACTTGATTTTTAGCACAAGCTTGCTATTTGGCTGGATAGGAATTACCTAGAGACCTAGCAAGGTGGGCTTTGATTGGGCCATTGCTATCAGAACCAACCTAGTACATAATCATAGATTGCATGTTGACCGCTACACCACTGACCTCGACGGTGATGTGGCAAACCCTACTATTAGATATGGAAAACATGCAAGGCAGGCTCAAAAGTTATTAGGTCTAGTACGTATCCAATTAGTACAATCTTTTATAAGCAGCACATGGCTCAATCAAATTATGTCCCATTAGGTCATTGTTAGGGCTAGTGGGATTTCTTCATTCAATAATATTTAGAGAAGCTTATTGATAAGCACATTATTATCACAAAAATCAATGAATACAGTTAATTATCATTAAAAAAATTATCTTCTGACAAAAACAAATAAGGTGTGGAATACATACTGAAAAAGTGTACTTGATAAAATTTTAATTTTTATAATTAGCACATATTTTGTTACACCACCCATGAGAATCATGCTCCGACTTTTATTAAAGGAAAAATCAAACAATGGATTTCATTGACATATACATGCGATCACAGGACATGACTAGATTTGAATGACCCATGTGTAGCAGTTAGAGATCCGCCGGGTCAAGTACCAAACAACTTTAAAACATGCTTTGCTTAAACTTTTTTATGCTGCCACACCTGCCAATCAAATCTTACCATGTCAGGCCAACTTGTTTTAGGGCAATTCATTTCTAATTTTCAAACATATTTTGCATGGACATGAGATTGCCTAGTGACAATACAAGTAGCTCTGACAGTGCAATGTGGCCCCACCTTGATTATGTGTCTTATCTCTGCTGTCCATCCATTTTTTCAACTCAGTTTAGTACATGAGCCCAAAAATGAGGTAGATCAAAATCTCATGCATATCACACCACATAAACAGTGATGATTGAACACAGTTTCTGAGACCCACAACAGTTTTGAATCAAGCTCATATTTGTGTTTATGTGATCTAATCAACATATTGGATGGCAGATAAACATTACAGTGGACCCAAGGAAGTTTTTAATGATGTTGTTCAATCACCACTGTTTTCCTACAGTATGGTCCACCTGAGATTTAGATCTCTCTTTTTTTTTCTTTTTTCTTTTTTCCCTTTCTTGGGGCCATTCCCTAAAATAACGATCAAAATGAATGGACGGGGTCGATAAAAAACACGAGTCATTGTCGTACATATAGAGTACTATAGGCATTGTTTTAGGTGAGACTTTATATCTGACAGTAACATGTAATCCAATCAATTTTCATCACACGTAGAGCTCCAGGATAACTATGATGATTGTGTCACCAGGCAATCCAGTCCCTTTTGGCCTCATCTAGCTTACGTGGAAACATGCCACACGTGTTAAAGATCTAAGCTGCTCAACGAGAGATACCCGCCGTTTTTTATTCCTTCTCTAAAAAGCTAAGCAGATCTTATCATCATTGGAGGCCAAAGGCTTATGCTGAATTATGAAGCTTTTCTACCATACATTGCGGCTAATTCCTATAGTATGCGTCAAGATTTTAACCTTCTCATAATCTTTCAGTGATCCAATCCGTTGATACGATGGGTCTCACCTTTCTTGGGAATAAACAAAAATTAAAAATTAAAACTCTTAGGTTAGAATATTTCAACCTTGGAGATAGATTGAGTACTACCCTCTTCAGGACCTAACTAGGGATGAATGGTCCTATCAGGGGCTCTGCAAGGCCTGCCGTGATATATGTGTTTTATCCAAGCTGTCCATCCATTTTGAAAGATCATTGTAATCCATGATCTCAAAAAAAGGCAGATCGAAGGCTCTCAAGTAGACCACACCACAGGAAGCAGTGGTGACAACAATCCCACCATTGAAAACTTTCCCAGACACATTGCACGTGTATTTTCCATCCAACCTGTTCACAAGGTTACACATACCTGGATGAAGGGAAAACATAAATACACCACAGAAAATAGCGGGAATTGAAAACTTACCATTGAAAACTTTTGGGGGCCACGGTAGTTTTGGATCCACCTGGTAGTTGTGTTTTCCCTTCATCCAAGTCCATGTGACCTCATGAACAAATTGGATGATGAATAAACATCATTGTGGGCCCTAGAAAGGTTTCAACGGTGGTTGTCATTATCTTCATTATTTTATTTTATTTTATTTTTTATTTTTTATTTTTTATTTTTTTTTACACACCCCCACACACTCACACCTTAGTGGAATTTGACCACCTATGGATAGTCGAACCCTTGACAGGGTGTTGAAACTCCTGGGAGTCTACCACCGGAGCAAGAGTAAGGATCCTCAATTTACCCTAAAATGAGCTGAAAAAACAGATTGAATATACATCATTAGTGGGTCCTACATAATCTTTACACTACTCAACTTCCATAGTGTGGCGGACCGTGTGTACAAGGCTCGGGAACGAATTCACCACTATATGATTGACCGGCGATTACTAGTGATTCCGACTTCATGCAGGTGAGTTGCAACCTGCGATCCGAACTGAGGACAAGTTTTTGGAATTAGCTCACCTTAAAAATGGGTGCAATCACGTCACTGCACAATTCAGGTCATCAATCACCAACATAAGGTGCTGATGGTGGGTCCATCTAATTAATTGGCTGAAAGGTGATGGAGGCGAATTCCTAAGACAAATAAGGAGGTTATGTGTAAGACCCTAACCAAAGTGTACACGCCGTTCCTTTAGGTCCCGCGGTCTTACCGGTCGAATTCTGGCGACCCGCGACCTACGGATAGTGTTTGCGGTCATCCTCAAGTTCGGTCACATCAACTTGACTCGGATCGTCTCGTGCGTGAATCTGACGTGTACATCACAAGTTACGGGCCACGCTCAATATGGACCATTGATGTGTGGATGGTGGACCCCACCCTAGCTCCACACGTTTTCCCTATGAGCATTGGTTGTATCTCCATTATTACCTTCTCTTTTCTAGGTAGTCTCTTCTAGAGAGAAACCATCATTACACTTCTACACCTTCCAAGCAACCCTCCTTTCCTCTCATTTCTCTCTAACTCTTCCTTCTCTCCCTTCCTAGCAACCCTCCAACGTCCCACCTCTCCAAATCCTCCAGCCCCTTCTCTCCCAAATACCCTCCAATCCCACCTTCTCTAACCCATCTCACCCATAGAAACCTCTTCCTTAGTGCTTGAGGATCAAGGTGGTGTAGATTTGAAGTTAGATCCTTAAGGTGGGTGTGCATGTAATTGTAAATTCAGATTTCTTCAATTTCTTACTTGTTCTTCCCTTTTCTTTCATGTTGAAATTTGTGGGGCCCATCAAATGATGGTGGTGGCCCCCAAGATTTCATGGATGAGACTCATAGCCCATCTTATTTGCATGCATGTTCCATGCAAGGGGCCATTCTCCATGGACCCCTACATGGCTTTTCTTTCTTTGATTAGGGATCTTTGGGTCATCTAGACCCTTGATCCTTAGTGGAGATTGCATCTCCGCTATAGATCTTAAGTAGAAATCCTATGATCATGTAGATCTTGTATATCTTGTGATAGTGGAATGTGTATGCATGTGTGATGAGGGGAAGGGCCTCAATGTGGCGGAGATCCTTCCCTTGTGGCCGAATCCTCATTTTTCCCTTGTTGATAACCTTCTGATCATGAGTGTGTGGCCCACCTTGTGGACCAAGAATATCCAGACCGTCCATGGAAGGTGGATGTCCATGACAGTCCACCCTTGGACGTTGGAGCCCCCTAATCCATCTATAAGGGGCATATGTAAAGGATATTTTGTAATGGGAAGGGTCTGGATGTTTGTGGGGCCCACTGGGGTGGTCCATACCATGATTTTCATGGATTAAATCCCCTTTCGAATAGTGTTATAATTATTTATTTTTAGTTATATGTTGCTGTCCAGAACTGTCTAGACAGATTTTTTAGTCATCTTGAGCCCCGATTTTTGGACATTTGGTGGGGTGTTTGATCCCATATGATATATGTTACTTGAAGGTGTGGACTTCACCCATATGCACATCAAATTTCAGCTTCAACCGACCTCATTTGGGCATCCAAAAGAGTGGGCTAAGATGGTTGGACTGCCTGATTTTCTGCTATGTAGTCCAGCAATATAGTCTAATAAAAGCCTTAATTCATAAATATTTCTACTATAGGTGGGCCATTTTTCTGAACTCCATCTTTTTGTATACATGATGAGGGACCTTAGCCCTCAATTTCCAGAATTTTAGAGGCCCTGGACCCACACCAATGGAGTACCCAAATTTAGGATAGCAACATGCAGTTGCAGAATTTTCCTTAGAACCTTGCTGTCCTCTTTGCTATGATAGGAGTTTTTGGGCCCTAGCCCATTTGACTTTGTGTATGATTTTTGGGGCCCACCATCTGATGTTATAGAGGCCCATTGGGCCATGATTGTGGGGCCCATTGAGCTAGACCAGCGGCCTTCTGGACGTCCAGTTGGGGTTAACGTCTAACATGGCTGGCCGTCCCAGCATGCAGGCCCACCATGATGGTGTGTTTCATCCATGCCGTCCTCCTTCCTTGGGTGGCCCACGTGGAAGGGTCCACCCTTGGTGGATGTCCCCTGTAGGGCCCACCTTAGTTTATGAGGAGCCCACCTTGATGCACATTTAGCCCAGGCCGTGCAGGCCTTGGACCGCCCAGGCCTTAGGACGCCCATTTTAGTTGGGCTGCTTTGGACTTGCAGTCCAGCAGCTAGCCCACTTAGTTTTCACGCCAAATCCCCTTCCTCCATCTGGTGGGGCCCCCTATGAGTAATGCTGGCCCTTATGGGATTAATTCCCACATGATTTAACAAGTTTTTGGACTTCAGCAGGCCCAGGATATCGGGCAGGCTGAAAGTTCAGCAAGGGCCCCAAATAAACATTCTTATTGCTGGATTTTTATTGGATGTGGGGCCTACCATATTGAGGAATTTGGGTATTTGTTGCTCCCTTATATTTTAGAATATTCTTGGGCTTAATTAATGCCTTTTTGGGTCTCTATTGATGATCATTTGTGGGACCCAAATATAGACCAGATCTTAGGAGTTCCTAGTGGGCCCAGATTGGACTGGAACGTCCCAGCTTGGCCCAGCCATATGTTGGCCTAACTTTCACCATTTTGATGGACTTATGGGCTGAGATAAGGGTGGTATTGGGCCCTTGGTTGCCCACTTAAATTGCTAGTTATTGGGCTGATATAGTGGGGCCCATTTCACCCAACTTAAACTTATTTTTAGGCCATGTTTTTGTGGTCATGGGCTGCCCATTAAGTTCAACTAAATGTATGGGTCCTATGGCCATTGAGAGTTGGGCCTTGGGCCTTGATTCCCCTCCTTGGGCCCATGTTATTGAAGGTAGTATTGGACCCTTTTTCTCATGCCTTTATGTGGGGCTTATGTATGTGGTTTGGATGTGGGTCTTGGGCCTTGTAGCTATATGGATTATGGTTGGTTATGCCTTGGAAAAATGGTGGTTGAATGTCTCCATTATGGACCCCTCTAAGTGTGGTTGAATGTCCACCTTAATCTCTTGCTTGGCCCATTTCTATATTATTTAGGCCCGTAGCTTGTATGCTTAGTCTCGTGGGCTACCTCAAGTAAATGGGCCCCCACTAGAGGTTGTATTCTTTATGAGGAATTGGTTAAGTACCTAGACCCTTCATGGTTAGGTGGATAGTTCATCTTCACCTCATTGGCACCCCTATTCATCTTCATGGCCTACTCTCATACGCATCATATGCATGCTTGGTTGAGGTATGATTGGTCATGGTTGTGTCATTGTGTAGGACATGTTGGTATCTCTCCGAGGGATGGAGTTTTTCCATCTGGAGTACAATGGATGCTTGGGATTTATGCATGGGTGATTGTGTGATTCATGCATCTAGCATTGCATAACATGTGGATATCCACCCTTGCTTCATCAGGGCCGTAGCCTCCACAGGCATATTGTGGATGGTCGTGTGTGGACACCGGAAATGATAGTTGAGCATTTGGGGTGCATAAGATGTCCCTGGGTGCAAGCCCCTAAACCTTCACGGTACCGAGGAGAGACTTCAACGCCGAGACCGAGTGAAAAACATGAGCGCCCGAATGCCTTATATCGTTAGGCCGTGACTCCCACTATTGCGAGGTCGGTTGAGATGGGGTTTGGCCTTACCCTCCTAAGTGAGGGGGCATAGCTAGGCTGAGTCCAACCAACTCGTGAAATGGGTCCGCGATAGTTGAGCCTTGCTGGTGATTGACTGTCCACAGACGGGTGGCAAAGTCTCTTACGCTCGTTTGACTGTGTGGGTCTTGAAGAGTGACAGTCATCCAGCAGTGTACTTGACCCCGGTGGATTTCTTATAATGGAACTGTACTTGATATGTGGATTGGATATGAGGACTGACATTACTTCGCATTGCATTAACATCGGCTGTATAAGCCTTATGTTTCATCGCCTTGGTATGGCGTCCAATGCTCATGTATTGCATTGCATAGCCTTGGTATGGCTTACTGCATTCTTAGCTTAGCCTCGGTACGGCTAATGGTATTGGTATCATTCATGGTTTCCTCTACATCCTCATATTTTCTTCTGAGCACTATTGTCACACACCTTCACTGCCCTCTGAGCTTTCTATAAGCTTATGCACGATTGATGCGTGCAGGAGATCCTAAGTTGGTGAGTAGCGGCGGAGCATTGGATTGGAGCGTGCTGAGGACCCGTTGTAGACTTTTCTCTCCCTTTCTTACCTTATGTATTTTCTTTTGAGCCTTATATACTTGTAAAAGTTTAAATTTCTAGTGGATTTTGCAATGCGTTCCTATGGTTATTTTCTGAGATTTACTTGATATGATTTTGGGTATGCTCGATTGAATCGGATTCATGATATAGGAAATCCTCCTTGTGGGATCTTAGGATCGGAACCTGAGCCAGGAACCAAGAATGGGGTACTACGGAGGCTGTTGCGGCCAAAATCGGCTATCGGGTTCATTGTGAGTCCGGTCACCGAGTTTGGGGCATGACATTATATAAAACAAAGCACTGTGATGTTCCCAATGATGGGTATGTGACATCCACTCCGTCCATCATTTTGTCCATCTCATGACAGGATTTTAGCTCAAAATCATGCTAATTTAAAACTTAAGTGGGCCACAACACATCATCCAGAGATTCCACTTTGATGGGCCCTAAGAAGGCATGCAAAGGTAGGCATACCATCTGGTTTGGCCAAGTTGGGCTTTTCAACGACCTTATTTCAAGCCCACCTTTTGGCATGGAGCTTTTGTTATAGAAAATTCAAGTCCAAAGTTCACACTTGCTTTTTAATGCTAATATATGCCTTAAAAACTCAAGACTCAAACCAGCCATTTGGCTAGATGGATGGGGATTGTTGAGATACCCAACATGATTGAATTTGATTGGGCAATGTTCATTATCAGCCCGATTACATATGTACTCAAAGGAGGACACAGATTGAGTGATGATCCTAACACCTCCGAGCTTTGTGGTGACCAGACATAGCAGAATTTGATTGGGTCATATCCACAGCTAGGGCCTAGTCAAGTACATACTCAACTAAGGACACAGATTGAATGGCAACCTAACATGGCAAGATTGAGTGTTAATATTAGATGTGGAGCATACACAAAGCGTGTTCAAAAGTCCTTAGGTCTATTAGATGCTTGAGTAGGTCTATCTTTGTTAGTAGCATGTGGTCCAATCAAACCCCTGTTATATTAGGATACCATGGAAGTTGGTGGGTTAGGGTTATCATGCTATCCATGTCCCTCCACCAAATAATTTTGAAGGAATCCTACTATGCATCAAACTCTTATGATAAAAATCAATGAATACAGTTAACTATCATTAAGGGTTTGTTTGGCTGAGTAATTATTGGTAAACAAGGCTAAAATGAATAGTTTTCAAGCAATAGAAAAAGCGTAGTGATGGTCAATGTTGGCTGTTTGAAAGAAAGGTGAAATTTCAACTCTAAAAAAATGAAGCAAAAATTATGTGGGCCCCACCATGATGTATGTGTTATATCCACACCGTCCATTCATTTTTTGAGATCATTTTTAGGCATGAGCCTGAAAACAAGACAAATCCAAACCTCAAGTGAACCACACCACAGAAAACATTGGGTTTCACTTGAGGATCCCATTTACCTCATTTTTGGGATCATGCATTGAAATGATATAGCAAAATGAATGGATAAAACACATACATCATAGCGGGCTCATAGATTTTGGACACGCAAATCAAGTTTTTTTAGAAGCGGCACAAGTTCCTATATTTATAATAAATCAGCATGTTTCAATTGCAATTTCCTGTGAATGGATATAAACAAGTAATGATTACAAGTATCAAATCTTGTCTTCACTATATTAAGTTATTTCGACCCAATTTCCAATACCAAATAGTATACTCATAATGATTGTATTTGATCATTATTAAAATGGTAAATGCACGTAAAGGAGTAATGATTACAAATATCAAATTTTATTATTTTGACCCGATTTCCAATCCCAAATAGAATACAATTGTATTTGACCGTTACTACAATGTCACGTCAATATAAAAAATACATTGTTTCTCCTTTTGGACGGAGAGTTTCCAATGAAATATAAATAAAACTTGTAAGGATTGCTCATTTATTTACTTTTCTTCTTTACATATGCAGTTAACCATTGAAGTACATGATAATTTACATCTTTAAACAAACATTATATATTTATAATAATTATGCTTTTATATCCTTTTAATAAAAGTAAATGGCAATCCAAATATGCTCTAAAATTTTGATATTTGGACTAGAAATAAATAAAAGGTGAAATAACATGGAGAAAGTATACCTAATTAATTAATTAATTTTTTAAAAAGTAATTGGCATATATTTTTTTAAATCATTCATAAGAGCCATATGTTTTGAATTTTATCCGGAGAATATCCAACAATGGATTCTGTTATGAGAAGATTAGAGGAGTCTCAACTCCGAGGCCCGAGGCTACTCAGAGCCGACATGAGGTGTGAGACTGAACTCGGAGTTATGAGTATGGGCAAGGGATGGACCTCTGGTTCGACATTCCTTACGCCTTCGCTCTAAAGCCCCAGGCAGAATGATCTGAGGCCAAGTTGGTCCGTTTGAAACGATTTGAGGCCAAAGCGGATGACTTGGAACTCAGATTGTTATCCATTAATGAGGTAAACCATCAGGTGTCCCATTATTGCATAATTGACAACGGTTACTCAACTGCCCACGTCCCCACGATCACCCAACGACTGAGTGGCCGAATCATCTGTAGGACGTGGCAAATGCCCCAAGACGTGCCAAGTTATGCGGATATGCTCGTTCTAGGCGTGAGGGTATAAATAGCATTTTATGGGGAGGAAACAGGTACGCAATATCTCGCACTCTCTCTCTACAATTCGACTTAGACCCTGATTCCCTTGACCTGACTTAGGCATCGAAGGGTCCCCTGTGCAAGCCAGGGTCTCCTTTGCTCACTAGTATTGTGCAGGTTCGGGGCTCATACGTGGCTCGGAGTTCTAAGATCCGAGCGGAGGGTAGTCCAGATTTTGTCAGTAACAGATTCCATTGAATGAATGATCAAAATGTTAGTATTCATTGTGACTCATATCCATAGTCAGACTCAAATGATATAGTTGGATTTGATTAGCCCACGTGCAGCAGTCTGAGATGCACTAGTTGAGCACCGAAAACTTTAAAACATACTTGGCGTAGGCTTTCTTCTCACAACAGCACCTACCGAATCAAATCCTACCATATGAGGTCAATGTGATCTCAAGGCAATTTACTTCTAACTTTGAAAAATACTTTGAGTGGGAAGTGGATTGTCTATTAACAACACCTAGACAATGTTATGTGGTTCCCACCATGATGTATGTGTTTTATCCATGCAGTCCATCCATTTTGGCAGCTCATCTTCATGGATGAGGCAAATCAAAATCTCAAGTGGACCACACAATAGGAAACAATGGGAATTGAACACTTATCGTTGAAAACTTTTGGGCCACAAGTTTTAGATCAAGCTGATATTTAGGGGTGTCAATGGGCCCGACTTAGGCCTGAAAATTCAAATTTTTGAATAGGGCCATCCCGATGGCTCGACCCCAAACAGTTTAAAATCCCAATCGAGACCTACCCTAGGCCTGGACGTTAACAACCCTATTGATATTTGTGTTTTCCCTTCATCCAGATCTACGAGACCTTATGAATGGGTTGGATGACAAATAAACATTATTGTGGGCCCTAGGGTTTCAACAGTGGTCATCACCATCCCCGCTTTTTCCTATGGTGTGGTCTAGTTCAGCATTGGATAGGCTTCAATTTTGGGCTCATGCCTTAAAATGAGCTAGAAAAAAGGATGGACAACATGGATAAAACACATACATCACATAAGGCCCCACAAAGTCTTCACACCACAGAAACAGGTGGTGAGCGCCTCACTACACAATCCAAGTTGTCAATCACCAATATAAGGTACCCGTGATGGGACCACCCATCTAATGTAACACTCCGAACTTTCCAATACTTGGGTATTGGAAGTCAGTGAGTTTTACTATTGGAATTTTAAAACTATCTTACAAATACATGTGCATACACATGATATAAGTAGAATTTGAAAAACATAAAAGTTTATGCATGATACTCTATTTCTGGGATTTTATATAATGCCCCAAAAATCAGCACCCGAGTACGGAGACTAGTACCCTCATTTTATCATTGTCTCAATCGGATCACGAGGCTCGGGCTATCCAAAGTGGCTCCTTACCCGTGTCCCTTGATTTACCTATAGCCACTCAAGTGAGAACTCCCCAGCCAATAAGGGACTAAGACTGGCCCGACCGATTACAAAAGACCTAAATGACACAGCTTAGACTCACAGGGTTCGGCACTCCATCGACATGTGGAGGACGTCCATAATTTATGCAAGAGTCATCACCCAAATGCAATTGTGGGACATTTGTGACATCATTCTAGTTTGATGTAATAGGCTCATAGCCTTCTTGATTGCTCATTAGTTACTATGGGGAGGCTCATCACCCCAGTGTAAGCCGACAGCTTGGACAAAGCGTCCCATCTACCATGCTCGGCCCATGATTCTGGTGGATTATACCTCTAATGGTTATAAGTTGACTCATTCAGTGGGAATGAGGTATCCTAGATTATAATCGTCATTGTCATACATGATGAACACACACGATCAGTTGACTCTTAGGCTAATTTGATTGGCTTGGGGAACTCCGACTTAACCAGCACTAGGTGCGAGCAACCCGTGTAACCCAGCTATTGTCCGTCGTCTGTGTTCGACCTGGGTCAACCGAACAAGTCTGGGGTGGCCACCCTAACTCAGGCCACCCCCTTAGTTAGGCGGTTAGCCAACTAACCCAACATCATTGCAATCCCTAAGTATCACTACAGACTAAACACTACGTCACACAATCATAACATAAGTTCCACTACACAACTACTTAGGCATTTCATCGAACATGTGAGCATCCATAAGATAATATGTTCACTAATGCATTAAATCAAACATGTGAGCATGCATAAAATAGTGTAATCACTTTAGCATTAAATCAAGCATGTGAGCATCGACAAAGAAACACATTTCACACTTAGGTATTTCATCAAACATGTGAGCATCCATATCCAACTACTAGCATATAACTAAATCAAAATATGAACATATTAGCATGCAAAAATTCATCTACAAGCAACTAATCATTGAATGAGACCCTCAAGGGTCGATAAAAGGTAGCCTGGAGATAATGGTCCGCACCTTGTGACGATTCACCCGATTCATGATGCTCCTAGGGTTGGAGTTTTAGAGAGACTCGTTGAAAGGCCTAAACAAGCATGCAAGTTTATGAGATTAGGGACAAACAACTATAAAAACCCTAGATCACAAGTGGGATACAACACTTATCTCCAATCGTTGTCGGTAAAGATCTGACGACTGTTCCAGTTACGGCGACGCAACTATAGAAGGGATGAGAGGGTGGAGGTGCACCAATCCTCACACCCTAAGCTCTCTCTTTTCCTTTCTCATCTCTCTCTCTCTCTCTCTCTCTCTCTCTCTCTCTCTCTCTTCTTCTAGGGCAAAATCGGATGGGGTAAGGAATGCTTGTAGATGCAAGTGGGATACAACCGCAAAATCGGATGGGGTAAGGAATGCTTGTAGATGGGCCCATAGTAGCGGGGCCCCTCCATCTTTGCCGGTCTCTCTCTCTCTCTCTCTCTCTCTTCTCTCTCTCTCTCTCTCTCTCTCTCTCTTTCTATGATCTTGGCCACCCATTATGTGTGTATTTCATCCATGCCATCTACCGGTGGGCCCCATCCATGTGGGACACACCATGATGTTTATGTGCCATCCCAACCACCCATTGGGGGCCATCTTTGAGGTGGCTATTAGTGGGTGTGGCTGCCAGTGGAGTGTGATCTGAAGTGGGCCCCAACTCTACGGCTCACGTGGTAGGCCGAGTGAAAGATACCCCGTTTCAACGCTGGACCCACCCAACTCCACGGCCCAAGTGGCAGACCGAGTGGAGACACCTCATTTCAATAGTGGGCCCCTGGCTCACGTGGTAGACAGAGTGAAGGATACCTCATTTAACGCTGAGGTCTTTGGCAGAGGGTGGCTGCCAGTGAAGTGTGAACACTGTGGGGTCCATGGGACCCATCCACACCGTCCATTCCATCCTCTATATCATTTTAGGTGTTGAGTTGAAAAATAAGGTCGATCCGATAATTAGGCGGGCCATACCATAGAAAACTGTATTTTCTACTGTTTAAAGCTTTTAGGACCCACCTTGCTTTATCTACACACCAAACATGCCGTATATTGGACTTGTTTGGTGTGTTTTGATCCCTAAAATGCATTGGATGGAGTAGATTCCCCGGTAGCGGGCCCCACATGTGATTTTTCTCAGGAAAACAAAAAAATAAAAAAATAATAATAATAAAAATATCAGCCGCAGCCGCAGCAGCGCTGCTGCCGTCAGAAGGCAGCAGGCGCTGCCTGCGGACGGATGGAGGGCGGACAACAGCCACCCACGGCTCCAGCCGTGGGCTCCACCATGATGTATATCTGTCATCCAATCCATTCACTAGGTGGGCCCCCTCCAAAAATCAGGCCCATCCAGTGCTCTGGTGGCCCACATCAAAGGAAACAGTGTGAATTGAACTGTCTACCATTGGAATTTTTTTGGGCCCACAGAAGTTTTGGATCAAGATGAAATTTGTTTTTCCCCTCTATCTAGGCCTGCGTGACCTTATGGACGGCCTGGATGGCTTGTAAACATTAAGGTGGGCCCCACGTGGGACCCACAGTGATTTATGTATTTTATTCCACCGTCCGCCTGGATGGTAGAGCCCACTGTGATGCATGTGTTCTATCCCCACCGTCCAGGGGACGGTGAGCATGTGCGTGTGTGTGCGTGTGTGAGTGCATGTGTGTGTGTGTGTGTGTGTGTGTGTGTGTGTATATATATATATATATATATATATATATATATATATATTATTGTAAATATTATATATATATACTATGTATTATATAACATACCTGATGGTGGGCTTTCATGGGCCCCACCATGATGCATGGGTTGCATCCAATCCGCCCAACCACCTTAGAAGCTCATTTTTTTTTGTTGGCATGAGCTAAAGAATGAGTCAGATTTATAGTTCTAGTGGACCCCACTTTGATTCATGTATGAGGCCCATCTTGGTTTATTGTGGCCCATCCGTTGAGGCCCACCTTGATATGCATGAGGTCCATATGATTAGGCCCATCTTGATGTAGTTAGGGCCCCACCATTGAGGCCCACCTGATATACTTAAGGCCCATGTTATATGGCCCATCTGTTGTACCTAAGGCCCATGGGTCGAAGCCCAATTAGATGTACACAAGTCCATTAAGATGTATGACCCTACCATGGTTTGTGTAATGATGTTATGACAGCCGTGCCTTGGGAGCAATGTTGGTTTGACGTCCACATTGTAGAATAATGTTGGTTAAATGTCCGCATTATGATTCTCCCTAGGGCCCATTGTTAGGCCCGTACTTGTAAGTCGTCTAAGCCCATCTTCGTTACGAATAACATCTATCCCATATAACATGTTTGGTATAGTTCCATGATTCATGATCATACGCATCATATGTATGCTTGACATGAGAAATGACTGATCATAGCATATGCCTTCGGGCAGATTGTTTAGGGACTCCCGGGTAGGCGGTGTTGCCCCACATGAGCGCACGGTACGCGCAGGATTGCTGCATGACTGGATAGTGTGATTCATGCATTCACATTGTATGATATGGTATTGTACGTCCTAGCGACATCAGGGCCGTAGCCTCCACAGGCGTATCGTGGTTGACAGGATTGGATACCGGAAATCTTATTCTACATGAGGTACTATAGATATCCCTGAGTGAAAGTCCCTAAACCCTTATGGTACCAAGAGGTTACTCCAACGTCTAGACCGAGTGGGTGCATGAGCGCCGAGTGCCGATTACCAGGAGGCTGCGCTTTCCACTGTGTCGTGGTCGGTTGGAAGGGGGTGCGGCCTTACCCACCCGAGAGCAGGGGGCAATGCTAGGCTGAGTCTGACCAGCTCGAGGAATAGGTCCACTATCGACAAGCCGAGCCTGATATTGGCAGGCGGGTAGTGAGGTCTCTTTCACTTACCTTATTGCGCGCGATGGGGCGACAATCTGGTTTAGAGTGTACTAGACCTCGGTGATATCCCAGATTTGAGCTGTATTGTGGATATAGATGAGGATTTGTATGCTTGAGTTGCATCTCGCATCGCATGGCCTTGGTACGGCCGATATCATTCATGTCTTGCATCGCATAGCCTTGGTATGGCTAACGGTATTCGTGGACTTATTAACATGTTCCGCATGACTCTGATACTGCATACCTGCATTACTACCTTGCGCACACACTTTCACCAACCTCTAAGCTTTCTATAAGCTTATGCACGACCGTTGCGTGCAGGTGACATTGGGACGCAGCAGCGCAGAGGCAGGAGAGTAGAGCAGATCTTTTTGGAGCTTTTCGTCCATTCTCATTGTATTTCCCTTTATGCTCATTGTACTTGTAAAGTTTTTGATCATAGTGAAAATGTGATGGAGTTTTTGGTTGTTGTTTGTGGGTTATGCCTTTGGTTATGCTTATTACAAATTAAACTGATGTTGAAAATTCTCCTTGTAGCATTCCAGGATCGGAACCTAGTGTATGGGTGCTGGGAGCCGAGAATGGGGTTCTAAGGAGGCTGTCGGCGCCGGATTCGGCGATCGAAAATTTTGTGAGCCCGGTTTTCAAGTTTGGGGCGTGACACTATGAGGACAAAAACCTTGGGTGGGGCATTGTATTTTGTCACTTTTATAGATGATGCATCTAGGAGGGTTTGGGTTTATTCTTTGAAATCCAAGGACGAGGTCTTTAGTGTGTTTAAATTGTTTCATGTTATGGTCAAGAGAGAGACAGGTAGATCATTGAAGTGCATCCGCACTGACAATGGTAGTGAATACATCGGTGACTTTCATGTGTATTGTAAGTCCCTAGGTATATGGCATGAATAAACGGTTCCCAAGACCCCCCAGCATAATGGTGTGGTTGAGTGAATGAATCGCACCATTGTATAGAGAATCAGATGCATGTTATCCCATGCGAAATTGCCGAAGAATTCAGGGGAGAAGCAATGCACGCGGTAGTGTATTTGATAAATAGATCTCCATCAGCCCCGTTGAATGGAGAAGTACTTGAGAAGGTGTGAACTAGACAAGATCTATCGTACAGTCATCTCGGGGTGTTTGGATGCAGGGCATCCGTTCACGTACCAATGGATGAGAGGTCCAAGCTCGATATGAATATCAGAAAATGTGTGTTCTTGGGGTACGATGATGAAAAGTTCGGCTACAGATTATGGGATCCAACTGAGAAGAAGCTCGTCAGGAGCAGAGATGTGATTTTCTTTGAAAACCAATGTATTGAAGACATTTGTAAGCCAGAAAAGATGCAGCCTAGTTCAGGATAACTAGAGGATATGGATCTGGTAATTTCTCCCGTGGTGCCTGATGACGGGGGAGTACAACAAGGTGCAGAGGACGAGAAAGTTCCTACAGAAGATGACCAGGGGAAGCAGCCCCCCCTTGATCCACCTGTTGAGCCACAGGTGAGGAGGTCATTTAGGGATAGACAATTATCCAAGAGGTACTCGCCGCATAAGTACATTATCTTGATTGATGGGGGAGAGCCAAAAGATTATTTTGAGGCCCTAGCCGATGAGCATAAGGGGGAGTGGTTGAAAGCTATGCAAGAGCAGATGGAATCCTTACATAAGAACCACACCAATGATATGGTGAAATTGCCTAAGGGCAAGAAAGCTCTGAGCAACAAGTAGGTGTTCAGAAAGAAGATTGAGCAGAAGAATTCACAGACGAAGTTCAAGGCCAGACTTGTGGTGAAAGAGTTCGGTCAGAGGAAAGGTATAGACTTCGTGGAGATATTCTCACCAGTGGTGAAGATGACATCCATACGAGTGTTGTTTGGGTTGGCGGCTAGCACGGATATGGAAATAGAGCAGTTAGATGTTAAAACTGCCTTTCTCCATGGTGACCTGGAAGAAGAGATTTACATGCACCAACCAAAAGGGTTCGAAGTCAAGGGTAAAGAGCATATAATGTGTAGGTTGAGGAAGAGCTTGTATGGGCTGAAACAAGCTCCAAGGCAATGGTACAAGAAGTTTGACTCGTTCATGTTAAAGCATGAGTATGACAAAATGAATTCAGACCACTGTGTGTTCATGCGCAAGTTCTCAGATGGTGATTTCTTAGTTCTGCTATTATACGTTGATGACATGCTCATCATGGGAAATGACAGGCTAAAACAGGAGTTGAGCAAGTCGTTCGCGATGAAAGACTTGGGCCCAACTAAGCAGATCCTAGGAATTGAGATAACCCGTGACAGAAGCAGAAGGAAGCTTTGGCTGTCACAAGAGCGGTATATTGAGAAAGTCCTAGAGCGGTTCAATATGAATGTAGCAAAGCAGGTCAGTACACCACTGGATGGTCACTTTATATTAAGCGACATGCAGTGTCCCAAGATGAAAGCAGAGGTGGATGAGATGCAGAAGATACCCTACGCATCAGCTGTAGGAAGTTTGATGTATGTTATGGTGTGTGCGCGCCCAGACATAGCATATGCGGTTGGTGTTGTCAGCCGGTATCTTGCCAATCCTGGCAAAGAACATTGGGCAGCGGTGAAATGGATACTGCGGTATCTAAGAGGCTCATCCAGGTTAAGTCTATGCTATGGTGACGAAAAACCTGTGTTAGAGGGCTACACATGCAGATATGACAAGTGACATAAATTCTAAAAAGTCTACATCGAGATTCATGTTCAGGTTTGCAGGGAGAGCAGTCTCTTGGCAGAGCAAGCTACAGAAGGTCGTAGCATTGTCGACGATAGAGGCCGAGTACATTGCGGTCACAGAGGCATGTAAAGATATGCTTTGGATGAAGAGGTTCCTACAAGAACTTAGCCTAAAATAGAAGCAACACGTGGTCTATTGCGATAGTCAAAGTGTTATACACTTGAGCAAGAATCCAAGTCAACACTCTAAGTCGAAGCACATAGAGATTCGATATCAATGGATCAGGGATACTTTGGAATAGAAGGTGTTACAGCTTGAGAAGGTCCACACGGACGATAATGGGTCAAACATGATGACCAAGGCTTTGCTCAAGGGCAAGTTTGAGCTTTGTAGAACCGGCCTGGCTTGAAGAAAGTGAATTCCTCCTGAGTCGAAAAGGGAGAGATTTGATGGAAATTTTTCTCCTCAGGCTCGACCAGTTGAGTACCTTGCTCGACCGGTCGAGGGTGATGCTCGACCAGTCGGGTGATGCTCGACCAGTCGAGTGGTGCTCGACTCGAAGTCCAGCGACCAATTGTGTTAATTCTTCCGTGCTGCTTGACCGGTCGAGGGTCTGCTCTAACGGTTGAGGACCCTACTCGACCAGTTGAGGTTATGCAGATTCATGTCCGGATTTTGTGCGGACTGCGTAAATTTGAGGCGGTTTCGTAAGATGTGCGAAAGGGCGTTGCCTAAACTATAAATAGGGGTTCCTGGGGCTTTTCTAGGCAATGCAAGAGAGTTTCCTAAAGCTTTGTAAAAGTTTGTTAAAGGGTTTAGGGCTATCAAAGGTGAGAGAGAGAGAGAGAGAGAGGAAGCTTGTGGAAGGGAGGTTCTACTCGTAGAGGTGATTTACTGTGCACTCGACATCTCGGCGCTTCTACGTCCTCGTAATCAGTGAGATCTCTCCGTTTTCTTTATTCTCTTATTGTTTATTCGCTCCTGCGTTAGTGAAGAAGGTTTGATCCAAGCGGTGGTGCTTATGATCGGTTGTAACGTTCTACTTCATAGTGGATTGTTGATCTGGATGAGGTCCCGTAGTTTTTACCTCTTTGAGGGTTTTCCACGTAAAAATCTCTCGTGTCATGTGGTTTATGCTTTAATCTATTTCATTACTTTATTATCCCATAATTCTGGTGTTTTTGGGAGGCTAGATCCTAAGGTTTTGTGCAACAGCCCCCAACAGATCTTACGGACTCTAGATTCTAGTTTTCATTTCATTCTTAAGTTGTTCCATTTTTTAGATTTGATCCATTGGTTTGTATAAGCATTTTGGGCAATCACTTGTACATTTCGGAATGTATATTTGGACTTTTCCTTAATGCGTGATTTGCTTTTCTTCCACTGTAATACTCTCTTAAAAAATTATTGGGAAATGTGGGCTATTCTTGAAGGTTAATGCTTGTAATTTTGAAAAATGAGTACTAAACTCGGTTACGAAATCCAGGGCATTACATCTAATTAATTGGTTGAAAGGCGATGGACGCGAATTCCTAGGGTAAATAGGGAGGGCGTGCAACACAAAGTACTATGATGCCCACAGATATGCGTATGTGACATCCACTCCATCGATCATTTTGTCCATCTCATGATAGGATTTCAGGCCAAAAATCAGGCCAATCCAAAACTCCAAGTGGGCCACACTACATGGAGCAATGAGGATGCGAAAGCTCGTCATTGAAACCTTCATGAGGCCCACCATGATGTTCATAAGCCATCCAATTCAATCATAGAGAGATTCCCACCAAGATGAAGGGAAAAACCAAGTATCAAGTTGATCCAATACTTTAATGGGCCTAAAAAACGCAATGGTAGGGATCCCATCTGGTTTGGCCAAGTTGAGTTTTGGAACATCCATATTTTAGGCTCACCTCTTAACAATGAGCTGGCATAAATTTAAAAAATGAAAAAATGTATGAAGTGAATTTTGCATTACATCATAGTGGGTCTCACATTTTTTTTGTTATACGGTTCCCACAAACAACAATAACAGAAAATTTAAGTCCTAAGTTCACACTTGTTTTTTAGCGCTAATATATGGCATGAGAAAGATGCAAGCCCGCCATTTGGCTGGATGGGGATTGCTTGGATACACGACATGGTGAAATTTAATTGGGCCGCATTTACTGTCAGGGTCCAGTCAAGTATGTACTCAACTGAGGACACAAATTGCATGGTGACCCTGACACCACTGACCTCTGTCTTCATCCCCGAATGGGTCGGAACTATCAAATTTGGTCCAATATTAGCTCATTTGGACTTGGACGATGGTCTCGACCATCTAATCATTCAGTTCTGGTTCATTCTTATCATCGGGCTAAGGTATTGTAAGTCTCTCGGACCTGTTTCCTAGCATCGCTACTATCTCTCGCTACTCAACCCTAACACCTTGGAAGTCTCCCTTCTGCCTAATACTGTCAGTTCAGGTACTGGGGTGGTGTAACGCCCTGAAAATCGGGGGTCGAGCATAAACTCAACTCCCGAGTTCCAACGCATCACTTATGCAATAAAATGAATGATGATTGAATGTTGTCTGTATTAGTGTAGTGAACATGAGTGAGATTAAGCCAAAACAGTATATCATACTCCAGAGACAAGTGAGATAGCAAGCGGAAGACTGTGATAGATAAATAAAATATATAAATTGTGGTGAGTCTCCAGAGTGTGATAACGTTACCAGGTTAAATAATTTCAAGTACAATTCTAAAATATACCAAATGTGTAATGTCATCTAGTCAACATCCCTGTAACCCCGTCGATCAAGACACGACTCACATGAACTCGCCTGAAACTGCATAAAGGAGGAATCCTCCTCATCCTCATAAAAGTCCGGCTCTGCTTCGCAGCATCGCCATCATCTGAAACTCAAACAAGTCTGGTTGGTGTGTACAACACCGTCCCGTAACGTGGGAGTGAGTGATCAACTCAGTGGAACAGTAAAGCATATGTTAACATGTTATCAACTCAGTCAAGCAGTAATGATAAAGCAGTACAATCAACAATTCTAAATACTCTTATTAATGCAAGTATGAAATGCAGTCATGATGCATGCCCTCACCACATACTCTCTCATGCGACACCATCTTACATTCACGGCATGCTTGCATTCCTCAGTGCTCCACATCTTCCAGGCACATGCAATGCGATGATGAGCATGATTACCGAGTTGTTATTAGTCCATTTCAAACAGCAGGATTGGGAAACTAAGGCACCTCCCTTGTATCATTCCCAAACATGATCCATTCTAGGGTCGTCAATCCTAGTTAATCTCATATGATGGTGTGTTTCTAGGTCGCTGCAAAGGCTGTCAGGGCTGTTACATGCATTCGTTACACTACTCCCCCATCACCTTTTTAACGGCTCATCACTAAATTGATACAGGCCTAGTTCATACTCTATACACTGCGGCAAAACTCGTCACCTCACCGCAAATTCAGAGTATGCTCGAGGTCACTACAAAGGGTTCGTCACCAATTAGTATAGGTCGACAGCTCGAATATAGTGTCCCATACCACCATAATCGGCTCACGAGTCTGGTTGCTCAATGGACACTACGGGGAGGCACGTGGCCCCAGCGTAGGCCGACAGCTCGACCACGGTGTCCCATACCACCATGCCCGGCTCATGAGTCTTAGCAGATCGAGGTACCATGGTTAACGGAATTTCACTGGTAAGTTTGGTACCCTAGGTTCAAGCAGTAACATCCAAACATGGTGAACATACATTAGACATAACGGGTTACTTGACGAGCCTGATTAGCTCGGGCGCACAATCAACCAAACGACATGAAGTGTATAAGCACTTCGCGTGGCCTAACCACTGTCGCCAACTGAGGTACGACTCGGGTTCGTCAAACACATCCTACGTGGCGAAATGAATCTCAACCACGAACTCAAGTCTGGTACCGATTGTCTGGACAATAATCATAGTCCCAAATGTAATCAATCCTCATTCAGAGCATGTGGAGTAAAGCATAATAAACAAAGTAATTCAAGCATGTTAACAAGCATGTCATAAAGCATGTTATAAAGCACCATATAAACAGGAAATATAAACACATATATTTCATAAGTAAGCGGTTAAATTAAACAAGCAACATGGAGGAAAATCATATACATCTCTAAGGTAGCTGAGAATCCTATCTCAACACCCTTATACATTACAATTTACTAACTACTACTCATTCGGACATTTCAACAAACACTTTAAGCTACATACATCAACATACATGACGTATGTTGATCACATAGATATAAGGCCAAATCCTTTCACTAGGGAACTGCCCCATGGATAACGCACGTGCACCCACGACGGATAATCATGGCAAGCATGAATCCAAGTTCCATATTCATTAGAACATTTTCACAAACACTTGGGCTACACAATTTATCATATATAGTGTATATTGGCCATGGCGTGATTCAGGGCAAATCCTTTCGTCAAAGGGGTATCGCCTATACAACAATCATAAATCCATGACAATTTGCCATGGTGAGCACGAATGCGAATTCTTTACTCATTCGGTCATTTTCACAAACACTTAGAATACACCCTTTTTTACATACATAACGTATACTAGCAAAAACATGTATTAGGGCGAACCCTTTCGCCAAGTAAGTATTATACACATATATAATATGTTCATACAGTAAATAATCATGGCAAACACATTTCTAAAATTTATACGTATACGGTACTTTCTACAAATATCTAGAATACACAAAATTCCATATTCTTCGTATTTAATCGAAACTGAAAACAAACAGCACTTTGTACATGTGCAATTGCATGTAGATCATGAATCTCTCATTATCTGACATTGAAAGCGTTGAAAACCATAACCTATACACCTAAAGTCCACACCTTTTGTTGTAGAATCAGAAAGAACTCGATAGATTTGCTAGGCTTTCGTATACGGCAGTTTGGCGACCTATAGAACGAAATAGGTTAGCTATTTCATAACCTACAACTATCGAAACCCCAAAACAGATTAGGGTTAGGGTTTCTTACCTAGAAACGGAGCCGGAATCGCCGGGAAAGCGATTAGAAGGAAGTGGTTAAGCTCGTGTAGCGGCAGGGAAGCATGGCAGGGAGATGCTCCTACTTCTCTCTCACTTTCTCTCTCTTTTCTCTCTTCTCTCCTAGGGTTTTTCTCAAATTCGTATGGCTGAATGAGAGAGGGTTTTAAGGTCCTTATATAGCCTAAAAACTCACCAAATTAGACTTCAGGTCAAGGTATACGTTATAACCAAAGTGAGCCTGTTCCAGCTCAACGGAACACTTCTGGCGGGCCCCCTTGAGCCAAAGGTCGGACTTAAGTTCACCAATACTGGATCTAGGTACCATTAAGTTCTCGTTCCAGTAGAGTTCTCAGATCACGCGTGGCGGACCAGTTTCAGTTCAACGGTCAGCGGATCTCGATCGGAGATTCTGAGTACGTGGATATGTTTGGAGAAATATCCCTGATCCGAGGGTGTAATTTGGTCTGATTCTGACGGTCTGGTTGCTTAATACTGATCTGCAAGTGACATGTGCCAGATTTATTTATTTTGAATTTAATTTAGAATTATTTTCACATTTCTCACACTCCCCGCTTCGAGCTCAAGCGAATAGCGCTGGGACACTATCTGGATTTGATTTCCGAGATGGTTGTCAAGCCCAGCAAGGCGGTCCTAATTCTTAACTTCGTGTAAATCGGACTTCCGACGTACGATCCAGATCTGATACGGAGTTTCGAGATGCTCCCGAGAGCAGCCGGGTAATGAGATTGATCCTAGATTTTAGGATAATGTAGCGTCAATGATTCTATAAGTTTTGGGTCTTGCAAATCGTATTCAAAGTGATTGGTGCTAATTACACAGGTACTCTAGTTTAACACTGGCTAATTCTCGCCTAATTTCTAAAGGATTTAGTCCTGAGTAATTTCCGTCTGAGGTGGTACCTGGGCCTTTGTAGTTTGTATATAAAGTAATCCAAGTTATAATACTTAGCTAGTTTAAGATAGTGTCTAGGGTGAAAGTACTTAGAAAAATTGAAAGAACAAGGTGGTGAAGGGTGGGATTTATGAAGGAAATGGGTTCAAAAGCGGTTTTAGACTTTGGGATTGAGTTCTGACAAGTTAATAAAGTGTTAGGATCGACCCATTGCTTAAGGACGTCTAATTCCATGTTGGCAAAAATCTGAGATGTTACAGGTGGTTCCTAGCATTTTTGTGTTTTCTATTACGTTTCCTCTCAAGTCAGCGGACGCGTTAATGAGTTCATGACTCATGGCCTAATTGATTCCAAACTATTGCTCTGATACCATCTTGTAATACCCTGAAAATCGAGAGTCATGCATACACTCGATTCCCGAGTTTTCGGAGTCACTTATATCCAATTTTCATTAATATGCGTTTAATCATGTTTAAATGCACAGCCTGGAATTTCCTGGAACATGAAGTACAACCACACAAGTCTACTGAAATGAAGGAGATCAAGTATATATACAGGTCCAAAAAAATATAAATGGGTCACATAAGACGTTGCCCAACAAAATCATAAAAAAAAATAATATATCCAAAAAAAAAAAAAAAGTTGAGTCCACAACTCAGCGATCTAAATCCCACCTGTTAAGCCGATGGAGAGCCACCCATCAACTGAAAGTAGGACAGCTCGTCCTCCTCCTTCAGGCTTGCGTCGTCAAGCTCCTCGTACACCGTATCACCTACATCTACGGGAGAGTCTGGTTGGTGTTTTAAAACACCGTCCCAGAGTGGGAGTGAGTGATCAACTTAGTGGGTGCTATTAGTATTAAGTTGTAACAAACATCAATTATATTATGAATTTAATGAAAAATAATTATTCATAAACACCTAACTAATCTTATTAATGTTTATGCATGATAAATGATATGATGCATGCCCTCACCACAACACTCCTTCGAGCGACTCCATCTAACGATCAGGTATGACCAACACTCCCTCAAAGCGACCTCGACTGTCGAGTCGCCACCCTAACTAGTGCGATGCAATGTGATCGTGTTAGCTGATGTGATGCCCCGGTCACTGCTTCATGTGGGCTGGCACACGTGGGCCGGCACATATGTGGGCGGGCCCCCAAGTGTGGCTGGCAAGCTACTGTGTGGCTGACAGGCTACTGTGTTAGGCGAGCTACTGTTGCAGTTGACTGTAGCGTAACTTGTCCCACATCGGAAGAGTTGTCTGGAGTTGTGGTGGTTATATGTTGGGTTCCTCCCTTAACAGATATGACACGTTTTAAAGCCGTGAGCTTCGGCAAAGCGGACAATATCATGTGTTGTGGGGGTGGGCCTTACAAATGGTATCAGAGCCGAGGACGGCTCTGCCCTCGGTGGGGGATAATGTGATGCCCCGGTCACTGCTTCATGTGGGCGGGCACACGTGGGCCGGCACATATGTGGGCGGGCCCCCAAGTGTGGCTGGCAAGCTACTGTGTGGCTGACAGGCTACTGTGTTAGGCGAGCTACTGTTGCAGTTGACTGTAGCGTAACTTGTCCCACATCGGAAGAGTTGTCTGGAGTTGTGGTGGTGATATGTTGGGTTCCTCCCATAACAGACATAACGAGTTTTAAAGCCGTGAGCTTCGGCAAAGCGGACAATATCATGTGTTGTGGGGGTGGGCCTTACAGCTGAGTTCTTAGTTAAGTCCATTCATCCAGCAGGTTGAGAAATCTGATACACCCCACATATCAATGCCTCAACTAGTTGCGATGTCAAGGCCCATCAATGCGCGAGGCCAGGGCACCGCGATCCTTGATCCCGTCGGGTTCCCCATCCCTGACTTCCAGCACATGGGGAATGCTAAGGAAAGGGATCGCTCGTGGTCACTACTGGGAGGCTCGTCACCCCAGCGTAGGCCGACAGCTTAGCGACAATGTCCCATTCCATCATGTCCGGCTCACGAGTCGGTGGATCGGCTTCAAATGGGTTATTAATGGGCTACAAAGGTTGTAGGATATTTCAGGTTCCATACATATTTGAGCAACCAAGGTTAATAAACAAGGTTAGTCAGCCAGTAGACTAGATCGCACGAGTCCAGGCAAGTACGTGACAGACGACATCGGGTACGAGCGATCCATGTAGTCTAACTACTGTCGCCCATGCGTACTCTCCCGAATTCATGGGTTTAGCCTTAGGATAGTCCTACCAACGGGGCCACCTTCGCTCTTCATGTTCCTGACCAATCTAAGGGTTTTGATGATGATGCATAACATGTCAACTAACAGATTATCAACTAGTAAAAACAACATCATGTTCTCATACTTCTCAATATACAATTCAGATTCTCCTAGCAAGCGAAGCTAACAATATCATGAACAAGGTGCATGTGTGTTGTGTGGGTTGGTGAGGAAGTTAAGCACTTCCTACATCTCATAGAACCAAATTATACAAGGATTAATAAGACATACATGCTATAGGGCAATCATCATGTGAAAAACCAAACAAGACAAACATGAGATCATCAATTCGTACCAAATCATGTGAGAGGCAAGAACAACATCATATGAGAAAATCAACAAGACATACAATTCCATACAACTCCAAACAAACCAAGCACTTTCTAGGTTTTCTCTAAATTCTCCAAATGCATCATCCAAGCAATCAAAATCATTAGATTCATATTACAATTAGTGTTAGGCCACCTAAGGATAATAGTCCACACCTATGGATCGTTGAAGACTTGAAAAACGACATAGGAACGCCGAACTCGGTGTCGATCGGACGGAATCCTAAGACAATATACTTGCATGTTAGAATCTCATGTGAATCCACCCTCAACATGAGGGATTTCTAAGAGATGAGGGTTTTACCTACTCAATCGGTGGAGAGGGGCTCTTCCGGTTGTGGGTGAAGGATTTGTTGAAGAAGAGGTGAGGAGTTGTAAGAATCGGTCTCTTTTGGCCTCACTAGAGCTATGGCCTACCTTCCCTCTTCTTCACTCTCCCTTCCTCTCTTCTTCCTTTCTTCTTTCTCCCTTTGCTCTTTGCTCTCTTTCCTTTTCCTAGGGCAAAATCATATGGGGATAGAGGTGCCCAAAAGAAGCCCTTTTTATAATGCCAAATTTGATACAAATGGCCCCAAGTGTTGGGTTTTTACTATATTAGCCCTATGGGAGGGTTTTTCTAGCCTCTAGGGCCCACTATGGGGTGTACAAGTCGATATACACCGTAGGATAGTTATCCCTAATGATGATCTATGTATGGATACGATCGACCCGCCATTTGGATATATCAATTAACGGATATGATTGGAAGTCTGTTTAACGGTCACCGATGGTCAATCGGGGCCGCGGCTATACGGATATGAGTAGGAAAATATTCTTACTCCACGTGTGAAGTTTGGTCGTAAACTGACGGTCCGAAATCCTTAACTTTGCATAAGAGTAGACGACCCAATTCACTTAAGTTTCAGCCTCTTCCTTTAAAGTATTTGCACTTCTCATGCACTCGTCCTTTGGCTCAAGTTGAGCGGTTCTGGACAGTACCCAGGTCCGACTCCCACAATGGATGTCGAGCCTAGTAAGACAGACATTACTCTATAATTTTAAGACTAGTGGCCCACCAACGAGTGGTCTAGAGCTTGTTCGGAAAATCGGGGCATTTCTGGAATGAATTTGATAGTGAGCTTTCTCGTGGGCAATGATCAGGGTTTGGATTAACTATGTTCATAGTGTGGCCTATTTATAACTAGTGAAAGTGGAGATTTGGTCATGATTACTCTAAACCATCGGTTTTAGTCTAAAAGAGTAACGGGGTTGATTTGGTCTATTAGTCAAGATCCGGGCCTTATCTGACTCGACTTCGGTTAGATCTTTAATTTAGTCATGATTGTCTTATTTAGTTAGCGATGAGTCAGTTAGATTTGGGCCCTACGTGAGTAAATCATGGGGCTAAACTTGATGTTCAAGTGATCGGGCGGATTCGTTAGCTTCCTACGGTTGATTAATCGTACTTGTGCGGTTCTTTACTGGTTCCACCCCTGTATAAACTAATATTGAGTGTTAATGGTCATTAAGTGATATTATAAGTTAATTAATAAAAAAAATTAAGGATTTTTGGAAATCCAAAACAGTGAAAATCTAGGAAGTTACACACATCTTCTTATAATTCTACTTCTCGTTAATTTCAGAAAAGTACAAGTTTCAGTCCCTGTGGATTCGACCTCAGTCTTACCGAGATTATTACTACATCGCGACCCTACACTTGGTGTTGTAAATAAGTTTTTGGCACCGTTGCCGGAGATTAACTGTTGCATTTTCTGGATTTGATTAGTTTTGAAATTATGTTAAGATTAGGATTTTTCTACTTTCTATTTTTTGGTTAGGGTTTTTTCAGAATTATTTTAGAAACTAACTTAGCTTTCTATTTCTAGGTTTAGAAACTTTCCTTTTTCATTTTAAAAAACTAATTTACTTTCTAATTCTATGATAGAAACTTTCCTAATTTGTTTTTAGAAACTAATTTTTATTTTTTAGAAACTTTCCTAATCCGTTTTTAGAAACTAATTTCCTTTCCTTTTTTTATTTTTAGAAACTAACTTACTTTCTATTTTTAGAAACTTTCCTTTTTCTTTTGTTTTTTTTAGAAACTAGGTTGCTTTCTTAGTTATTTTTTAGAAACTAATTCACTTTCATTTTTCTTCTACAGGATCCCAAAATAGAAACTTTTAATTTGGTTACTTCTTTTTATTTATAGATTTAGAAACTTTCTTAATTTTTTTTAGAAAGTAATTTTTCTTTTCTATTTCTAGATTTAGAAACTTTCTTAATTTGTTTTTAGAAACTAATTTGTTTTTAGGACTAATTTTTTGTTTTGTTTTTAGGTTAAGATTTTTCTGGATTTTTTTTTAAGGACTAACATTGTTTTCTGTTTTGTAGGATCTTAACATAAAACTCTCCAAACCGGTAAACTCTTTCTAACTTCTCCTCTACTTACTTTCCATATTGCTATAGGATTTTTTTTTCTTTTATTTTATTTTATGTTAGGATTAGGTTTAGGATTAGGGTTTCACCAGGTATATGCAAGAGTGGGAACGTCAATATGCTGAGCTAGTTTTAGAGAATGCGAGAAATTGTGAAGGGCTGTCAGATGATTATTTTAGAAAACAACCTACGTCTTAAAATTTTTCTTGAAACATCATTGAGAACCAAACGAAATATAATGCTCCACCGATTAAGAATCCTTCGGTGATTATAGGTGGGAGAATAATTACACTCCATGTGACCCGTATTGGAGTGAGAACGAGTATCACCCATTAGACAAGAAGAAAACAATGCATGATTATATTATGGGTGATAATACGTACCAACAAACATCCAACTTTCCCACCTATGACCCATATGACTATGATCAGTGGAAACATCAACATTGGAGAGATGAACCAATAAGAGATTATAGTGATTATTCTCTTGGATCCCCTACCTTTGAAATCCAACCAGAAACGATCCAAGAGGATTCACTTCAGAAACTCATAAATGCGCAAGAGCAATTCAATCAATATCTCATGCAATCATTCATAACCATTAAAAAATCTATTGAATTGATTAAATCAACTAGGTTAGAACATCAGTCACACCTTAATGAGGGGGAAGAGGCTAGTTGATCCCAGCCTCAACCCAATCTAGAAACACAATGCGAGGAAAGTAATCCTAGTTCGCTTGCAGAGGGTACTGAATTGAGAATGAAGAGTTGGATTGTGTTAATGAGTATATGGTTCAATATCCCGAAGAGTCGATCTCGATGACTGTCCAAAGGAATGATCAAGAGACGTGGGTGTCTTTCAAATATAATGATACTGATATACTCCAGTCACATGACACACTTGACTTCAACGAGGAGGAAGAGGCTAGTTTATTCAAGCCTCAACTCAACTTAGAAAAACAGTGTGAGGAAAGTGATCCCATCTCACTTGTGTACTGCACTAAATTGAAAAATGATGAGGATTGGGATGACGGTCATGAGTTTACAGTCCAAATTTCACTGGAATCAACCTCAAGTTTGGTCCAGGTCAATGATCAAGAGGTACAGGAAGTTGTTGACCATAATAATCTACTCCACCCATCTAACATGTCTGATTTAAATGCGGAGGATGAGCTTCTTTCAACTGACCCTTCCAACTCTTGTGATACATATTTAGACCACTCCCCTGAGTTAAATTATAATATGGTTAGGGAGATGGACAAGTTACTCGATAGGACTCTGGAATTTGAAACCACCCAGTGGAGGCCACCATTTGAGTTGTCAACCCTTGATATATAATGCCTTTACTGAGTGGTATCAATGAACAAAGTCTTCACATCAATTCTTCGCCTGCTGATCCTAAATCTATCTATGTAGGGCAAGGCAAGATACATCCGGTGACGATTTATTCTCACCAAGATGAAGAGTAAGAGAACATGTTTCCATCTACTTTCAAAGATAATGGAGTTATTGGGCATATCATCATAGATCTCGATGTGGAAAATGAGTCTCTCTCAACTGAATCTCCCAGCTCTCTAGAAGATTGTTTGGCATACTTTGAAGATCCAAATGATAATATGATAACAGAAATGATGCCTTGCAAGACAATACCTCGGTAATTGTTACTGACTGAGAGAACCCTTATTTTGAAGCCCCTCCTTTTACAGATCCTGAATGTTTACCATTAAAGGAGGATGAGCTAAAAATTAAATCGGAGCCTGAAACTTCGAAATGTGTTGAGACTACATCTCCTACTAAAATTTTTTCTGAATCACATCTACTTGTAGTCTTTGATTCACCATGGTGTTCTAACATTGAAACTTTTTCTGTCACAGGTGAATCATATATACTATGGATACCTCAGGAGATTAAAAGGAAACTTTATGTTGAGATCCATAAATTTCTCTGAGAATTCATGATCCAGGACATTCAAGCCTATTACAAAAAGGGTTTTTGGATGATCTTGTTGAGAAACCTACTGAGAAATTTATCAAGATATTGGCCGGAGGAGGAACCTTGCGGCATGACTGAGTAGCTTTTCCCTATTTTCCCAATTAGATTTACTGCTTTCAAAGAATTTAAGATTAGGATAGTTTTGCTTTCTTTTGTTTTAGGATAGTTTTCTTTCCACTGTTTAGGATAGTTTGCTTACTGTCTATTAAGTCTTTTATGCTAACCCATCTTCACACTAAGATCATTGAAAAAGACTCAAAAATTCTTTCTTCAGGTATTATCTTTCCATCACTTCCCTTTTCTTTTCATTGCCTCTTTTGCATTACATGTTTATTTCTTTTACATTGAAGACAATATAGATTTTAGTTGAGGGGTATGGATTAGACAAGTTAATCTGTGTTTTCTTAGTATTTGAGCAAAAATTGTGAAAAATTGGAAAATTTTTGAAAAATTAGAATTACAAGATACTTAATATTGATGCCTTATGTCTCTTAGAGTTTAGTCACTTGGGAGATCTTAAAATTAAGTTAAGTCATTAATCCTCGATTAAAAGTTTTAAACATTGACTGAGTCATGATCTCACATGTCACATCTAGCTTACACAGTAAAGTATCAATTTGATATTGAATTGTTAACTTGATGATTATTATGCATGGAAGGAACCAACCTAAGGAATTTGTCCATCATGTTCAATAAGAAGAATTGAAAAGAAAAAAAAAATACCCAGCTAAAAAAACAGTTGTTGTCGAAAAAGGCTACCTATTAAAGATCTTTAAAAATGTTGACATAGCGTGAAAGCCATCGATGGAAAAATTAAAAGCTGGAGGAATAAAAGTGGGAATTAAAAGGTAAACTGTAAGGCAAGTTTCGGTTTAAGTTTTGGTTGTCCTGAATGCTCTTTTAACTATCAATATTATCATGAAAGTGAAGAACCGAACCTTAGATTGTGATAAGTCTAGACTTTACTATACACCCATGGAACTCAATGTTTGGAATTGTTATAATTAGAGGATTAATGCTTTGAACTTGATTATGAAACTTACCAAGTGCTAGAGTTTAGGAGAAGGTAATGTACAACATTGATGTATTTTAGAATTCTATTATATGAATTATTTTTTTTAACCACTTGAGCTTATAGAAATTATCCTGTGGTTCTCGAAATATTTTTCACATATTTTGATCGGGACTAGCAAAATGTTAGTTTATGATTGTGTTGAGGGTCAAATATTACATATTATCTCCCATTTATATCTTGGTTTTATGAACATGATAATGCTTATTGTTATATTACTTATGTTTGTGTTGCAAGGTGAATTGAAGAGCCTAGATTGAAAAGGGTGCTAAAAGCATGGATTTGATGCTCAAGAATCACTAAGGCAAGGGATGGATCTTAGGAGAACAAGATTGAAGAATTTACATGCCAAAGATTCAAGAAAACCAAGTGAGGAATGAAGAAAATCAAAGATTTAAAGTGAAGAAAAGGAATCCTGAAATCGTCCTGAAAAAGCATATTTTGAAACTCTGGGTCATTTTGTGAAATTGCGCAGAGTGAAGTCTATTTTGAAAAACTACGCAGAGTGAAGTCTATTTTAGTAAACTGCGTAAATTTGAGGCGGTTTTTAAAGTTTTCCAATTAGGTGCGAAAGTTGGAGTTACACAACTATAAATACGACTCCCTATGATGTTTCTAAGCAACTTCTAGGGTTTAAGGAGTGGAGCAAAAGAGTGGAGAAGTCGTCGCCAAGAGTTGTTCTTCTTCTTTCTTAGTTGTTTTCATGCTTTCTTCTAGGGTTTCAGATCCAATCATATTTATGATTGGTTAAACCTCTTAGCTAGGGCTAAGAGGTGAAGCTTGTAGCAAGATGAGATGTTTCTATTGCTTTGATTCATGTTTATGTTGAACTTCATATATTCTAATTTGATATTTAAGGAATACTTTCAGTTTTTAATGGTTTATTGTGACTCAAATTACAGTAGATCTACAATAGCTTTGAGTATCTTCTTTTCCTGATTTGTGATTATGAAATTAGTAAGTCATGTTGTTCACCATCGACCCTTGGGCATGGTAGGGTGATGGAATCCTTCCTAATCTTCACAATTCTCCTACTTTGAGATTATAGGATTGGTAAATCCTGTTGTTTGCCATTGTCTCCCGGGCATGGTTTGGTGATGGAATCCCTGTCAATTATCATAGTTCTCCTTCATTGAGAATTAGGTCAATGGAAGTTCAAATTTAGTTTTATTGATATATTTTCCAATTGGATATGATAGGACTCCAATTCTAATTATGTTACTTGAATCAAGCAAGAGGGCTCCCTGATCACTACAAGTGGATCCTTGGCACCCTAGTTCCCACTTTTAATTTCTTAGTTTTAATTACTCTATTCACAATTACTCTCTCAAATATTTCAGAATTAATTTCACATATTCATCTAGTTCTACTTCTAGTTAATTTAAAAAACGTACAAGTTTCAGTCCCTATGGATTCGACCTTGGTCTTACCGAGATTATTACTATATCGCGACCCTACACTTGGGGTTGTAAACATGGTACTCCTCTGTCTCACCAAGAAAATAGTAAAGTACTCAACACCCTACTAATTAAGAGAAAACTTTCTTCCCTCTTTTCCAATATGAGACTTCCTAAAAGTAAAAAAATCAAGTCTTTTCACAAACACTTATATATTTATATAAATTTTTTTTAAAAATATTTTTTAACTAAAACATTTTCCATAATAATCCCCCACTTAGTTGAAAGTTATTTTTAAATAAAAGACATCTGCCATACTAGATACAACTTATATGCATAAAAGAAGATATCTTTCAATTTGAATCTTTCCTAAGTGTAAGTATCTCAAAGTTCTATCGGAATTCCTAGTAGCCGCAGCTTTGAACCATTTATTCCTAAATGACAGAACTGGAGATACCACACACATACTTACTTTGTGTTATTTGAGTTATCACAAATCTTGCTCAGCATATTTAATGGTCATGTGCTTATCCTGTTTTATGAACAATCTCGAGAGAAACTCTGACTCTCATGAGAGACGACACCACATCTATATTCATATAGGTGAAATTCTTCCAGTGTCTCCGTTACTATTAAGACACTTGTCTTTTTAAACTGGATTTCATTAATAGCTCTAAGACTCAACCCTCTATCTATAATGTCCATCACTATTTATTCTGAATGAGGTTATATATAATTTTAGTACTAAAACTTTTCATATATCAGTAACTTATTTTTACCCATTGAACCCAAACTTAGAGATTTTTTAATTTTAGGTCAAGTTTCTATCACTGGAACTTTTGCTAAAGAGTTTCAACCCCATCCATCTAGATATTGTTTTTACTACCTATCTCGTTAGAGATTTAGTAAAAGGATCGGCTAAGTTATTACTCGATTTCATATAAGAAATTGCAATAATTACATATTGAATCAATTATTTTATATAGTCATGTCGTAGACTTATATGTATTGACTTTTCATTATAAGTTTCATTGTAGGCTCTAGCTAATATGACTCACTATCACAATATAATGAAGCAGCCGATATAGGCTTTACATAGAATAAGATTTCTAATAAAAGATCCCTAAGCCACTCAACATCTTTGCTTGTCGCAATCAAGGCTATGAACTCAGACTCCATAGTCGAGTGAGTTATGTAGGCTTATATCTTAGATTTTCAAGACACAACTGCACCTGGTGAAGACCCACCATGTAGTAGACATATTGTTTCCTCTACTCGATATCCAACTCGCATCAGTATATTCTTCCAATACGGTAAGAAACTCTGAGTAAAATAATCCTAAGTCTTTGTTTGCTTTCAAGTAACCGAAATTCTACTGATTGCATTCTAGTGTTACACACTAGGGTTGCTAGTAAACCTGCTGAGATTACTCACAGCATATGTAACATTTGGTTTAGTGCATTGCGTAAGGTACATTAGACTGCGTATAACACTTGCATATTCAAGTTATGCAACTACTCTTCCGTTATTCTCATTTAACTTGATACTTGGATCAAATTGGATTTTTACCTCTTTTATTTTAGATAGTTAAACTTGTTTAGTGTCTTCTCAATGTAATGGGACTAACACAACGCATAACCCCCACTATGTTTCTTAACTTTGATACCTATAATGGTATCCACTTGTCCAAAATCCTTCATTTTGAATATGGAAGATAAAAGCTTTTTTTGTTCCAATTACACCTTTCATTTTATTATTTATTATTAACATGTCATCAACATATAAACAAATAATAGTTATATAGTTACCACTAACTTTAAAATATATGCATTTGTTAGCTAAATTATGCATAAAACCATGAGATGGTATTTTGGAATCAAACTTCTCATGTCATTGTTTGGGTGCTCGTTTTAGTCCATATAAAGATTTAATCACTTTATAAACTTTCTTCTCATTTTCCGGTAGAACGAACCCTTTAGGTTATATGTATACCTCCTCATTAATGCCACCATTCAAGAAAGTTGTCTTTATATCCATTTGGTGGATGTGAAGATGATGTATAAATGCTAGTACAAATAAAATCCTAATGAATGTTATTCTACCTATTGGAGAATATGTGTTAAAATAATCATCCATTCTTTTTGTCTAAACCCCTTAGCTACTAATCTAACTTTAAAGGTTTTGATGGTCCTATTAGTATGGTATTTCTTCCTAAATACCCACTTACACCCTATGTGTTTAGAACCTTGAGGTAAGTTAACCAGTTCCCATGTTTGATTTGACACTATTGAGTCAATCTCATCGTTGATGGCTTTCTTCCAAAAAGCTGAGTCTCTAGAAGATAGTATCACAAAAGGCTTTAGGGTCTTCTTCTATAGTCATTATTATAGGTATCCTCTTGATAATATTCTCTCTATCACCTTTTATGAGATGAAAAAAGATACGTTGAAGTTTATCTGTTCAGAGTGAAGACTCTTTTCTAACCTTACCCTCCGGGTCCCACGAGGTTCGCTTTGTGCTTAAACCTCTTAAGGAGCTTTACTCACTGGTTCACTTTTAGAAGTTTGAATTTCATTATCCTTTGACTCTAAAGATAATGAATTTTCAAAGAACTCAATGTCTATAAATTCTATGTTAGTGTTAGACTCTAAGTATAGGAGTCTATAGGCTTTACTATTTTGTGCATACCCTACAAAAGTGAACTCGATAGCTCCTCTCAGTCCTAACTTGGTTCTTTTGGGATTAGGTGTCATGTAATACATGAGACACCCCCACACTTTAAGATACCCTGGGTTAGGTTTCTTACCTTTCAATACCTCATATGGTGAAGTTTTACTTTTCTTAGATGGAATCCTACTTAAGATGTGGCACGCTGTAAGCAGTACTTCACCACATAGACTTAGTGACAACTTTTCTTGCGTTAGCATTGAGTTGATTATCTCTAGTAAGGTCATGTTCTTTCTTTCTGTTACACCGTTCTTTAATTGTGTGTATAGTGCAATGCACTAGTGTACTAAGTCATGTTCTTCATAGAAGTTGGAAATTCACTTGAGAAGTATTCTCCCCCGCTATCACTGCGAAGAATTTTTACTTTCTTATTTAATTGATTTTCTAGTTCCACTTTATATACCTTAAACATACATAGTACTTCATCTTTGTTCCTTAATAGGTATACATATACGTATATAAAGTAATCATCAATAAAGGTTATAAAGTACCTTCTACCCCCATGAATAATAATATTGTTCAACTCACATATATTAGTGTGCACAAGATCCAATACTTTATATGACATCTCAACACTTGGAAACTATTTCTTTGTCATTTTGGACTGTATGCACACTTCACACTTATCATTCTCATTATCAGTGTATAAGATTAGGCTATTCGTAGTCATGAATTTTAAGGTACTATATCCTATATATGCTAATTTACAATGCTACAATGCTACAGATTCAAGTGCTACTTTCATTTAAAGAAAACATAATTATTTCATTACAAGTATATCTATTTCCGACAAAGGTTTCATTCTTTGATAGAATCAGCTTGCTTGATTCATACACTACCCGTATTCCACGTTTTCCCAGAAGACCCCCAGAAACTAAGTTTCGCCTCATGTCTGGGACGTGCAACACATTAGTCAAGATCACATTCTTACCCATGGTAAACACCAATTCCACGGTTCCTTTGTCCACGACATTCGATCAGACTTCATTACCCATTTGGACTTATTGACCATTAGTCACATCTTCATAGGTTTTAAACGCTGACCTATCGTAGCAGACATGGAATGTGGCAACCATATCATACCACCAACCGGAAACTTTCCATTGGATCGTGTTAACCTCAGTTATCATGACAACTATTTCATCATCAACTAAACTTGCTTCTCTCTTCGATTTGTGAAGTTGGTATACTCGAGCATAATACTCGATTTTTCCACAGACATGGCAAGAACCTTTGAACTTTCCATTCTTCTTCTGTGATTTCTTACATTTTCTTTTATTGGGTTTAAAGGAATTATCATTCTCAAATTCTTATTTTTGGTCTTTTATATTGCTTGTAACTTAGTCTTTTCTATCACGATTTCGGGATTCTTTCTCAATTCTCAAATGTTTCTGGATTTGTTCCAACGTGTAGTCGTCAGTCTTATGCAACAACTTCTTTAGGTAATCTTTTCACATTAGGGGCAATTTTGTGATTATAACCTTGACTTGTAATGATTCAGGTAAATTAATTTTAAGGACCTTAATTTTGTTTACAATTAATTGTAATTCTTGCATTTGGGGTAGCAACAGTTTATTATCTACCATGTTAAAATCAAAGTACTTGGCTATTAAGAACTTGTTGGTACCTTCTTCTTCCGTTTTGTATTTGAACTCTACGGCGGTCCAAATTTCTTTTGCAGACATAGTTTGCGTGTATAGATCATACAACCAGTCAGATAGTGCGTTCAGAATATGTCCATAACATAGCAGTTCATCTTCAGCCCATTAGTTGCATGCAACAGCTTGTTTGGGTGTGTCCTCGTCAGTTACCTCAGGCAGTGGTTGAATATCAAGATCTAAAATGTAGTAAATATTCAATGCCATTAGTAGAAACTTTATCTTGTCTTGCTAACTTATAAAGTTGCCTCCATCGAGACGAATCCGATCTAGGGTCATTAGTTTGATGGAAGACACGCATTCGATTTCCATTATAATAACGCTTTAAGATTGTTGAGAATTTGATAATCTCTAATTACATACTTATAATTACTGTAAAATAGAAGGAAATTAAAAATAAAAAATTATTAAGGACAGGTTGAAGCACGTGTGATTACGTTATCCTTAAAGCATTATTTGCCCATTCTCAAAGTAATTGAGACTGCTGAAAGGTTGCAGGCAAATAGCTTCTAGGATACGACGAACCTGTGTGTGGTTCTGCGTTCAATAAGTACGAAGGAACCACTAGTGGAACTCTTTAAACACAGTTTTGCTAACAAATGAAAAGTAAAACAAAAATTCCCAAATTGGAAAGAGAGATAGAAAAAGAAGCTTAACTTTGTTGGATTAGACCATTACACTGGTCTGGTTCTTGTTGGCTAAAACCACTACACTAGTCCAGTTCTTGTGGCTTAAACCACTACATTGGTCTGGTTCTTGTGGCTTACTGGCTTAGGTTCGTATTGAACCTGCTAGCTTGATCAGAGAACACTTGAAGCTTTATTGGTTCATGTGAGAGGATGAGTCGAATGGTTTATGATGTTAAAATGAACTAGCCAAGCTTGGTTTATATATGCAAGAGTGGCTAGACGTTTTGATCTAAGGTCATTATTGCAATGAACCGTTTCTGACTATTGATGAGAAACTAACCATTATTTGGCAATTTTTGACCATTTTATATGTGGGAGACTAGATGTATGCTAGCTGTAGACACAGTGGCTAGTCGTTTATGGTTGTTGAGCTAGCCACATGTAGCAGTTTCTGCATTATCTGGTTAATTACTGCACGAGCAGTTACACTTGGCCTCTTAAATGGCTAATTTAGCTCTTATATAAGGCAGAGAGGTCTCTCTCAAACATCTTACCCATAGCCTTTCGAACCCAGCCACCTAACCCATCTCTCTTATCCACTGTCACACTGCGACTCACGCCTGCCTTGCGCCGGTTTGTGTAAGGTCACGAGGGAGCGACGTGATACACACGAGCGAAGTACGCCACTAGCGCCTCTACAACCACACTGCCTCACAAGCCCACGCCTTCTCACCGAGCCTGAGCCCGTGCCTGTCCCGTGCTCGTGCATGTGCGCACGTCCGTGTGTTCTAGTGCTTCGCAGTAGAACATGCAAATCTCAGTTCTCCTCTGTCTCACCAAGTAAATAGTAAGGTACTCAATACCCTACTTATTAAGAGAAATATATCTGTTTTCCTTTTTGATATGGGACTATTCTCAAAGTTTAAAAAAAAAAAAAAAAAAAAAAAAAACCAAGTCTTTTCACAAACACTTATATATTTTTATTTAAAATATTTCTAACCAAAACATTTTCCATAACTGTTACTTCCCAAGCAATGAAACCTATTCAAGAGAACGAGATTTAAGTGTCATTTTCTGTAGATTCTCCCACAAATAGCTCACGGAAAGTCAAATCCTTCAAACCGCGAATCCATTAGGTAAATTAATCTAGACCTTCAAAAGAGGGGCCCCACTAGTTTCCTACAACCAATCTACATCATCCAGAAGAAGTGCCTTGTCGGGATCTACTCGGAATGCAAATCCACTATTGGAGTACGTCATCTTCCTCACCGAGAAACTCCAACCATAGATGCATGTGGAGCGTCGGAAGCAAGATCCAACCCATCCATTGCAAAGCTCACCTGATGAGCATCTGGTTGTTAATTTCCAATAGAGATTAGAATTACCAATGTATCATAGTAAGCCCATAAGATCAGTACATTGTAAGCTTTTCTCCATAACTTATTACAACTTCCTTCTGATTATGATTTTGGTTCTGGAACCAGTAGCTTTATAAAATGCCATTTTAATGCTAAAAAAGGCAAGATCGGGGAGATTAGAACCATAGAAAGAAATTGAAAAAGAAAATGACAAAATGAGAGAGAAAGATCAAAAGAAAGAGAGGTTGGGTGAGAGAGAAGAACCGGCTAGCCGTTGACTCACCAAGCCACCAATTTCCATTGTTTATCTATTAAACATTGAATGTTTTAGAAGGAGAAAAAATAGAAGGAAAGGTAGATCAAAGGAAAAAAAAAAAAAAATGGAGGAAGAAAGAAAGCGAGGGAGGAGCGACATTCACCAAGTCGACTTAACGTGGCGGCCACCAATCCAACCTTCTAATCTAATCCTAGGGCTAATTCAAGCCCATATTCACCAATCTACTGGTAAACCACCCATACAAATTCCTTATTTTGAAAACAATGCATAATTGTAATTTAGCAGTCATGACTCATTGAGTTGACTCAGCGAGGGGTTGTTGATTCATTAAAATCTTAGTCCAGTAAATAAGAATACCATAAAATATGAGATGTATTATCAACATGTCTGTTCTTGTAGAGCTCTTTATCATTTCATGAAAAAACGCTTTCCAAATTACCTTGTGTTGGACTAAGTTGAACTAGATCTAACTGGGACCGAACCCAAATTATGTATGCCTAACTCCAGGCATAGATTAGAACTATGCACATCAAGACCATGTAGGTGATCTTCCTGGATGAAAAACTTGTATTGGTTTAGACCTTATCATCCTTACTTGTGGTTGGTAGATGTAGTGTTTTATTGTTGTTAACATGAGATGTTAATTTGCGATGATGGTAGAATGAATTTGCCTAGTTATTGTATCGTTATGTAGAATGAAAGTATTTGATTAATTGCTACGTGTTTTAAGATTGAATTTAATTGATTTATATTGATTATTAATACGTATTACAAATAGAATTTAGTTCATTATTATTTAATTAATTATCGTTACATGGGGAAGAATAAGCTTATTTTTATTACATGTTGTGGAACTGATTTAAGTTATGGGTGCTCTACTCTGAAAGGATCATTAGTTTTATGAGTGATCTGCCCTGATAGGATCATGTTTGTGTTAGGGGTGCTCTGCCCTAAAGAATCACATTAATTAACTAATGCTCTACCTTGGCAAAGTCCAAAAAGGATAATAAGTTATTTTGCTTGTTTGGCTTTGTTATAGTGATTTCAATTCTTATTATTATGGAAATGTTGATGCTAAATTATTTCTTTCATTTGACATGTGGATAATCAAGTACAACGTGTCTTGTGGATATATTGATTTCCTATATTCGGGATTATAAATGTGTAAATATAGTGTAGGTGTACATATTCATAGACCACAATCTCCAATAGGTATGTGACTATTCAGGATCGAGAGTCTATCATCTTGGAATTACTTCACACGTTAGGTATGGGACTAACGTGGGTTTTGACCCTTGGTGCAAGGCCTCTACCAAATCGTGATAATACGGACTATGACTCGACCTTTTATTATGTATTTTTATGTAATATACTATCGTAGAATTTTCAACTTTGGGAATGATGTAACCCTACGTGTCGTCGCATTCATACCCTCTTATACTGTTTTGCAAGTACATAGTTGGATCAGTACGTGCAAAATAGACAATATCGATAGTTTTCCTTTCAGTTTATTAGGATTAGATTATAATAATAATAATTATTATTATTATTCATTAGGTTAATTAATTGATTTAAATATTAATGTAATAAGATTTATTTAAGGTTAGATGGTTTACTTAGTGAACATTTTATTAATGAGAATGACTTCAATTTTTTTCCCTTTAGTTGGCTATGATTGCCTGGGTGAAAGAACGAAAACTATGTGAATTGAAATTTACATTTGATTTAATGAAGTTCACATGTATGGAAATCGGATTCGGGCTTAGCCAACTCGGGTATCGAATTTCGGGGCATGACAATCCAAGTAGCCAGTTCTGGATCAATCAAGAAGATTCCCACATCCAAAATTACGACATGAGCACGAGGGATCCAGAAGTAACAATGAAACCCATCAAGGATTTCATTGCTTAGACAAGCTATAAAAGAAGCACACGAAGAAGAGCCCAAGGTCCCACGCCAAACACATTTATCTACCTTTCATTTATCTTTCTTTAGTTTAATTCAACATAGATAGCTAATGTATAGCGGCTCCCGCTACAATACCTTAGGAATAGAAGTAAATACCATCAACGTTAAGTTGTAGGATCATGCTCAATTGAGTTTCGATTCAGTTGTTCATACCAGCCCGATCATTTCCTGTTGATCATTCGCCTTGGTTGTCTGTTCCGATAAGTGAATCGGGTAGTTATCTTAGTTTAGTTTTCCTTTTGTTTATTTATTTGGCTAATAATTATTTTGTTGATTGTAATGGATCACATATTTCAATATCAATAATGTCGATATTTATTTAGCCTTGTTCTGCTTATTTGTACATTCTTGTTCATTTAAGAGGTATACAAACTTAAAGATTGGCAAAAGAGAAAGTCCTTAAGGCCATAGACTTGCATTTATTGTCACGAGGTAAGAAAAACTCATTCACAATGGCTAACCCCTACCATTTTGAAAAATCGCCTAAATAGAGTGCAAACCAGTAGTTAAGAGGATAACTAGATCCCAGTCCAATTTCCGATCTACCCATCTCAATGCGGGAGACACCAGCGATTCAATCAAAATCTCTAGTCGAGTAGACTCTGTCATGCTTGCGCATCTTACTCTCACACGAACAGCCAATTCAAGCCCTTGCTTACATGTGTGACCTAATTTTGATAAATAGGTAGGTAATAGCGTTTCAATTATGTGTGAGTATATAGGGGTTAAAATACCAAGTAGCTTATTGTGATTGAATTTTAGAAGCTTTTGGATTCATGATTTCTTCTCAATGAGTTCTTTGGGGGGTAAGATTTATAATTTGACTGAAATTTGCAGGTAGAGATGTAAAGTAATTTTGTCTTCATGATTTTTTAACAAAAGGCTTTAAAAATAGCATATACGAAGAGGAAAGGATAAGAAATTTAAAATAACGGAGGAAATGATGTTAAAACTGGGTCGTCATGCAAGTAACAATTTAATTTCCACTTCCAATCTCCTGACACTTATTGATTGGAATTCCACTTGTGGTTAGTAGTTAATGTGGCTTTATTTTAGAGCATGGGTTGGAGTGTCCGTACCTCCAAGCTATCCAACAGGTGCACCACCTACCATGATAATGAGACAAGAAATAAATCAGTCAATCCAATCATTGAGCCGAATTACACTTGAATTTGGAGATCAGTGAATGGTGTATATTCTTTTTCATGGTGTAGCCCACTTATTTATTAGATCAGCTTTTTTGTTGTACATGTACCTGTTGGAGCATTGAATGTTATCCACAGATCATGTGAGCCCCACAATGCTCAGCTTCAACTTTTCTTTTTCTTTTCTTTTCATTTTACTTTTTTATAAAGAAGAAAACAGGGCGTTGTGGCCCTTGCATGGTGTGTATAGTGTGAGTCGGTAAGTACTACCCCACAAGAACCTAGCTGGAGATGGACGGTCCGGTCAGGGGACCTGTGGGGTCCACCGTGATGTATATGTTTTATCTACACCGTCCATCCATTTTGACAGATCATTTTAGGTTACAAGACAAAAAAGAATGTACATTGAAGGAAGCTGTGGGGATTGAATTCCTACCACTGAAAACTTCCTAGGGCCCACCGTGATGTTTATTTGCCATCCAACCTTCTCATAAGATCGCATAAATCTGTATAAAGGGAAAGCATAAATATCAGCTTCATCCAAAACTTCTATGCCCCCACGAAGCTTTCAACGGTGAGTTTTCAATCTGCACTTCTTCTTGTGGTGTGGTCCACTTGAGCCTTCAATCTGCCTCCTTTTAGGCTCATGCTCTAAAATAATCCGTCAATATAGATGGAGTTCTTGTTTATTGATTGGCCCCACAGAGCCCATGGCAGGTTATCTTGACAAACCTTTCGAACGGAAGTTTGAAAATTCGCATTTGAAGTTCTTGTTTTATTGATTGCAACCATCTTTGAAGAATGGGATATTACGTGTGTGGATGTAAGACCCAAGAGCCCAACACTTAAAACTCCGAGTCCTGAGCCCGACTCAAGCCCAAGCCCAAGCCCAAAAATAGGTGGGCCCAACCTAACCCTACTTGATGTGGTTTGAAAATTGACAAAATTCTTATTTCCTACCTGCGTGTTTCTAATATATTCCTAATCAAGTGGACCTCACATGCAAAAAGAAATAGTCATTTTAGAAAAAATGAAACTAACTGTCCACATTCAAGATGGATGGTTCTCTAATAGAGGATTGGAATGACATATTTTTATTATAATGCACATGTACATATAAGGTCGGGTTAAGTTGGCCTGGCCAGGTCCAGTCGAGCTAAAATCATTTGAGCCGAAGGCTGACTTGGTTAGGCCATGCATGTGAGACACAAGCTCTGCATGTGGGTCCAAGCCCAGCGGTCGATCGGGCAAGTTGGGTCGGGTTTGCTACCTGGCTCATTGCCATCCAAGCCCACCCAAAAGCCAGGTCAGGTTGCGCGGGCTACGCGGCCCATTGCCACCTTTACCCCCCGCCATCTTTACACGGTGGGAGATACGTGTGCATCAGTTCTTTGATACCACTATGTATTGGTGGTCTTTAATGCATACTTTCCCAATAAGAAATGGTCCTTTTGGTGGTCCATTGCTACTAGGCGTAACCACCAAATTTCCAACTGTAAATGACGGTCCATTGCTAGTAGGCATAACCACCAAATTTCCAACTGTAAATCTCGTCTTTTACCCATCAGCTTTTAAGAACCACCCAAACTTTACTTTCCCCAATTAAACCACTTTATACGGATATACTGTTTGCGGACAAAAATACCCTTCTAACCTGTCCGTCCAACCCGGTCGACCCCGGACTGCGGGTCAGCAACGGTTAGTTGTAGATAGATTCAGTGTACTGACTTCAAAAATTCGTATCTTACGACTCCAATTGAAGTGATTTAAAAGCCAGATTAAACCTTAATGAATATAGTTTTATAATAATAATAATAATAATCAAACTCAAAGGAAGTTAATTTTAGGATATTTTAGAAATTGTATAAAAAACCTATTAGTTTCAGGTAATTGGTACTAGTAGATTTTTAATATTTTTTTTTGAAATTCCAAATGAAATGAAATTTCATGGGGCTAAATTATACATGATGATGAATTATAATAATAATAATAAATTATAAAAATGAATCAGTGACTAAATATGCCAAAAACGTTACCGGTAATAGATCTGTCTATGAAATAGACCAACATGAGATTACTTACCTTCTATTTGACATTTCTTGTGTTTATGAGTATTATTCAATAGCTTTGGTGTATCCCAACCGAGTGTGGTCAACACCGAATGGGTCCCGTTATGGGATATCACATCGGTCAGCCTTATACGGAACTTAAGTGGGGCCTACCTAAGTTTTGAATGCAGCTGAAACTTGGTCTGACTCCTCATCCCAGTGGGACACACATAATGGATGGGTTGGATTTGTGAACCACATCACGGAGGGCCCAATTAAATGATTATGAATATGATACGATCCCCAAGCCTCATTAGTGATACATGAGCATTACTCGGAAATGTATTTGTCTATATTTTCCACGTGACTCCTCTAAATGTATCCGGACTGGACACGTCTATCAAAATAAGGCCGCGGCACAAAGGTGGGTGAATCCCTACCTTAATGTTTGTGCCTTACATCCACGCCCTTATTCATTTTCACATTTCAATTTAGGGCTTGATTGAAAAAAATAAAGGAAATCTAAATTTCAGTTGGACCACACCTTTGAGAATAATGGTGGTTGACCATTAAAAACTTATTATGGTATGAAAGTTTCGGATCAAGCTTATATATGTGTGGTCTCTTCATTACGATGGGCCTTACGAAGGTTTTTAATAGTGAGTATTCAATCTACATTTTCTATGGTGTGGTTCACATGAGATTTGGCTCTCCTTCATATATATATATATATAATATATATATTATATTATATATATATAATATAGATATATATATATATATATATATATATATATATATATATATATCTATATATTATATATTATATATATGGCGTGGACGTAAGGCAAATGCATAGCCTTAATGATTCGGATAAAACCAATGAATACATAGCCTTGGTGATTCAGATAAACCCTAAACCCAATGGAGGTACTCTAGCTTGATGAAATTGACCAACATCACATGAAATTGAACGAGCATCACATAAAATTCAATGAGAATCACATTAAGTTGGCAGAGCATCACATGAAATTGGCCGAGCACCACATGAAATTGAACGAGCACTACATGAAATTGAACGAGCATCACATGAAATTGGCCGAGCACTTCATGAAATTGGCCAAGCAATACATGAAATTGAACGAGCATCACATGAAATTCAATGAGCATCACATGAAATTGACCAAGCACTGAAATTGAACGAGCATCACATGAAATTGGCTGAGCACTACATGAAATGAAATTAAACGAGCATCACATGAAATTCAACAAGCATAACAAAAAATTGGTCGAGCACTACATGAAATTAAACAAGCATCCCATGAAATTCAACAAGCATCGCATGAAATTGGTCGAGTACTGCATGATATTAAACGAACACTACATGAAATTGAACTAGCATTACATGAAATTCAACACGCATCACATGAAATTGGCTGAGCACTACTTGAAATTGAACGAGCATCACATGAAATTGGCCGAGCACTACATGAAATTGAACGAGCACTATATGAAATTAACCGAGAATCACATGAAATTCAACGAGCATCACATGAAATTGGCCGAGCACTTCATGAAATTGGTCGAGTACTACATGAAATTGGCCAAGCTCTTCATGAAATTGGCCGAGTACTACATGAAATTGAACGAGCATAACATGAAATTGGCTGAGCACTATACGAAATTGAACGAGCACTACATGAAATTGAACGAGCATCACATGAAATTCAACAAGCATAACATGAAATTGGTCGAGCACTACATGAAATTGAACGGCCGAGCACTATATGAAATTGAATGACCACTACATGAAATTGAACGAGCATCACATGAAATTCAACGCGCATCACATGAAATTGGTCGAGCACTACATGAAATTGAACTAGCATAACATGAAATTGGCCGAGCACTATATGAAATTGTGTTGAGGGTCAAATATTGCATATTAGACCCTAGTTATTACTTGATTTTATAAACATGATAATGCTTAATGCTTTATTTTAATCATGTTTGTGTTGTAAGGTGAATTTAGGAGCTTGGATTGAAAAAGGGTGCTAAAGGCATGGATTTGATGCTCAAGAATCACCAAGGCAATGGACGAATCTTAAGAGACCGAGATCAAAGAATTTTCACGCCGAAGATTCGAGAAAATTAAGTGATTAACGATAAAGGGGCCTGAAAGTCATCTTCAATGTAAGATCACAGGGTTCTCACTATCCATTTGGCTCGAAACTTTATATCTGGCATGAGGATCACAAAGTAACCGTTCACATAAAATTTCAGCCATTGGATCTTTGTGGAAGTGGCCCAACAAACAGATCAGCCACAAAATCACTGATTTGGGGCCCACCTTATATCTGGATATGCTTCAATTTTGGTCTCAACCCCTTAAATTAGATGGAGGAGAGGATGAACGAAGTAGATTTATCAAAAAAATCACTGTGGGACCTACCCGTGTGATGTGTGTGCACCGTAGGTGCACAGCCGAGCCACACCGGACCCAGACCCTGGTCAAAGTTCAGGTTGACCCGATCTCTTACGCAGAGCAATAGATGGACATTCATTGGGACCTGTGATGGCCCACCACCGTGGACCATTTCATTGATCTGAACCGTCCAGTGTGTCCGAACGGTGTGGCCAACCATAACCATAGTGACCATCTGCTGCCATGCACGTGCACACACGAAGATCACCATCAAACGCAGGATGAACGACGATATGAATTGATACAGTGGGCCGCACCAAAACCCGACCAATACCACCCCTTTCCGACCAAAATCTTGCTAGGAATCCAATGGACGGAGTGGATTTTTCCGGAAACATTATTGTGGGGCCCACCGAGCATCTCAGCGCAGTCACATTACGCACGGACGTACGGCTCTCTGTGGGCCACTGTGCGATCAAAGGCAAGGTCGGATGCAAGATCCAGACCGTTCAAAAGAGAGAGAGAGAGAGAGAGGGTGGCCACAACCCTATCCATGAAGTTAAATCAAGTTTTGGGATGATCAGCATCTCGAAAATCATTTTCAAATGCAGCTTAGTTTCGCGTTTCGCTGCGAAAGACAACAAGGTGCGTAAGGGCTGCGCACCACACCACTGACTCTCTCCACCGCCTCATGTAGGCTATAAAAGGAGAAGAAAGAGAGAGAGAAGCCATTCCTTGGAAGTGAAAGAGCATAGAAGAGCAAGGAACGAGAGAGCGAGAAGAAGAAGCATAGGTCGGCTGGAGTTTTTCTCCCTTTTCCTTGTTTAAGTTCTATTTATTTTCTTCCTTTAATGCTTTCCTTTGAGACTTAGTTAATCATGCTTATGGTTGGCTAAGCCTCTTAGCTAGGGCAAAGAGGTAAAGCTTGTAGTGTGATGGGATTATTTCTATGCCTTTGATTCATGTTTAATGACTCTTTTTTATTATAGTTTGATTATAAGGAATGTTTTTAGTTTTTAATGGTTTATTGTGACTTAAATTACAATGGATTTGCGATAGCTCTGAGCATGTCATTTTCATTATTATGATTGTAAACTTGGGAACCTTGTTGTTCACCATCGTCTCATGGGCATGGTTGGATGATGGAATCCTTCCTAACGTTCATAACTCTCTCAGATTGGTTGTGGATTGGTTAAATTCTGCTGTTTACTTCGTCTTATAGGCATGGTTTTGTGATGGAATCCATTCCAGTTCTCATACTTCTCTTCCATTGAAAACTAGATCGAAGGAAGTTCAGAATTGGTTTTTAATGAATTATCTTCCAATTGGATGAAGATAGGACTTTGATTCCAATTATGCTCTTGAATCAAGCATAGATCTCCCTTATCTCTACAAGTGGATCCTTGAAAACCTTAGTTTCCCACCTTTGAATTTTACAAGTTTTAGTTACTTAATTTACCATTATTCTCTTAAAATTTTCCTGTTTAGATTACATCTTCTTCTAATTCTAGTTCTAGTTACTTTCAGATTACGTATAAGGTTCAGTCCATGTGGATTCGACCTCGGTCTTACCGAGATTATTACTACATCGCAACCCTATACTTGAGGTGGTGAACAAATTGAACGAGCATCACATGAAATTCAACAAGCATCACATGAAATTGGTCAAGCACTATATGAAATTAAACGAGCACTATATGAAATTGACCGAGCATCACATGAAATTCAACAAGCATCACATGAGATTGGCCGAGTACTTCATAAAATTGACCGAGCACTACATGAAATTGAACGAGCATTATATGAAATTCAACGAGCATCACATGAAACTGGCCGATCACTACATGAAATTGAACGAGCATCACATGAAATTCAACGAGCATCACATGAAATTGGCTGAGCAATACATTAAAGGAAATTAAACAAGCATCACATGAAATTCAACAAGATTAACATGAAATTGGTCGAGCACTACATGAAATTGAACGAGCATCACATGGAATTCAACAAACATCACATGAAATTGGGCGAGCACTACATGAAATTCAATGAGCATCACATTAAATTGGCCGAGCACTTCATGAAATTCAACAAGCATCACATAAAATTCGCCGAGCACTACATGAAATTGAACAAGCACTATATGAAATTGACCAAGCATCACATGAAATTCAACGAGCATCACATGAAATTGGCCAAGCACTTCATGAAATTGGTTGAGCACTACATGAAATTGAACAAGCATCACATGAAATTGGCCAAGCACTATATGAAATTGAACGAGCACTACATGAAATTGAACGAGCATCACATGAAATTGGTCGAGCACTACGTGAAATTCAACGAGCATCACATGAAATTCAACAAGCATAACATGAAATTGGCCGAGCACTACATGAAACTGAACGGTCGAGCACTACATGAAACTGAACGGTCGAGCATTACATGAAATTGAACAAGCACTACATGAAATTGAACGAGCATCACATGAAATTCAACACGCATCACATGAAATTGGCCAAGCATTACATGAAATTGAATGAGCATCATATGAAATTCAACAAGCATCACATAAAATTGGTCGAGCACTACATAAAATTAAACGAGCATCACATAAAATTCAACAAACATCGCATGAAATTGGTTGAGCACTACATGAAATTGAACAAGCATCACATGAAATTCAACGAGCATCACATGAAATTTGCCGAACACTACATAAAATTGAACGAGCATCACATGAAATCGGCCGAGCACTACATGAAATTCAACGAGCATCACATGAAATTGGCCGAGCACTACATGAAATTCAACAAGCATCACATAAAATTCGCCGAGCACTACATGAAATTGAATAAGCACTATATGAAATTGACCAAGCATCACATGAAATTTAACGAGCATCACATTAAAATTGGCCAAGCACTTCATGAAATTGGTTGAGTACTACATGAAATTGAACAAGCATCACATGAAATTGGCCAAGCACTATATGAAATTGAACGAGCACTTCATGAAATTGAACGAGCATCACATGAAATTGGTCGATCACTACATGAAATTCAACGAGCATCACATGAAATTCAACAAGCATAACATGAAATTGGCCGAGCACTACATGAAACTGAACGGTCGAGCACTACATGAAATTGAACAAGCACTACATGAAATTGAACGAGCATCACATGAAATTCAACACGCATCACATGAAATTGGCCAAGCACTACATGAAATTGAATGAGCATCACATGAAATTCAAAGAGCATCACATAAAATTGGTCGAGCACTACATAAGATTAAACGAGCATCACATAAAATTCAACAAACATCGTATGAAATTGGCTGAGCACTACATGAAATTGAACAAGCATCACATGAAATTCAACGAGCATCACATGAAATTGGCCGAACACTACATAAAATTGAACGAGCATCACATGAAATCGGCCGAGCACTACATGAAATTGACTGAGCATCACATGAAATCATATGAAATTTACCGAGTATCACATGAAATTGGCCGAGCACTACATGAAATTGACCGAGCATCACATGAAATCATATGAAATTTACCGAGTATCACATGAAATAGGCTGAGCATCACATCAAATTGGTCGAGCATTACATGAAATTGAACGAGCAAAACATGAAATTCACAAGCACTATACGAAATTCATTAAGTACTTGCTAAATTTGACCGAGCAGTTCATGAAGTTGACCGAGCATTATATCAATTTGTGGAAGTACTCGATCAATTTTTTATGATTTCTTTGTCAATTTCATAAAGTGTTCGGGCAATTTCACCGATCATACACCGGTAATTTCACTGACAACTCGGGCAAATTGGCCAAGAAGTAGATCAAATTGACTGAGAACTCTAGCAAATTGAAAATCGGATTGCTCAGTACACTCTTATCGTACTGAGTAAACTGATTTGGGCCCACCTTGAATGTATGTGGTCTATCCACGTTGTCCATCCATTTCTCCCTCTAATTCAAGGGGTTAATCCAAAACTTGAAGCGTATCCAAATATCAAGTGGATTATACCACAAGAAACAGTGGGGATAATGATTTCCACCGTTGAAACCTTGTTAGGCCCCACAGTGATGTTTATTTGTCATCCAGCCTGTTCATAGAATCATGTAGACATGGATGAACGAAAAACACAAATACAAGCTTGTTCCAAAACTTCTATGGCCCACAAGATACTTTTTCGGTTTAAGGTTTAGGAAAATTTGACCGAGCATTACCTGTAGTGCGTGCTTTCTTTGATGGAGACATCATTTTCGTCTTTTCTTGACAAACTAAAATGAAAATAAAGAAGTAACAGTTTGGTGGAAGGATATTCTCATATGAAGAAGAGATAAGATTTCAGAAAATGAGTTTTAGGTATATGGATATTGCTGTATGAAGATGATAGAAGATTCTAAAAAATGGGTTTTATGTGGAGGGATATTGTTATATGAAGAGGAGAAAAGAATCCAGAAAATGGGTTTTTACAGAAAATGGATTTTTGCATAATATGAGAGGAGAGAAGATTACAAAAAATAAGTTTGTATTACAGAGGTATTTTCATCCAGAAAAATGCAATGGTTTAGTCTTAGAAAGTAAAGTTTGGGAGCATTTAGAAAAGCAGATAGGTGAAATGTGAGATTCACAGCAGGAAAAATCTCACCAAATCAAGGATCGGATTACGTGTTATCTAGATAGATGTTACAGGGTGTTTCCCTAACCATGGGGCCCACCTTGATGTTTGTATTATATATCCATGCCCTCCATCAGTTTTTTTCAGATCATTTTAGAGCATGGTCCTGAAAATGAAGCAGATCCAAATCTCACATGGACCACGTTATAGGAAACAGTGGTCATTAAACGCCCACCATTAAAAACTTCCTGGGGCCCATTGTAATGTTTATTTGCCATACAACCTGTAAATAAGGTCCGACAGACCTACGAAGGGAAAACACAAATATCAGCTTAAACCAAAACATTCTTAGCCTCGAAGAAGTTTTTAGAGGTGAGCATTCAATCCTTATCGTGTGGTCTACTTGAGATTTGTATCTTCTTCAGTTTTTGGCCCATGCAAAAAACTGATGGACGGAGTGGACATACAAATTATATATCAAGGTGCGACCCACTGTGAGGGAAACGTCCACCAGCGTGTTAGTGTAGCGGATTGCCTGTGACCCAGGGCACAGGGATATTCCTGTGCCCAGGGCCGCGTGGGCCCCACAGACATGTCCGTGATGAATCCACTCCGTCCCATCTGTTTTGCAATACTACAATATGATAGGAATCCAAACTTCAGGCTGACCCAAAACTCATGTGAGCCACACCACATGAAAAAGTGGGAATCGAATGCTTGGGGTGACAGAAGTTTTGTATACATTTATGCCTACAGTTTATCTGAGTGGTGATAACCCTATGAACGGTTTGGATGGCATATAAACAACATGGTCAGCTCTAGGACTGTTTCAATGATGGATCTTTCCGTTCCCACTGTTTCATTTGGTGTGGCCCACCTGAATTTTGAATCTTCATATTTTTTTTTATTTTTTTACTTCTGTCTTATTGTGGTCTTTCAAAACAGATGAACGGAGTGGATTTGTCATATACATTATGTGGACCCCACACATCCCTGGGTACATCCATATCTCTGTGCCCGGGATCACAGGCAATCCGCTACCGGTAACACCTAATCCGCTCCCCACCAAATCAAATAGATCCATGTGCTTCCAAGCACACGTTAACGGACAAGAGTGAAAGTACGCTTGCAACCGCCAAAATTCCCTTTGTCGGACAGTGAGAATACTCCAATGAATATAAGTATTAGGTGGGTCCCACTTGATGAATGGGTCAGATCTTGTCCTCATACACAAATACACCGTGCTGGATCGTCCATGGTTCTTTCCATGCTCCCTTCCTGAAAGACAAATCCTCCTAAAAGACAAATAAGTATAGCCGGCCCAATAAAAAGAAAAATCATAAACGGGCCGGATCCTCTACAACGTTAATCCAATAAGATTATTCTACAGTGCAGGGCTCACCTTGATGTACGGCCCACAGTCAACATGCCCATAAAAATCAAGCCCATCCAAAGCTCAGGTGGGTCCCACCACAAGAAACCTTTCATATTAATTTTGTACATGTACATGTCATCTAATTAATGAGGAAGATGCACATCGTCAGCATGAATAAAAAATCAAAATATAGGGCTATTATAAAACTTAGGTGGGCCATGATCATTTTAAATGGTGTGGCCCACCTGGATTTTGAATTAGCTAGACTTTTTTTGCTCTAAGAGGAACATAAGTGTCTTCCGTGAGGACCGGTTGGATGTCATGCACACATCACTATGACTCACATATGAATAATTTTATTCTATGAACGGAATCAGCCAAAAGAGTAAAAGGCAAAATAGAAAACGTCCCCTTGATTAATTTATAGAAATGATACGGTGCTCTTAAAGCAGTATATTTTATAGTGCTCCTTTTTACAATGGGACACTTGGACAATCAAACTCATGTCTTTGGACCATGCATATCACATACATCATGTGCTAACGTGCAAAAAACAAGCCGACCAAAAGTCTAACTTTTGCTTGCATGATGAAAAGTCGTTGTGTTGGGCTTATTTGATTCGAAGTAATTACTGTGAATTTGATTATTTTCAGCATTAATTACTTATCATAAAAATTAGGGTTTATGATGGTGATAGCTAAAGCTTCTGGGTAGGTCTTAACTCCAAAAACGAGTGGACCATGTGAGCTCCACCGTGATATTTGTGTTTTATCTAAGGTCCATTCATTTTGTTGGATCATTTCAAGGCATGAACCCAAAAATTGAGGTAGATCTAAAGCTCAATTGGACCACACCACATGAAGCAATGGGAATAATTACCATTGATGCGTATGTAGAGCCCACCGTGATGTTTATTTGAGATCTAACTTATTCGTAAAGTCACCAAGACATGGATGAAGGGAATACACAAATATCATTTTGATTCAAAACTTTGATAGCCCCTTTAGACACCCCACTTATATTATAAGGACACTACTCTTGAACTAACTGGCAAACTGTCGATAAAGTTGTACTTAACCAACTTGATTGAAGTTGAATAACCAAGTGAGTTGGGACATAAAACCCTTAGCCTGTCCTCAATTAGGCTACCGAATTAGATCCAGAGATTACCACCTCTCGGCTCTTTGACAAGGGCACTTAGGTAGCTACTCCGAGAACTCACCATTCAGACCTATCACGATAGAGTTACACCTATCTATTAGAAGAATCCTTGAAAGCATACCAAACAAATGCATTCGGGTCAAAAGGATCCTTCTAAAGAAGATGAATGGGCCAGATCTCTAGATCCTCAACTACCAATATCCAAAAAATGATAAGAAACTCGAAGGAAATGTTGTCAGAAAGCCTTCAATCATCAGTTTTTTGGGTTGCTCGACCGGTCGAGGGAGCTGCTCAACTCAAAGTCCAACGAGCTCATGTTTTGGGCGTCCGGGATGCTCGACCGGTCGAGGGGATGACACGACCGGTCGAGGGGGTCCCTCGACCGGTCGAAGTTACGCAGATTCGAGTCCAGATCTTGTGTGGACTGCGGAAATTTGAGTCGGTTTTCGCAAGGGTACGAAAGGGAAGTTGCCTAAACTATAAATAGGTGCCCCTAGGGTTGGTCTAGATGATGAAAAATAATCCTAAAGCTTTCTAAAAGTTTTCCAAGAGTTCCTAAAGGGTTCTAGGGTTATCAAAGGGTATAACAAGGGTGAGATTCGAGGTTGTTTGAATCGGGTAAGTCCCCTCTATTTGTAATTGATGCTTTCATAGTGAAACTTTGTCGCTTCGTGCCGTGGTTTTTTCCCGCAAGGATTTTGCACGTTAAATCTGTGTGTTCTCTTGTGTTTGCTTGGTGCCATTGTATTGATATCCTAGATCTAGATCTGTGTGATTCCGCAGCTCAAATCCCCAACAGGAAACGGAAAACTGATGCAGGTTTTGCCCAAAAACAAGGGGTACCAAACCGTCGGCCAATGGTTGGCCGACGGATACCTGGTCCCACTTTTTTCGTCCAAAAAATTAGATTCTCTCTGACAAATCTTGCATGGTAAAAAATTTCCAAGTATCCAATCAACCACTGGATGGTCGACGGTTTCTAAGCCTATAAATACGAACCTCCATCGTTCAATTGAGGAGAAAGGGTAAAGAGAATATCAGAGAGGCTGTGAGAAAATTTCATAAATCTAACAGGCCCCTGCCCCCAAACGAGAAACCTCTGCCACCTAAGAGACTCCAAAGATGCTCCACCTAATCTTAGAATCTGCCTCACTCAAGCCAGCTATAGAAATCAACTCATCAAGACAATCCAACCAATTCAGAGTAGAGTTAGGATTGGGGATGTTCAATTATCCCCTTTAACCTAAAGAAGGGTGTTTAATCTCCCTTTTCTCTTTCTCAGATCTCAGTCAAGCTCAAAACGTGGTCTATTACGCATATTCCATTATAGCTAACTTTGTTGTTTGCTTTTTATTGCATTTACTTTCATTGTTTTGTTTTATGTCGCTTGTCTACTTATTTTCTTTCGAATTTATGAAGCAAGGCTAAGATCTGCTCATTTTCCTTCCTTTTTGCCTGCTTGACCCACTCGTGGGGTTATGTGAAGCATGATTATATGACTAACCTTTTCTGCAAGCATAAGATTCCCCTCAAAATTGCATGCCCCTTAAAGAAAAGACTGCACATAGTGCGAGTGAGAGAAAGTGCCTAACCTCTTCCTCCCTCGTAACCGAGACCGTTACCCATACCTTTAGGGTCACCGGCCAACCACAAGAGTCCTTCGGGTCTGGGAGTTTCGTGACTCTTTGACCCTACCAGGTAAGTTTACAGCTCTAGCCGACCGTGGACCATCACCTCGCCAAAATCAACTAATGATGACTCCAAACCTTTGAAAATACCATTCTAGGCGCTACTTGGAAAAGGTATTACACAACCAAGGAACCCGAAGTGAGTCCAACAGAATACACCTGGCCAGCATCACCCCAAAACTCAACCGCATAAAAGGAGTGATGTTATCGTCGCATCGTCTTGTAGCGCGCGTGTGTTGGGAGGGCACTCACTGGCCCTAAGAAGTTTTTAATGGTAGGCATTTGGTCCCCACTGTTTTCTATGGTGTGGTTTAATTGGGTTTTGGATTCGCCTCATTTTTTAGCTCATGCCTTAAAATGACCTCAAAAAATGAATGGACAACATGGAAACACATAAATCATGGTCGGGCCCACATGTGTGAAAAAAATGATTACCTATTTACCTCTTATTCATGGTAACGTTTGGTAGCACAGTCTTTTAACCTTTGGAATCTAGTGGAATTTTGTAACAATATGAAATCGAGTCGATTTTACAAATCAACCTTAAGAAGGGAAAGCACAAAAAAAGGGGAATTAAAAGAAAAAAAAAAAGGGAAAAAAAAAAAGCTTTTCGAGGAATTTTAATTCCTCTGGAATCCAATTCCCTTAAGATCATTGCTAATAAATGACCCCCAAAATAAAATCCCCATAAATTCCTTTGAATCCATGCCATCAAATAAGCTCTTAGATAAAAGCAAATCTAATAGCCATCTATTTAATTGAGCTCTTGCTCCTAGTTAGGGGTGTACACGAACCGAGCTAGCTCGATTGGCTCGCTCAACTCGACTATAAAAAGCTCGATTTGACTCGGTTCAAAGCTGAGTTCGAGCCGATTTTTTGAGCTCGAAAATGAGTTTGAGCCGAGTTCGAGCTGGCCCCAGCTCGACTCGACTCAAATCAAACCCAACTCGAATCAAACTCGGATCGAACCAATTCCGTGACTCGGTTACTTTGATATTGATGTTGCCCACCAAGTGTTTTATGAAATGACTCAATGAAGTGTGGCTGGTGGCAACGAAGGTATGTATATGAAACAAATACCCTTTTTTTCTTGATTTTTATGCTGCTTAGAATGTGTTTGATAAAATACCAGTAAAACCACTGCTGCTATTTTACATACAGTGAGATATTGAAGGTGCAGTCCATGTGTTTGTGAAAAATGCTACACATGTGAACTCGGCTCGAACTTGGCTCGAACTCGGCTCGAACTAGCCCGAGCTGCTGACCGAACAGAGACATGCTGGCCAGTCAGGCTCGAGGACCGAGCCGAGCCGAGTTCGATCTGGGGTCAGCTAGTGGTTGAGCCGAGTCAAGCTGAGGCCAGCTTGACTCGGTTCGACTCTATATACACCCCTACTCCTAGTTCCGAAGAACCTCTTTTATGGGCTATCCTATCCCATCCATGACGTAGTAAATGGATTGCTATAAAAAAAAATATATGTCTAACTTATGGATGGATAGGATCATTTGATTGGGATGATTTTTCCATAGAAACTTTGACGAGGATTGGTTGAATACATCATGGTTCGTTGCAATAAGATACATTGGGACTCTAGCCTTTAGATTTGGATTTTTTTTTAATGACACATTTTTTATTTGACAGGACTCCCATTCAACGAGAGATGCTTGAAAAAATTCTTGAGGGGTTTAATTATACAAAGTTTATTGTGACCCTTCATGTTAAAACCAAGACGAGCCAAATCATCAAAGGGTTAGAATAATCCAATTAAGAGTTTATATTTGTTGATTTCCCACTTTATTAAGATTCGTGGAATAAATAGTTTGGATCCTTGGAAGATAACCTAGATTGAAGAGCTAAAGTTTCGAGGTATCATATTGCAATACATTGAGATGCATTGGAGCAACCATCACCTATGAAATGTATTATGGACCTAAAGGATAGTCAAGATTTGTCCATTACACTTCAAATTGTACCTATGCTTTGTAACTAGGAGCATTGTAATTTATAGTGTTACTAGTGCTGCTAGAGCAATGGATTTTTTTTTCTCTTTCTTATGTGTTGGCTAGAAATATTCTGACTTTCAAATATTTTAAACCTTAATGTTAATTTTATATCTTATACTATGTATTTTGCATGTTCATGTGTTCATATGTTGTTGTTTATGTGAGGCCCATGGTATTGTGTGTATGCTGTCCACACCCAAGGCGAGGGCACCACGATGATGGGATGCTGCAAATTAAAATTAGGTCTATCCCATGATTAAGTGGGCTACACCATAGAAAACAATGACAGCCACTCAAAATTTTCCAAATCCAAGCGGTGTCCCACATGATTGTTGGGTATGGAAATGGACTATGTACTGAGTAAACTCTATGGAGGCCCACCATGGATGTATGTGCCTTATCCAGGCCATCCATCCATTTTCCATTTCATTTTAGGGCATGAGCCCAAAATTGAAACTGTGGAGATAATGACATCCATTATTGATACCTTTCTAGGGTCCATGGAGATGTTTATTTGTCATCTAACCTTTTCATAAGGTCACACAAACATGAATGAGAGGAAAAACATAAATATTAACTTGATTCTAAATTTCTATGCCCCTAAGAAGTTTTCAACAGTAGATGTTCAATTCACACTATTTCTTGTGGTGTGGTCCACATGAGCTTTGGATATTCTTCATTTTGGACCCATGCCTTAAAACTAGCCGGTAAAATGGATAGACAATGTGGAAAGGACACATACATCATGGTGGGCCTCAAAGTTTACTCAGTATGTTATAGCGTATTAAGCTACCCAGTAGGCAATCTACTTCAATTGGGTTGGCTTGATTTTTCAGGAATCCAACTTTCACCATGACTAACCATTTGTTGGGAGCCACGAAAACAAACTCTAAATTCGAATCAAATAGACAAAAAAACAAACGCAATAAAGCATGCATAGGAACACATGAGTTTTATATGGAAAACTCTTGTGGGAAAAAAACCACAACATAAAGCGACGATGATCAACTATGAAAATGAATAACAAGAGATTAGATGAACTTACCGATGTGAATAACGTATATTTTCTCCCTTCAAAATACTAGAATCAATTTATCACTCATTATTCTACCCTAATCCCACAATTACACCTCTATATATAGTATTACACCCAGAATAGGAAACAAATTATGTAATTATGCAAAACTGTACGCGTTGTCGATCAATCAGCACTAATCAAGCAACCCTTGATTAATCGAGCCCTCACATGTTCGATTAATCAAACATACTCAAAAGTGTCCAAAGAGTTTACATGAACTTTTTGAATATTTTCGATCGCTTAAACCCCCAAGGTCGATTGATCGAACCTGTCCAAAACCGTTTAGAGACCAATCTTTCTAATCCGAGATTCATTCAATCGACCGAGCAGCATGCTTGATCGATCGAACAGCCTGTTTGAACGCTCAAAGTTCTTTATTTCTGCACAGATTGAAGACATCCAGACAACAATTGCCATCATGACTTCAACCATCATGATCCACAGCTCTAGGCTCCATCTCTAATCGTCTCCATCATAGCTTCCCCATCGTCGTCGCTTCTCGTGCATACTTCATTTTCATCAAACCTTTATTAGACCCAAAGAAGATGAATAGAATATGAACTTCTCTGTGGGAGCCACCTTTGTAAGTATATCCACTGAATTCATGCTAGTGTGGATCTTCTTGAGAGTAACATTGCCTTCCTCAAGCATATGTCGAATAAAATGATGACGAACATCAATATGTTTAGTTTTAGAATGGTAAACCAAATTCTTTGCCAAGTTGATCCTGCTTTCATTGTCACAATTAACTGGCACGACCTCCTACTGAAGACCCAACTCATTCATTGATCATTCCACGCAACTAAACACCTTCCTTGAAAACCTCCGTCACTACCATATATTCAGCTTCGGTTGTGGAAAGAGCAACCAAAGACTGATGCTTCGACATCCAACTGACCGCTCCACCCGCTAGTACAAACGAGTAACTGAAACTTGATATTCTATTATCCACGTTCCCTACATAATTGGCATCCACATAGCCTATCAATTTTTCATCTGATTTTTTAAATGTCGGGACGTAGTCCGTGGTACCTCATAGATAACAACGTAGCCATTTCATTACCTCCCAATGTTGCTTGTTGGAGTTTGACATATATTTACTCACAACACCAACTACATGTGAAATATCTAGTCTCATAGAGACCATATCATACATCAAACTGCCAACCACACTTGAGAAGGGCACACGAGATATAAACTATTTTTCTTCATCTATAATGGAACATTACTTTGAAAAAAAGTTGAAAGTGAGCAGCATGGTGTGTGCTAACTGGTTTAGCCTTGTTCATTCTAAACTTGAGCAATACCTTCTCAAGGTATTCAGCCCACTCCTCTCCATATTTCTATGTATACCAATGTCAGCAATCCTCTTTGCGGCCTATAGATATTTCATTTCGAATGTCCCTGATAACTGAGTCTTCAATATATTGATCTAAGATATGTTATAGCAACGATAAGCATGTCATCAGTATATAATACCAATACAATGAATTCACCATCATTCAGTGCCTTGAAGTAAACACAATGATCTTATTATTTCTGGTAAAGCATTGACTCACCATGAAAGTATCGACTTTTTTATACCATTGCATAGGCGATTATTTCAGGCCTTACAACATTTCTAACCTATAAACTTTATTCTCTAACCCCTGCACCTCGAACTCCTCTGGTTACTTTATGTAGATTTGTTCTTCCAATTCTCCATGTAGGAAAGAAGTATTTAGATCAATTTGTTCCAGTTCCAGATTGTATTGGGCAACCAACACTAACAAAAATGTAATGGATACCTGTTTGACAGCCGGTGTGAAGATCTTACTGAAGACGATGCGTTCTTCCTGAGCATACCCCTTCACAACCAATCTTGCATTGTGTCTGTCCTATTTCTTCATGTAAATTGACTTACATCTGATTACTTTATACCCAACGAGAAGCTCCACTAGCTCCCACATATCATTCTTGTATAAAGAGTCCACCTCGTCATGCATCATTGTCATTCGCTTCTCAGTATCTAAGTCATCTAGTGCTTCCTGGAAGGTAGAAGGATTACCCTAATCCGTAATGAGAGTGAATGAAATATTCGAGTCATCTTTGTATCTTGCTAGTAATCTGCGATCTCTTTGTGGATTTTTCCTCACAAGCGGATGCTCCATCTGTTCCTATACCTCTTCCTGCGGCTCAACTTCTTCCTATGTCCCACCTTTTTCTACTTCGACATCAATAACCGTTGATTTTTTTTATTTTCTTATATTTATGCTTACGGAATAATGAATCCTCATCAAACCTAACATCACAGCTAATTGTGATCTTCTATGTGACCCAGTCATACGGCCTGTATCCCTTAACACTATCAACAGAGTCCATAAAGGTTCACTTCTTCGCCCTTTGGACTAGCTTATCTCTCTCTACTGACGGTACATGAAAGTAAGCGTCACAACCAAATACTTGCATCTTAAGTAGTTTACATCATGACCACTCCACACTTCTTTCAAAATGTTACAATCGATTGGCATAGACGGAGATCGATCTATTAGGTAGCAAGCCATGTTAACAACCTCAGTTCATAACTCATTGCCTAACACATCATTGTTCAACATACTTCGGGCTCTCTCCAAGAGAGTCTGATTCATTTGTTCTGTCATACCATTCTGCTCTGTTGCAGGCCTAATTGTGTCATGGCGTACAATCTCCTCATCTTTACAAAACTAATTAAATTCCTTTGAAGTGAATTCTCTACCATTGTTTGTCCTTAATATTTTCAACTTTCGTCATGTCTGCTTTTCCGCCACCTCCTTCCACATCTTAAATGTAATAACAATATCAGATTTATGCTTTATAAAGTAAGCCCAAACTTTTTTAGAGTAGTCATTTATAAATGAGATTTAAAAAAATGATAAACCCCTCCAGAAACAACAGGCGATGACTCCATATATCTGATGCACATAATTCGGAATGCCTTTACATGTTTTCCAGATTTATAAGATAACCGTGATTGTTTACTATATATACAATGGTCGCATATAGTAAAATCAACACTTTTGAAAGTAGGAATTAAGCCACAATCAGAAAATACCTTCATACTGTGCTCGCTCATGTAGCCTAGGCGCGCATGCCATAAACATGCCGATGTGGACTTTGCTACAGACGTTGTAGCTTCACCCGTTTTAATATTCTCGATCTGTTTTTAAAGGTCACCGCTCCATTGTACTTTTCATTCGATGAGTGCCTCCTTTGAAATCTTCAGGACACGATCAAATCCAGTGAACTTGCACTCAAGTGCATTGAGAGATCACGGGGATATCATATTCTTCCTCAATTCAGGAACGTGCCTCACATCTAACAGGATATGATTCATTCCATCAAATATCTTAATGCTCACTGTTCTGATACCAACAACCTTACATGCAAAGTCATTGCCCATAAATACCTGGCCATCATCACACTTATTGTAATTATTGAACCAACCCCACTGTAAAGTCATGTGGCATGAAGCCCCTGAATCCAAGATCCACTCATTACTGAGATATCCAGATTTGGATGCGGTAAGAATGTCACAAACACCACCTCCTCACTAGATTCCATTGTGTTGGTATCCTTCAGTGTTTCATCTGATTTTTCTCATTTATGGGCTTTAGGACTCCGACAATCCTTCTTCATATGCCCATGTCTCCCACAATTCAGTACTTCATCTTTCCTTTACCCTTAAACTTGGACCGAGATCGTGAGTTTCCCTTCTCCCACTCAGAATTTCTTCCCCTAGAAACCAACACATCTATAGAGGAACCACTACCACTGTCTTTCTTTCTTAACTGCTTCAAATGAAGGGTTGATATGATGGTTTCAACGTCTATGGTCTCCCTACCGTGGCACATAGTGTCTACGAGAATCTCGTAAGACTCTGAAAGAGAGTTCAACAGAATTAGGACTTGGTTTTCCTCGCCAATATTCACTTCTACACTTATTAGTTTGCAAATTAACTGATTAAACGTGCTGATATGTTTATTAATATTATATCATTCCCCCATCTTTATATTATATAATTATTTTTCAAATACAGATGATTACTTAGAGATTTCTTCACGTACCAGTTTTCTAACTTCATCCAAAGCCCTGTGGTGATCTTTTGATAAGGACATTATAAAGGACCTTGCCAAGAAGGCATAATTGATTTGAGGATCTCACTCTCTCATTTAGTTTTTCCCACTCTTTATTGCTCATAATTGTAGGATGCTTCACTACACCAACGAGTGCCCATTGCAATCCATGTTGAACTAGAAGGCCTCTTATCTTTACCTTCCATAGTTTAAAGTTATTTCACCTGATGAATTTTTAGTTTCATACATAACGTTCGACCCCCTTCATTGACATGTTTTAGATTCTAACTCGAATCCTAACATATAACTCTGATGCCACTTGTTGGGAGTTACAAAAGCCAACCCCGAATTCGAATTAAACAGATGAAAAACAAGCACAATAAAATGCGCACAGGAACACACAAGCTTTAAGTGGAAAAACCCTTGCAGGAAAAAACCATGCTTCACTACACCAACGAGTGCGCATTGCAATCCATGTTGAACTAGAAGGCCTCTCATCTTTACCTTCCATAGTTTAAAGTTATTTCACCCGATGAAATTTTTAGTTTCATACATAACGTTTGACCCCCCTCATCGACATGTTTTAGATTCTAACTCGAATCCTAACGTATAACTCTGATGCCACTTGTTGGGAGTTACAAAGGCTAACCCTGAGTTCGAATCAAATAGATGAAAAACAAGCACAACAAAGCACGCACAGGAACACACAAGCTTTAAGTGGAAAAACCCTTGCAGGAAAAAACCATAATACAAATCGATGATGATCACTATGTAAATGAATTACAAGAGATTAAGTGAAGTTACAGATGCGAAAACCCACATTTTCTCCCTTTAAAACACTAGAATCGATTTAGCCCTCCTTGTTCGACCCTAATCCTATAATTACTTCCATACATACACACACACACACACATATATATATATATATATATATATATATAGAGAGAGAGAGAGAGAGATAGTGTGTGTGTGTGTGTATGTGTGTTACAAGTGAAATAGGAAACAAATTACAAAATTACTCAAAAATGTGTACGTTGTCAATCTAAGCATTGATCGATTGACGTCGATCGAGCAACCCTCGATCAATCGAGCCCCCACATGTTCGGTCAATCGAATATGCTCTTAAGTGTCCAGAGAGTTTACATGAATTTTTTAAATTTTGTCGATTGCTCGAACCCCAAGGTCGATCAATCGAACCTATCCAAAACTATCTAGAAACCAATCTGTTTAATCTGGAGTTCACTTAATCGATCGTACAGCATGTTCGATCACTTGAACTCCCCTGTTTTTACACAAATTGAAGACATTTAGACAACACCAGTTCACAACACTAAGTGTAGGGTCGCAATGTAGTAATAATCTCGGTAAGACCGAGGTCAAATCCACAGGGACTAATCTTGTGGGTTTCTGAAATTAACTAGAAGTAGAACTAGAAGAAGATGTAAAACTAATTCTGAAGTGATTGAGAGAATAATTGTGAATTAAGTAATTAGAACTAAGAATTTAAAGGTGGGAACTAGGGTGTCAAGGGTCCACTTATAGTGGTCAGGGAACCCTCTTGCTTAATTCAAGTAACATAATTAGAATTGGAGTCATATCCTATCCAATTGGAAAATATATCAATAAAACTAAATCTGAACTTCCATTGACCTAATTCTCAATGAAAAAGAACTATGATAATTTGCAGGGATTCCATCACCAAACCATGCCCAGGAGACAATGACAAACAACAGAATTTACCAATCCCATAATCTCCAAGCAAGAGAATTGTGAAGATTAGGAAGGATTTCATCACCCTACCATGTCCAAGGGACGATGGTGAACAACAGGACTTACTAATTTCACAATATCAAATCAAGAAAGAAGATACTCAAAGTTATTATAGATCTACTGTAATTTGAGTCACAATAAACCATTAAAAACTGAAAGTATTCCTTAAATATCAAATTAGAATCCATGGAGTTCAACATAAACATAAATCAAAGCAATAGAAACATCCCATCATGCTACAAGCTTCACCTCTTAGCCCTATCCAATAGGTTTAGCCAACCATAGACATGATTGGATCTAAAACCCTAGAAGAAAGCATGAAAATAACTAAGGAAGAAGAAGAAAAACTCTTGGCAACAGCTTCTCCACCCTTTTACTCCACTCCTTAAACCCTAGAAGATGCCTATGAACATCGTAGGGAGTGTTATTTATAGTTGTAGAACTCCAGGTTTCGTACTTAGTTGGAAAACTCTAGAAACCAGCTCAAATTTACGCAGTTTGCTAAAATAGACTTCACTCTACGCAGGTTCCCAAAATAACCCAGAGTTTTAGAATATGCTTTTTTAGGACGATTTCAAGATTTTGTTTCTTCACTTCAAATCTTTGATTCTCTTCATTCCTCACTTGGTTTTCTTGGATCTTTGGCATGTGAATTCTTCAATCTTGGTCTCCTAAGATCCTTCCCATGCCTTGGTGATTCTTAAGCATTAAATCCATGCTTTTAGCACCTTTTTCAATCTAAGCTCTTAAATTTACCTTACAACACAAATATAAGTAAAATAGAACATTAACCATTATCATGTTCATAAAACCAAGATATAAATGAGGGATAATATGCAATATTTGACCATCAACAACATCCTTTTGTATTGGTTGGATTTCACACACACCATAGTGAGTTGTCGCACAACCCTTGTAGAATGAGCTTACTCTATAAGGACCTACAATTGAAAAAGGTTGTCAATGGGTCGAGTTCTCGTATTGCCTTAGAGTGTTGTACCATTCAATTGGGTTCAGGTGTTACCTAAGTTTAGATCCTTTTGTATTCATGTGTTCATTTTTTGAAGGCCTGGATCTAGGGCCAAGTTTAGTTCAGGTCCAGATCAAGGTCTAATAAGGGCAATTGCAAGGTTGGGCCCCACAGACGAATAGATTAGATTACAATGCATGTGCCACTTTGACACAGACATGGTATGTGATGGGCTCTCTCATATGCATATATAGTAACACCCATCTATTTAAAAAAATAAAAAAAACAAATCAAAATTTAAATTGAAATCTGAGAGAGAGAGCGGGATCTCTCATCCCTCTTATCTCTCATCTCTCCTTATCCTAATTCTTTCCCGTTTCTCTTAACAGATCCTTCTTAAGGAAGGAGCTCAAGAGGAAGAGTCCTACTAAGACTCAAATAAACTAAATTAAGAGGGAAAAAAAATGGATGTCATAGAAAGAAGGAGAGGCTTCGAGGAACATAAATTCCACTATATTAGGTTGGTATCTACGTGATTTCTTAATTTCTTTTTACACTATCATTATTTAGTTTTTACATGACGTGATGAACGACTTGGAATAGCCACCCATCCATTAGTTGCATTAAGTAATCTACTTAATGGAATTCTGCGCAAAGGCCTTGGCCTTTTTGCATAGTGATTTATTTCTTGTCATATGTACAATGACTAAATTGATCTATACAATTCATGGGTTTTTTAAGACCCAACTACGTAGTGATCTCAAGAATCGGACCAATCCGACATCCCACTAGACCATGCCAATCATAGATCTACCAAAGGTTTTTCCTTAATTGAAGGAAATTGAATTAATATGATATATGGGTGTTAAACAAATAATCTAAAAAATATAAAGATTGAATGACTTATATTTGACGATCTAATGGTCGTCCCGTAAATTGATCATGTGGGAGCCAATGGCTAGTTCAGATCTTACCCATTGGAGTAATAACATCCTTGAAAGTAAGAAAGTATGGATATATTCACGCAAAATTCAGAATTCATGACTAAAATATAAATTCTCACTAAGTCGATGAGTTTTGGTATAAATTTCAGAATGTTACAGAATGCCGCCCGAACCTTCAGAAAATTCCAATTATAGATTGTTACTGAAAATAGCCAGAATCTACAGAATTTCCAAGGGCCAAATTCTAACAACATCTTAACTTTTGTAATATTCTTTCCTAATTCATAAATTCATTGTAATTTTATTTAAATGATATATCTTGTTGTAAGATTGTTTAAATGAATTTAAATCAATCAAAGGTGGGCCCCACCATGTGAACTAGTGAGATCAGAAAATAATATCATTTATGTGATTTTAAAGAATTTTAATTCAAATTAAATCATTTCTTCTATGGAATCATCTCTACTGCACCAAAGTGATCCCGATGTGTTTCTCTCCATTAAGTTAAAATCAACTAATTATTCATTGTGTTTGAATGCTTATTTGATTTGATTAGACATTTGTTTAATTATTATATTGATAACTATGCTTGGTTTCATCATTTGCTTTGATGTTTTGTTATAATTCATGGTTCAATTTTCTGTATGAATGTACCTTGTGATCTGATTACTATGTTAAAGAAATCTATGTTCTGATTTTAAATCAATGTAACTTAGGAGTTAATTGTCTTACTAATATCATTGGATAAGATAGAATTGTGATTCAAACCTGAGCAAGGAAATGATCATATGGTATATAATTCATGACTGTTATATTTAAAATTGCGGTCTAAGTTCAATGGCCACTACTTTAAGAGCTAGAAAGTAAGGTTAAGTCCTAAATGGGGAGTGATTATGACTAATTAAAATTCTACAAATAAAAATGCAATTGCCTACTTAAACAATATTTTATATATCAATTTAAACAAGTGAGGCAAAATAACACTAAGGCCTCCAAGCCAAAGTGGTTCAATCACATATACTACAAATGATCTACAAATCACGTAACTAGTCTATAGGAGAGATAATGAGCTTGTGTGTGTTAAGAAGTTAAGTGTCTAATATACAATCTAACTCATACATTCAAATAATTCAATTAATCAATCACGTAAGCATTGATAAAAGTGTATGCAATTCACAATCACAAACACAAGCATATATAGTTGTTTGGTTTCCCTACTCTACTCTCAGGGGATGCACTCTCCTTAAGTGTACCGGTATTCACTATTGGAGGTTTTAAATTAGGTTTACCTCTAACATTTACATGGTTTATCCTATGCTAACCACTAACCTACATGTATACTCATGTATCGGGGGAACACGTTTTCACCCATGGAGACTAAGTTAGTTTTCTATTGGCTAACCAACAACCACTAGCGGTCCTAATCCAATGACCTACATATACTCCCAGTAGAGGCTCCCCATAGAGACTAACACGTATATACCAATGTCCAATGAATTCAGCCCTAACAAAGAGCCTATATCCTACATAAGAACCTATTGAGTTTGGATCATAAATTCTTACAGAATGAACGAGTGTGTGTAGACTCTTACAAATGACAACTTACTTGTCGGATTAAGTCTTTTTCGTAGTGCCTTGCTTGAGATGCTTTTTAAATGCTCTCACGTGCATGAATTGGTTTTATAATTGTTTCCCCGATCATTGATACCAATACTTCAGCTCCTACAAACGTTCACCTTGCATATAATGTGCCAATGAGGTAACCAAGATAATGGAGGTGTTGGAATCTCCTACAGCTAATGGATAATTAATTTCCTAGGGGATTCACCTAGATGGGTCTCCTAAATGATTTTAGACAATGATATACCAATAAGCTTAATGCTTAATCTTTTGAAAATAGAGAGTTCATCCACATCTTCATAATGGAGCATGAAATGCTCATTAGACTGAATAATCACAAGAAGATTGACATGAACCCCTTTGTTATAGAGTTTAGGGTGAGGGATATGAGTGAAGAATCATCTAGGCTTCTATTGCACAAAAAACCCATCATAATGCCCAAGAATCGAACGCCTATTTTATAGAGTTCGTATTACAATAGGTATAAAATGGCTAGTTAACGGCTTTGTCGATATAATCGAAAGCTCATTCGATGGGATCGAAGGTCCTTTGATAGGATCGAATTGTCCTTCAATCCCATCAAGAAAATTAAAGATATTTATGTTAGGTTGCTGGATTGTTTCTTCGATCACATCGAGATGGTCCTTCGATGCCATCGAGATCCATCGACAAACTATCAATGAGATCGAGGACCACTTGAAAACTGTTGTTTAGGACAGAAATGATTACAACAGTTTTGCACCTCTTTTAGCCTAACTTATCATGTTCCATTAAGGCTCCCGATGTAATGTGATGATCAAATAAGCTTTACCTATAAAGGTTAGGGTCATATAGAGCGAAGGTTGTTTTGGGTCTAAGATGAGGGTCATCAAGGCACCTCATTTACATGTTCTTCCCTTCTTGATGCTCTAAGTCTTCATGTGTCTTCGGTCTTCAACTTCTAAGGGCTCAGCCGACATACTGACACACAAACGCATGTGATTGACAAACATATGCACACATAAGTGCATTAATAATATTATGCTTGTGTATCTATTGAGTGTGAAATATTACATATTTTTTCCTATTTATTCCTTGGTTTTATGAACATGATAGTGCTTAATCGATCTATTTTTACTTATTTTCTTTTACGAGGTGATTTCTAGAGCTTTGGAGAAAATGACGCTAAAAGCAGTGAATTAATACTCAAATGATTACCCAGTGAAAGCTTGGAGATTTGAAGGTTAAGAATGAAGAAATTACATGTTAAAGATCGAAGAAAACCAAGTGCAAAGGAGGAAGAAAAGATAGAAAAAATTGCAGAAGCAATAAAAGAAACAAACTGTTCGGCTCGATCTTCGGCTCGCCCTTTGGTCCGACCGAAGTTGCAAAAAATAGTCTAGCGAAGAACGATAATTTTCAGAGTTAATTCAGTTCGACCGAAGTCAGGTTTAGTGAGATCGAAGGAAGGCTCAGTGCGACCGAAGGAGAATAGAGTTCAAGTGCGAAAAGGAGTTAATTCGGTTTGACCATGAGATAATTCGGTCGACTGAAGTTCAAAGTTTGGTGTGATCGAAATTGGTCGGTTGCAGCTGAAGCATAACTTTACTATTAGAGTAAAGCTTATAAATAGGGGTCATTTGAGAGTTTCTAAGCACAAATTAGGGTAGAAGGAAGAGAGCAAGGTACTGGAGAACTTCTAGGAGTCTTCCATCTTTTCTGAATCCTCCTTTATAGTTAGTTTTTCATGTTGAAGTATTGATTAGATCAAGTAAGGATGCATTAAGACGACTACAAGTGGATCCTTGGTGCTCTAGTTTTCATTATTTTGATAGTTTTAATTCACAACAACATTCTCTTAAATTTCATATTTAGTTTAGTCCTGATTTCTAATTCTTAAATACTTCAGAAAATCACACACATTCAGTCCCTGTGGGTTCGACCTTGGTCTCATCGAGATTATCACTACTTCACAACCTAGCGATTGGGGTACAAGCAAATAACATCCATCATTACATACACAATGCGTGTTGAATTCCTAGGGGACCTCCCTACATGGTATATCTGGTAGAATCATTACCAGAAGCCCACTATACCAGTGGAAGCCAACTCAAGGAGTAGATGCGAGCCTTACTCATGCCTACAAAGTGGTAGAAGCCTGTTAATGGGTAGATGTGGGTTGACGGGTTTCCAACTCAAGTAAGTGGACGAATTCCCATTGGATGCATTCACTCATTGCATGACACTTTTATTTCTTTTTTAACTTACATTACATATGATAGTTGTTATTTTATTCTAATTTGATACGAAGAACCATGTCGGGACTTCACTAGGCCTGACCAGCTTACTCTGTATTGATGTAGAATTGTACAGATATGATTGAGGTTAAGTAAGTGGCTCAAGAATAGGAGGACATAGTTGAGCCAGAAAAAGGACCTAAGGGACACGTGGCCTTACTTGACAAAGGAAGAAGTTAATGCCTTAAACTAGCCATGATTATCATTTTAGTTCCATTTGATATTTTTGAATTATTATTTTTTAATTGTTAGACAAGATTTATTTTGTTGATTTGTTAAATTATTTAACATTCAGTTACGTAAGACCCCGAATGGGAGGGTCCTTAGATATATTAATAATTGATGATTGAAACATGTGGTTGATTTCTAATTCATGTGATGTGACTGAGTATGAATGGAACCTAGATTTTATGTAAGTACTACTAGTTAGGCGATCTAGTGTAAACATATTAAATAACTTATGTACACTTAGTATACAAGTCATGACGTGGATCTCGGGTCTAAAATACACGCCAATATCTAAAATCTAGGTCATGATAATTTGGTATTGGAGAAAAAGTTTCTAATAAAATGACATGTGGGTTGTGGTTGGGGAATAATTAGCAAGTTTCCAAAAATTAGAGAGCCAAATTTAGGCCTTCATTGCCTTGTAAAAAAAAAAAAAAGGGGGAGAATAAAATCTCAAACTCACTAGGATTATTTTTTTCAGGTCTAGAATAGTGTCTCCCCCAAATTTCAGTTAGTAACGAGGTTCGGGAAAGGTGTTTCCAATTTTTCGATAAATTCTCATCTCGTAGGATGAAAATCTGAACTAGCTTAGTGTCCTTGGAAAAAACCTGATCAAATTGGCGTCTAAAATTTTCTAGAATTTTTTTAGGTCACATACATACCCCTAGACAACCCCATAAAATTTTGGGACATTCCAAGTTGTAGAAAAATTATAAAAAATCAAACGGTAGGCTATAAATAATAGAAATGACCGTTGGACAACAGGATCCCCCCCTAGCAGTGATGAAAACCCAAAAAAAATGTAATGATTTTGATCTAATAACTTTTTTTGACAACCCACAAGATAGTCAGTGATATACATTCCAAATTTCAAATCATTCTACCTTCCCGTTTGAAGGTTAAAATTCTATAAATGATTGCATGTCTATTAGTTTGAATTTGAAATTTTCACTTGGTCATGTCGAGAGATACAACATAGAAGTTCATTTTTTAATTAAAAAAAATTATTCACAGAAAAAAAAAAACTATACACGAGGAACCAACTTCGGTAGACCAAAAGAATAAAAATAACCCAGGTCCACCTATCATATACCACACCCTACTACCTACAAGACAACTCCTCTCTAATCGAACGTTGGCCCACTCAGTCAAGGAACAACCTCTCCTTATAGATGGGAGGAAGATCTGAGATGGAGAGAAAGATCCGGTCCTCTTGAAACTCACTGTCAAGATGAGCAAGCCCATCAGCTACCTCATTGGCTTTCCTTGGGGCAAACACAATCTTCATGATTTGAGCAAATCTCTTGAATGCAACTACCCTGGTCACACATAAGAAACTTGGTTGGTGTGAGGTATGAAACTTTGAAATCTAACCTAAGATCCTTGATTAATGATGTTAACGTGTAAAATAATCTTACTTAGAGTATTCATAATTTCAAAATGTGAATCTAGACTTGATTGAATTTTTAAAGAAATTTAAGTCACAATGTCGTGTTGGATAACAATGGACAATAGAAATCACTTAACTTCAAATTTTCATGAATATTAAAATAAAACTCCAATTGAGGTAATTCAAAATCTAAATAGTATTTGAGAAAGTTTATTTGTAAGTAAAAATAATTAAAAAATAAAAACATGTCATTTTATGTATTGATTTAGTGAATTAGTACAGACTGGTGAAGTTACACCTATTTCTGGACATGCTGGAATCCAACAATTTTAAGAATTTCTATAATTATATTTTTATAATTATCAGAATGAGCTAAAATTTTATAAAAACCTAGTAGACTTATAAACAGACTTGTAAAAAAACATAGAGAGAAATTTGAGTGTATTAAAGTTATTAAACAGTGACACAAACAATACTTAGTAAACATGAAAATAATCTGTTTAGTTTTGCGCCGTGTCAGCCCAATTGACAAATATTTATCAAATAAAACCTTCTTAACCCAGAATAGTGATTCAGTAAAATGAGTACCCCATGCATAAAAATATAATTTTAAAATTTTCACCCCCTTACAAAAATGATTTCCCTTTTTATAAGATTAAATGGTCCTCAAGAAGACCCATAACATCCGATATTTGTTGCCCCTTGCAAGTGCACCTCTCCCTAAGATTCCCATAGCAAATTGAACTATTCTTGAAGAGTCTAGGACGTCTCCTAAAGACCAGAATGAGAATATAGTAAATGAAGATGAAGTGGCAATGTAGGGTATGTTCTTCCAACGCATCCTCCTTCGGTTAATACGGGCGGTGTAGGAACGAGCACTCATTTTCTACTATCACCAATTATGACGCTTGCTAACTTTAATTGACCCAACATGAAGCTTTGGGATGCAGCATTTGGGTTGGTGACTCAGATAACAGTCATGATGAAACAGCGGCACGAACAATTTGTGGTTCAGTGGGATATGCTAGCGAGTTTGAACCAGGCACCTCAGAATCGTCAAAATTCTTCGCCTTCACAGAACAGAACAATCTTGAGAAATATATGTGCTCGAAAAACTTACCAAGCTCTGTCTGTTATTGTTCAAATGAGCTTCTGATCCATCGGTTATAGAAGATTGGTTAAAACATGTCAATAAGACTTTAGAAGCTATGGACTGCCCTGATATTTATAAGGTACAACTCGTGACATTTGTCATGCAAGGTGAAGCAGATGTATGGTGGAGAGCAGCCAAGAGGATGGTACCAGTTGGACGCTTATGGACCTGAAAAGAATTCCAAGATAAATTCCATGAGAAATATTTTTTCCAATGCTTATTAAAATCAGAAGATGGCAAAGTTCGCAAAGTTACAACAAGGATCGATGACTATGGCTCAATATGAGGTCAAGTTCGTTGAGTTGTCGAGATATGTTCCGATACTAGATGAAGATTATAAAATAACAAGATTTGAAGAAGGTCTTTGGTATAATATTTGAACAAGATTTTATTGTGCGAATATTCAAAAGTACTCTGAGATTGTAGATAAAGCCCTTCAAATTAAGATAGATTGTGAACATTTTTTTAAGTCGAAGATAAGAAGCCAAGGTAGAACCGCGCCAAATCAACAACAACCTCTGGACAAAATACAACGTACTCATATTCAGGCATCAACATAAGGAAATCAAGACCAGCATTTTCCTAAAAAATGTTCGTATTGTGAAAAATATGAACATAAAGCTTAAGTGTGCAGGACCAGACTTAGAGACATGGGAGTGATGCCTCTTCAGCAAATACCTCATAGACTGCAACTGATGAGGTTTTCCTTCTCAGTTTAGAGTAGAGGTAGTGTAGCTTATTGTAAAACGGATGTCTTAAAGCTTGTTTCACTGCGCTGCTTTACCAGTCGAGTGGGCTGCTCGACTGGTCGAGGCTCGCTCGACTCGAAGTCCAGCGTGCTAGATTTTTTGGCGTCAACCAGTCGAAGGTCAGGCTCGACCGGTCGAAGGGGTCCTTCGACCAGTCGAGGACCTGGCTCGACTAGTCGAGGGTTACGTAGATTCTATGTGGATTTTGTGCGGACTGCATAAATTTGAGGCGGTTTCGCAGAGGTGCGGAAGGGGAGTTGACTAAACTATAAATAGGGGTCTCTAAGGCTATTCTAGGGCATGTTAAGGCTTCCTAAAGGGATTCCATTAAGGTATTTTTACAACCAATGTGAGAGAGAAAAAAAAAGAAGAGAGGAAGCTTGTGGAAAGGAGAGAGAGGAAACTTATGGAAGGGAGGATTCTACTCGTAGAGGTGATCTACTGCGCAGTCGACGTCTCAGCGCTTCTACGTCCTCGTGATCGGTGAGATCTCTCCATTTTTCATTATTCTCTTATTGTTCATCCACTCCTACGTGAGTAAAGAAGGTTTTATCCAAGCGATGTGTGCTTGTGATTGGTTGTAATGTTTTACTTCATAGTGAATTGTTGCTCTGGAGTAGGTCCCGTGGTTTTTACCTCTTAAAGGGTTTTTCACGTAAAATCTCTTGTGTCGTGTGGTTTGTGCTTTGATTTATTTTATTGCTTTATTATATCCCATAATTTTATTGTTTTGGGAGGCGAGATCCTAAGGTTTTTTATGCAACTCTCCCAACAACAACTTTCAACACCTACACAACAATCAGGTCAGGCGTTACGTGTATTACCTTCTAGACCTCTGTAGAAACAACAGAATAAGCCTCAACTTCTTGGATCTCATAACCAGGGAAATCAACAAACTAGAACACATTCATCGAGAGCACATGTTTATTTTGTTCATTTTATTGCACCGGCTTCTTGCACCAGCAGAGAAGCCATAAGATAACCACAATGTGGTGGAATATATAATTGATATGAATGACATTTTGATTTTTGTAGTATTTGATTTTGGAGCTATATTATCTTTTATTGAGTCATCCGCGATAACTTGATGTAACATCCCAAAAAATCGAGGGTCGAGTAGTAACTCAACTCTCGAGTTTCTAGAACATCACTAATGCAACATAAATAAATGATGATTAAATGTTGTCTGCATTAATGTAGTGAACATGAGTGAGATTAAGCCAAAACAGCATATCATACTCCAGAGACAGTGAATTAGCAAGCGGAAGACTGTGATAGATATATAAAATATATAAAACTGTGGTGAGTCTCCAGAGTGTGATAACATTACCAGGTTAATAAATTTCAAGTACATTTCTAAAATATACCAAATGTATAAGTGTAATGTCTTCTATTCCAAGTACCATAGCCCCGTCAATACAATATCAGGTCTTCATAGACATGTCAGAGAGTTACATGTAGGAGAGCTCCTCCTCAACATCATAGTAGTCCGGCTCTACTTCATAAGCATCGCCATCACCTGAAACTCAACAAATCTGGTTGGTATGTACAACACCGTCCCGTAACGTGGGAGTGAGTAGCTAACTCAATGGAACAATAAAGCATAGGTTAACATGTTATCGACCCAGTCAAGCAGTAATGATAAAGCAATACAATCAAACACTCCTAACTACTCTTATTAATGCAAGTATGGATGCATTCATGATGTATGCCCTCACCGACATACTCCCTCATGCGACACCCTCTTCGTTCGCGGCATGCTTTCATCCCTCAGTGCTCCACATCTTCCAGGCACATGCAATGCATGATGAGCATGATTACCGAGTTTTTATTAGTCCATTTCAAACAGCAGGATTGAAAAACTAAGGTACCTCCCTTGTATCATTCCCAAACATGATCCATTCTAGGGTCGTCAGTCCTAGACAATCTCATACGATGGTGTGTTTCTAGGTCGCTGCAAGGGCTGCCAGGGCTGTTACACGGAATCATTACACCACTCCCCCATCACCTTATCAATACAGGCCTAGTTTATACTCTGTTACTACGGGAAGGCTCGTCGCTTCACCGCAGATTCAGAGTATGCTCGAGGTCACTACAAAGGGCTGGCAGGGCTGTTACACGGAATCGTTGCACCACTCCCCCATCACCTCATCAATGTAGGCCGACAGCACGAATATAGTGTCCCATACCACCATAATCGGCTCACGAGTCTGGTTGCTCACTGGTCACTACGGGGAGGCACGTGGCCCCAGCGTAGGCCGACAGCTCGACCACGGTATCCCATACCACCATGCCCGGCTCTTGAGTCTTAGCGGATCGAGGTACCATGGTTAAAAGGGATTTCGCTGGTAAGTTTGGTACCCTAGGTTCAAGCAGTAGCGACCAAACATGATGAACATACATTAGACATATCGGGTTACTTGACGTGCTCGGCTAGCTCGAGCGCACAACAAGTTGAACGATATGAAGCGCAGAAGCACTTCGTGTGACCAACCACTATCGCCAACCGAAGTACGACTCGGGTTCGTCAAACACATCTTTCGTGGCTACATGAATCTCAACCACGATCTCAAGTCTGGTACCGAATGTTTGGACTATAGACATAGTCCCAAACTCAACCAATCCTTACTCACAGCATATGGTGTAAAGCATAATAAACAAAGCAATTCAAGCATGCTAACAATCATATCATAAAGCATGTTATAAAACATGTTACAAAGCATGTTATAAAGCATATTATAGAGCATTATTCAAATAGGGATACAAACACATATATTTCATAAGTAAGTGGTTAGAGTAAACAACCACATGGTGGAAATTATACATGTCTCTAAGGTAGTTGAGAACCTCATCTCAACACCTACCTAAGACACTAACATCTAAGCACTTACTCTCACAAGCATTTTCACAAACACTTAAAATACACAATTTCAACATACATGATGTATGTTAGTAAAACATGCACTAGGGCTATCCTTTCGCCAAGCGAGTATTTTATCCGTGTATATCATATTCATACAGCAAATAATCATGACAAATACATTTCCAAAATTTATACGTATACGGTATTTTCTAGAATACACAATTTCAACATACATAGTATATATAAGCAAACATGTATTATGGCGATTCCTTTCGCCAAATGAGTATTTTATCCATATACCATATATTCATACAATAAATAATCATGGCAAATACATTTCCAAAATTTATACGTATACGGTATTTCTACGTATACCTAGAATATGTAAAATTCCATAATCTACATCTTTATTCGAAACAGAAAACAGAAAGCACTTTGTACATGTGCAATTGCATGCAGATCATGAATCTATCATTATCTGACATTGAAAGCGTTGAAAACAGTAACCTATACACCTAAAGTCCTCACCTTTTGTCGTAGAATCGTAACGGAGTCGATAGGTTTGCTAAGCTTCCGTATATGGCAGTTTGGCAACCTACAGAATGAAATAGGTTAGCTATTTCATAACCTACAACTATCGAAACCCCAAATCAGACTAGGGTTAGGGTTTCTTACCTAGAAACGGGGCTGGAATCGCCGAGAAAGCGATAAGAACGGAGCGGTGGAGCTCGTGGAGCGGCAGGGAAGAGTGGCAGGAAGGATCTCTCACAACTCCCACACTTTCTCTCTCTTTTCTCTCTCCTCTTCTAGGGTTTCTCTCAAATTCGTATGGCTGTGAGAGAGAGGGTTCTAAGGTCCTTATATAGCCTAAAATCTCACCAAAACAGACTTTGGAACAAGGTATACTTGGGTTTTGTCCAAAAGGCATCTGCTTCAGCTCAACGGAGGACTTCTGGCGGGCCTCCTTGAGCCAAAGGTCGGACTTAAGCTCACAGACACCGGATCTACATTCTATTAAGTTTTTGTTTCGGTCGGGATTCCAGATCACGCGTGGCGGACCAGTTTCAGTTCAACGGTCAGCGGATCTCGATCGGAGATTCGAGTACATGTAAATGTGTATGAAATTTCTCCTGATCCGAGGGTGTAATTTGTTCTGATTCTGACAGTCTGGTTGCTTAAAACTGATCTGCAAGTGAGAGGTGCCAGATTACTATTCAAGATATTTTATTTTGAAATAATTTCACATTTCTCACACTCTTTACTCCGAGCTCAAGCGAATAGCGCTGGGACACTATCTGGATTTGATTTCCAAGATGGTTGTCAAGCCCAGCAAGGCGGTCCTAATTCCCTAACTTCGTGTTAATCGGACTTTCGACGTGCGGTCCAGATCTGATACGGAGTTTCGAGATGCTCTCGAGAGCAGCCGGGTAATGAGATTGATCCTAGATTTTAGGGTAACCTAGCGTCAATGATTCTGCAAGTTTTGGGTCTTGCAGATCGTATTTAAAGTGATTGGTGCTAATTTCACAGGTACTCTAGTTTAACACTAGCTAAATCTCGCCTAATTTCTAAAGGATTTAGTTCTATACGATTTCTGTCTGAGGTGGTACTTAGTCCTTTGTAGTTTTTATATAAAGTGATCCAAGTTATACTACTTAGCTAGTTTAAGATAGTGTCTAGGGTGAAAGTACTTTGAAAAATCGAAAGATCAAGGTGGTGAAGGGTGGAATTTGTGAAGAAAATGGTTTGAAAAGGGATTTGAGGCTTTAATTGAGTGTTTGAGAAGTACCTGTGTTAGGATTGACCCATCGCCTAAGGACGTCTAATTCCAGGTTGGGAAAAATCCGGGCTGTTACACTTGATTAGGGTTTAAAACAAAAAGTATTATAAAGAAGATTTATGTGGAGTCTCCTATAGGAAAGTCTATTGCTTTAGATAAGATTTGTAAGTTTGTTCTTGTCATAATAAGATGGATTCCAATGATAGCTAACTTGGTTGTCATGGACATATCGGGATATGATATTATTTTCGATATGGATTGGCTTACCCCTAATCATGTCAAGTTAGACTGTTATGAAAACATGGTTAATTTTTTTCGTGCCTGGAAAAGAGCCATTTATAATTCAAGCGAAGCAAAGGAACGAAAATATCGGGTGCGTTATGATGTTAATGAATGGAGAGACACAAGAATTGTATGTGGACCAAATTTTGATAGTGGAATATAATTAAAATTTTCAAGATATAACGGATTTACCACCTCACTAAGAAATATATTTCGGTATTGATCTTCTAAAAGGATCTGCACCAATATATGTCTCCATATCAAATGGTGCTTGTTAAGATGAAGGAATTGAAGGAACAACTAAAAGAAATGAAGGGTCAAGGATTCGTATGACCAAGCATGTCACCGTGGGGTGCTCCAGTGCTTTTCATAAAGAAAAAGATAGGTACTCGGCGCTTATGTATTGATTATTGTTGATTGAATGAGGTGACGATTAAGAACAAGTATCTCCTACCGTGCATTGATGATCTGTTTGATCAGCTGAAGGGTACTTAGCAATTCTCCAAGATTAAATTAAGATCTGGATACCATCAGCTATGAATCAAGGAAGAAGACATCTATTAAATGACATTTTGAACACGCTATTGGCACTATGAATTTCTAGTTATGTCATTCAGACTAACCAATGCTCTAATGGTGTTTATGGATTTGATGAATAGAGTATTCCAGCTTTATTTGGATAACTTTATCATTGTATTCATCGATGATATCTTGATTTACTTCAAAACCAGTGAAGAACATGAGTTACATTTGAGGACAACATTATAAACTCTGAAAGATAATCAATTGTATACGAAATTATCAAAATGTGAATTCTGGAGTGAGAGTGTCAAGTTCCTTGAACATGTTATTTCAGAAAAAGGAATTGTCGTAAATCCAGCAAAGATCAAAGCTGTGGTGAAATGGGAACGACCCATAAATGTCTCATAAGTTAGAAATTTTATTGGGCTTGCCAGATATTATAGAAGGTTTATACAGGATTTCTCGAAGATCTCTTGACCATTAACAAGTTTGGCTCGAAAGAGAGTACCATTCAAATGGACTAAGAAGTTGAAGATGCTTTCATCGAGTTAAAGCGACTTCTAACCTTCACTCACATCTTTACTCTTCTGAAAGACGAACTAATATTTAAAGTATACAGAGATGCATCAACAAAATGTTTGGGTTGTGTATTGATGTAGTGTGGTAAGGTAATTGTGTATACGTCAAGGCAACTTAAGCTCCATAAGCGTAATTACCCAACTCATGACCTGAAATTAGTTGTCATTATGTTTGCATTAAAAATATAATGATATTATTTATATGGAGAGTGATTTGAACTTTTTACAAAACACAAGAGCCTCTGATATCTGTTGTCATAGAATGACCTGAATATGAGATAGAGAAGATGGGCAAAATTTCTAAATGACTACGATTTTGGATTACTCTATCATCTTGGAAAGTCAAATTTAATGGCAAGCACTCTAAGAAGAAAAGAATATAAACAGAAGATTATAAATAACCTTATGATTCACGAATGGGAGATGTTGAACTTCATAAGAGAATTTGAGGTCAAATTAAACTTTTAAAAGCAAAAGATTGAATTATGTAATATAAAGGTGGAGTCGACTCTTAGATATTAGATTATCGAAACGCAAGCTAATGATGAAAGGTAGCTGAAAATGGTAGCCAAACATCAGGATAATGACGAGTCTGAATAGAGTAATAAGGTAGATAAATGAATTCAATACCAAGGATGTCTCTATGTACCTAATATCTCGGAGTTGAAGGACAAGATTTTGAAAGAAGCACATTGAACCAAGTTTACTATTCACCCTAGAAGCACAAAGATGTACCAGAATGTGAAGAAATTGTTTTGGTGAAAAGGAAGATCGTAAATCATGTTTCACGATGTTTTATGAGACCACCAAAATCCATTAAGTTTGTTGTAATCGCTAAAAATACGTTAGTGGAAGTTGGATTATATTTCTATGGGTTTCATAGCTGGTCTCCACAAGACACAGAAAAAGCATGATGTGATATGAGTGATTATTGACCGACTAACAAAGTTAGCACATTTTATTCCCATCCATATCAACTACTCGATGGATGATCTCGCAAAATTGTATATTAAGGAAGTGTTAAGACTCCATGGCGTCCCTAGTTTTATCGTGTCAGATTGTGATCCTCATTCCACTTCACGATTCTGGACCAGCTTATAGGAAGCTATGGGAACCACTGCAAATTACAATACATCATATCATCCGTAATCCAATGGATAGACCGAACGTGTGAATCAGATATTGAAAGATCTGTTACACGCTTGTGCCCTCAATTTTAAAACAAGTTGGGATGATAATTTACATTTGGCTGAGTTCGCCTATAATAATAATTATCAAGCAAGTATACGAATGGCCCCATAAGAAGCTTTATATGGGTGGCCTTATCGTGTGTCTAATTGTTAGAACGAAGTGGGTGAAAAGAGTTTAATGGGGCTAAATATTGTTCAAAAAGCTATTAAAAATGTTGAGATTATTTGTAAGCGATTACAAGCTATGCAAAGTTGTCAGAAGAGTTATGCCGATACTAGAAGACGTGATTTGGAGTTTGCAGTGGGATATCATGTGTTTCTGAAGGTTTTTTCAATGAAGGACACATGCGGTTTAGTACAAAAAGAAAACTTACACCATGATTTATTGGACCATTTGAGATTCTTGAATTGGTTGGAGCAGTGACATATTGACTCGCTTTACCTCATCAATTTGCAAGTGTTCATAATATTTTCCATGTATCGATGTTGTGGAGGTATGAACGGGATGCTTCCCACATTATTGAGTGGCAAGACCTTGAACTAAAAGAAGTCATTTCCTATATAGAGAAGCCAGTTCAAATTTTAAATTGCAAGGAACATGGCTTACATACCAAGACTATACCATTAGTCAAAATTTTATGATCACATCATGGAGCAGATGAAGCATCTTGGGAATTAGAATGAGAAATTCACGAGAAATATCCTCATCTCTTTTGAAGAATGAATTTAGGTAAATTTCGAGGATAAACTTTTCTTTAAGAGGGTAGAATATAACCCCTAACTATTTAAAAAAAAATAAAAATTCAAATTGAAATATAAGAGAGAGAGAGAGAGAGAGAGAGAGAGAGAGCAGGATCTCTTGTCCCTCTTATCTTTCATCTCTCCTTATCCTAACTCTTCCCCATATCCCTCAATAAACCCTCCTTAAGGAAAGAACTCAAGAGGAAGAGTCCTACTAAGATTCAAACAAACCAAATCAAGAGAAAAAAAGGTTTCGTAAAGAGAATGAGAGGCTTTGAGGAACTTAAACTCCACTTTATTAAGTTGGTATCTACGTGATTTCTTGATTTCTTTTTACAGTATCATTATTTAGTTTTTATATGACATGGTGAATGGCTTCGATTAGTCATACGTTCATCAGTCGCCTTAAGTAATTTACTTGATGGAATTATGCGCAATGGCCTTGGCCTTTTTTGCGCATTGATTTATTTCTTGTCACAAGTAAAATGACTGATTTGATCCATATGGTTCATATGTTTTATAAGACCCAATTATATACTGATCTCAAGAATCAGACCAATCCGACATCCTAATGGACCATACCGATCATATATCTACCAAAGGCTTTTCTTTAATTAAAGGAAATTGAATTAATACGACAGATGGGTGTTAAAGACAATCTAAAAAAAATAAAGATTGGACAACTCATATTTGATGATTTATTGGACGTCTCAAATTGATTGGTCATCCCCTAGATTGATCGTGTGAGAGCTAATGGATGGTTCAAATTTGACCCATTGGAGTAATAACATCCTTGAAAATAAGAAAGTATAGATATATTTATGTAAAATTCAGAATTTCAGGATTAAAATAGAAATTCTTGTTAAGTCAGACGATTTTGGCATAAATTCTATAATGTTACAAAATACAACTCGAAACTTCATAAAAATCCAAATTACAAGTTGTTACTGAAAACAACCCGAATTTGCATAAATTTCAGCGGCCAGATTCTAACAACATCTTAAGTTTTACAATATTGCTTCTTAATTTATGATTTCATTGTAATTTTATTTAAACGAGACATCTTGTTGTAAGATTATTTAAATGGATTTAGATTGATCAATTAAATATGGGCCCCACCATGTGAATCAATGAGATTAACATGTGAACCAATGAGATTAAAAAATAATTTTATTTATGTGATTTTAGGAAATTTTAATTTAAATCAAACCATTTATTTTACGGAATCATCTTTACCGCACCAAGGTAAGTGATCCCAATATGTTTATCTCCATTAAGTTAAAATAGATTGATTGTTCGTTGTGTTTGAATGCTTATTTGATTTGATTGGACATTAGTTTGATTAATGTATTGATAATTATACTTGGTTTTATCATTTACTTTTATGTTTTGATATAATTCATGGTTTGATTTTATGTATGAATATATCTTGTGAGTTGATTACTATGTCGAAGTAATTTATGTTCTGATTTTAACACGATACTACTCAAGAGTTGAATGTCTTATCAATATCATTGGATAATATGGAATTATCTTGATTTAAACCTGAGAATGAAAATGATCATATGATATATCATTTACGACTATTATATTATGCTCGTGCATCCATTCGCATGCACAACACACGCTGAATTCTTGGGGAGCCTCCCTGGATGATATATCTGGCTTAACAAACCTTATTTCATTATTACAATACATAACATGCATTTAATATATATACTAAAGGAGTTATGGTGCTTCCATTTAATATATATACTAAAGGGGTTATGGTACTTCCAACACACGTAAAGAGACAACGAAAGAAAAGTGGAAAGAGACGTGAAAAAGGTACAACTATGCAAGGAAGAGAGAGAGAGAGAGAGAGAGAGAGAGAGAGAGAGAGAGAGGACTCATCCTTACTTTTTCTAAAGTTATGCTTACTTAAAGTTTAGAACTACTTTATTTTTTAAGCTGATGTTGTCATCATATAAGCCATTGCAACAAATGCATGAAATATATGTCACATAGTCATAACAGAGAGCTCCACAAAGCATTTGTTGTAAAAGCTACCTAATCAAAGTTATTATTAGAGCTTGCATGAAATATATGATATAACAAAATTTTCATCATTTGAAGAGTCATCCACATCCCATTTATTTATTTTTTAAATCCTTCCCTAAGACTAATTGCTAAAAGCCACTTGCATTATTTACGGTAGAGATAACATTTTTAGTAAAGTTAAGTAGACCTAGCCCGATTTTAATGGGGTCCAAGATAGTGGACCCCTCCCAAGCCCGGCTAAACCTAATTGTTAACCGGCTCTAAAATGGTGGACCTAAACCTGCTGAGTCTGGATCCCGGCTAGTAAAATCCAATCAGGTCCACCAAAGGTCCGCTGACAACCATATAAAGGAATGGACTTGTGTACTATTCAATAAAGAAGGGGGTCACTTATCTACTATTCAATGATAGTTGTTGTCGTAGAAATGCTAATTTCTAGTCAGTTATTTGTTGAATATTCTTGTGAAGACTTGTCAAATGTGTGTAAGATCCAGCATGTGGTTGAAAAATCTGGCCAATTGGTCAGTCCCAACCACTCATTTGAGAAAACCCACCACCACTCATCTTTAGGCTCTATGCAAATTGAGTTGTTAGACATGTCCACTTGGGTAATTTGTGACGTGGTTACTCATTAAGTAAAATTGATGAATAGTAGGCTTCTATAATGATATGAACACATGGCAACCATGTTCAATGATCTTGTCATCTAGATTGTTGGTTTGATGGGCCATACCATGAATGAGGATACTATAGGGTTAGGTCATTGGCACAAGGCAAGTTCTGGACCTAGCCCATTTAATAATTTTTTTTTGTCCAATCCCAACCACTAAAATTCGAGTCGAGTTAGAGATGGGTTTAAGTAACAAAATGTACAAAAAAAAAAAAAAAAAAAAACAATTCATTCATTTAATGGGTCAGATTTGAGTATGGGAGAAATCAGACACAACCATTTATCTAATAGGCTTGTTATAAAAATTAGTGAGTTTTCACACAAATAATGTTCTAACATAATTTCCTCCGAAGCATTGCGAAGTTCTTACACATGTGCAGTGAAGTTCATGTACACACCACACATGTGCTAGCATGAGATTATAGGTATAATATCCAACCATCCATAAGAAAGGAACCCCAATATTGATGGGTTGGACAATGAAGTAGGATGATCCACTAGTTAAGTGGGCTATAATTTGCAAAATGCTTTTATAACTCTGAAAAACTTGGTTGAAATTTTCTAACATGTCCACCCATTTCTAATGTTGAAGACCACACGTCGAGTGGATTAAATTTATTTTTGTAAAAATGCATAAAAGGTTAGATCAACTTGATGGATGGACTGGATCTTAAACCTATGTGCTCTGTCCTCTAAAATTCAAAATGATTATTTGAGTTTCCAACTCTGAATGATTTTAGTGTTGGTTATTAGATTTCGTCTAGGGTTTATAAGCTTCCACTTACGCTAGTTATTATTAATCAATCAAACATTTAGACTTACCCATGCTTATAATAGTTAAGTATTTTTTTACATTGGTCTGGACACAAATTGAATATGGGTTAGAGACTTGAGGACTATTTTAGGTAGACCCAAACAAGACCCATTTAAAAGTCAGGTTCAAGTCAGGTCTAGATGTTTTTGAAAAATTCTAGACCTAACCCATTTAGTAATTTAAGTTAAAATTTGGTACTCAAACTTATTCCACTAGGTCCAAATTTGTGTATAAACGGATTCGGTCTATTGATCCGTTGATAGTTGGGTTTACTCGACCCATTGGCATTCATACACAAGATTTTGGAGATCCTAATATTCAATTCAACAACCTAAAAATAGGCATTAAACAGCTAAGGAAATTAAGAAAAAACTTAAATTCTTCGGCAAGTTTTGACAATTGATAGAGTCACTCAAAAAGTATGCAGGGGGTATATGAGTAACTAAAATTAAACGGTCAAAATCATGGGTCTGAGTTTAGATTGCTCATAAACGAAACTTTACACTAATTAAACTTCTTAATGAATTGATTGATAAATATTCAACGGACGGCTAAAATATAAAATTTAACAGTTTTAATTCAACAAATAAATGCTTATTAATCAGAGATAAGTATTTTTCAATCATTCTGATTATTTGAAGATGATTTCTTTACATTAGGTCCCGTAACTCGGACGGTTTGAGTAGTGCACAATACCTATATACTCTTTAAAAACGTATGCACGGCCATCACATCTACTAGACTCCGGAAAAATACGAATATATAAGATTCAGTGGAGGAAACCGAAGACAAATTGTCGCAATCATTAATTATTTTAGATTTTCCTGGTGCTACTCTGACAAATATCGCGCCGAGGTTTTAAATTTTTTGCTGTATTTCACTATACATAAACTAAATGATATTATCGTATTAATATCACGAGATTTTCGAAATCTTTATAAGTTGTTTTTTTTTAATTATAATTTTATTGTGAAATTATGGAGAAATTAATGCGAAATGTATTGAAAATTTTGAATTATTTATTATTTATACATGTATATAAGTTTAGAAATAAATATTTATTTTTTCTCAGAATAAGTGAGATTTAGTAAGATTTTCTCGGTAATATCTCGTGAAAAATTACAAAATTTAAAGATCTCGCGAGAAATTGCCAAGAATGAGATTTGGCCCTATGATGGGCACACCATCAAGACCCACCAGATCAATGGTTTTAATCACAAAACTGTGGACCCACAGGTCCTGTAGCCCAGGGCAAGCCCATTACACCACTCACAATGGAAAAGAAAAACCTGTGAAAATACGAGGAATTATCGGGTATTATTATAAGGATTTTGGACATGAAGTGTAACAATGTGTCTTTCCTGCCAGTGAGTCTATTGATTTGGTGATCCAGACCGTTGATCTGGTGAGATTCATCGTGGATCGGGATATCTCAAAATCCGTTATTTTTTAATATCACAACGGTCGAGAACAAGAAGCTAAAGGTTAGATGGATAGGATCTTCCAACGTGGAACATCCGTTAGTTTTCAGACATACGCTCGGGCTATCATATCAACGGTCTCAACGTAGGGAACTCCTAACCGCGGGCCCACTTGTACGAACCAGTGGCATCAGGTTCAGGACATCAATAATGCCAGAATGCATCAGGACCCGATAATTCGTCGTGTGGAGAGGAGATGTTGTAAGAAATTGGTACACACCGACGCACCGAGAACACTAGAATCGAGATTTCGTCGGCTCACACGTGCCTACCTGGCACACGTGAATGATATCCAAACGGTTCATTAGGTTGGTCACAAGTTGTTAATGTATTATTTTTTTTTTTTTTAAATGCTAATCTTCATGTTTGGGCAGCCACAAGTACATTGGCTTTGATCATTAGTTTATTACTTTTGAGGGAAGTTTTTGGTACTCTGACAGAGCATGCCGCTTGATACGCAGTCATTTGGGAGCTTGTACGCATGGAAATAGTAACTCAATTTTAACAGGTTGAATCGTGGAACCAAGTCTCTCTAAGTCATGGTCTGAAAATCAGAGTCGTCGATTAACCATAATCTCTGATTCGTAGACACATTTTTGTTGTAATAGGACCATTTGAAAATTTTCATTTTTAACCGTCCCATAAATGTCCACCAATCAAATAATCTGGTTCAAGATATAATCTAAGCTGGGACCCATAATTTGGACAGTTTAATTTGATTTTCTTATAATGAAGATATGCAATTTCTAAGTAAATTCTTAAGTGCCTGCATATCATCCATTAGTTTTAACCGTCAGTTCCTTTTGAGGAATGTCGCCACAGGATGATTGGAACACTCTAGTTTTTGGGACGTGCTATTTCAAAGGATGGGCCCATCTGATGAACGGATTGGATCTTGCACGTGTAGCTCCCGCGGCACACGGGAGCCGCGAGTCCGGTGGCACGGTTCTCGCCAAAGCCAGTTGGTAGGTTCTGTTGTTGGACCCCGCGGTCGCACTGTCGCGTCTAAGTGTCCGCTTGCTCCATTGAAGTGCTGAGGCGATTCGCGCGAGGAGAGATTGAAGATGCGATTCGCGCACTCTTGCCAACTTAGCTAATGATCTCAACCATTCATCATTGGCCCATGTACTGATGCCGTTGATCCGGTGGGCTCAGTTCAAGTAGCCCATATACCGAAAACATCAGAATCTATAAACCGTAGATAAGATGGACCTTACCTTGAGTGGCCAGTGTATTATACCGTATTTTCTATCTAAATCATCTATTTTCAACCATCCATATTTGGGCGTGGTTTGGATAATGACCCCAGCACGAGCCAGCTAGCTGGTGTTATAGCTCTGGGGCCCACCAAGATGTATGTCTTTTATCCACGCCGTTTATCCATTTTTTCAGCTATTTTGAGGCATGAGCCCATGAAATCGAGTGAGAGCCTAATCTCTGGTGGGCCACACTACAGGAAAACAGTATTCATGTACACCATATTTCCAGCTCCACGCTATATTCCTTCTTACCACAACGCTACTTTTGGGCTGCGGAAGCTGAATGCTCAGTGTCCTCAACGAACGGTGTTGATCGCATACACGTGTAACGGGTCATGGTGGCAAAGTGTGCCGCGAATAATAATATAATCTTCAAATTTCTCCTCGCGCGAATCACCTTAGCATTTCTACTCTCTCTCTCTCAGTGGAGCTCGTTTTGCCTCAGTCGCGACAAAGGATGAAGCGTGTATTGCCAACCAATGGGCCCACATTCTGAGATGGACCGATGATTTGAACCGTCCATATCCTACTCACTGCCATTAATAAGCTACTCGCCCATAATCAAGCTTTCCTGTTGATCCTATCCTTTGAATCTTAGAGTTGAATACGACCCATTGAAAATTTCGCTTCACTGTCTATGATGAAAATAATCCATTCACAGTGATTTTCTTTCACTTCCCTTATAACATAGAGAAAACAACATGTACGGATCGGATTCTTAGATAGATCAGCATGTGGGCTCCAGTGGGCGGCGACGAATGCTAGATACTGAGTCGCGACAGAGGCAACGAGCTCCTCCCCTCTGTTATAAGAAAACCGAAGCCCCTTTCAAAACACCCCTCATCTCCCTCTCTCTGTCTGTCCGTCTGTCTGTCTCTCTCTCTCTCTCTCATGGCCCACCTCACCTCTCTCGACCCCCAAATCTTCCAAGCCATCGCGGGCACCTCCTTTCAAATCCCCACCGTTGATTCCTCCGTCTACTACTTCCCCCAAGGCCACGCTGAGCATTTTTCCACACCTCTTCCAAATGCCCCCTCTCATTCCCCCTTCATCCTCAGTCAAATTTCAGCCGTCCGTTTCCTTGCTGATCCTGACACCGATGAAGTATTCGTGAATATCTGCCTTCAATCCCTCCCGCACTCATCCATCCGTCCATTGCCGGTCCCACCACCTGCCGACCCCACCCCGCCGGAGAAGACAATCGTCTCCTTCGCCAAAATCCTCACCCCGAGCGACGCCAACAACGGAGGAGGATTCTCGGTCCCGCGCTTCTGCGCCGACTCGATCTTCCCTCCTCTGAACTTTGAGGCGGACCCACCGGTGCAGACAATCACAGTCAGAGACGTCCATGGAGTGCCCTACGAGTTCCGCCACATCTACCGTGGGACGCCACGTCGGCATCTGCTGACCACTGGGTGGAGCAGGTTCGTCAACAGCAAGAAGCTCGTCGCGGGCGATTCTGTAGTCTTCATGAGGAACTGCCGCAGCGGGGAGCTCTTTGCGGGTGTGCGACGGACCGCGCGGTCATGCGGCAGCGGGGGAGGGTATCTACGGTGGCATTGTCGGGAATTGGAAGATGGGTTCTTGAGGGGCGGGCAAGGGAGGGCCATGGCGGAGTCGGTGGCGGAGGCGGTCCAGCTGGCAGGGAAAGGGAGGCCATTCAAGGTTGTGTATTATCCGAGGGTGGGGTCTGCAGATTTCGTGGTGCGGGCGGAGGCTGTGGAGGTGGCGATGAAGGTGCATTGGACGGTGGGGATGAGGGTTAAGATGGCGGTGGAGACGGAGGACTCAGCACGGATGGCTTGGTACCAGGGGACAGTGTCGTCTGTTGGGGCTACAGATGGTGGGCTGTGGCGGGGCTCACCTTGGCGCATGCTTCAGGTCATTACTAACCTTTTATTTTTCTCTTCAAAGATTCATGTATTTTCTTTTGCAGCTTTGAAATTTTACGAATATAAGAAGCTTGAAGGTTTAAGATATGTCGTAACGTCTGGTATAACAGCCGTTGTGACTGCAACAGTCACTCTATGTGGTGTTATATTAGGAAAAACGACTCTTAAATAATGGGTAACGGCGTTAAACCGGCGATTAATTTTCTGGGTTCCTTTGTTTTGTTTTGTTTTTTTGTTTTTGTTTTTTTTTTTATTTTTTGTTTTTTTTGTTTTTTTGTTTTTTGTTTTTTTTTTTTGTTTTTTGTTTTGTTTTTGTAGCAGCTGTTATGTACAGTTAGTCTGTGGATCTAAGTTGAAGGAACCATTTTGTAAATCTTTACAGAGGATATGATCCTCAGGCTGATAACATGAGCAGTATCCTTGAGCTTGAGTATGTAGAAGTGGGTCCCATTGGTTGAATGATGCAGACCACTGATGTGATCGGCTTACCAAGGAATAGATAGCACATGCACAAAAGGATCCTTGATGGGACAGTCCCTGCCCTTCAATTGGTGGTCAAATAATTAACTGTTAAGAAAAAAAATTACAAAAGCTTATCATAAGAAAGAAAAAAAAGAAGAAAAATACATTGATGGTCTACATTCAACCAAAAAAGAAGGCTGTTGATCGGTTAGGATGGCTAAGATCCTTCAATCTGGGAGACTGTTGGGGCAGGGAATGCAGCAATGATTTGTCCTGGGAGAGATTAAAGAGGTGAGTCATGGCGTGTGCTGAACTTGTACATGTGTGTAAGATTTTGACCAGTTATTTGGGTGGGGCTGGCTGTGAACATGCCCTGTCTTATAAATCAGACTGATCCACCCATTAGATGGACCACACTCATATGAGGAAAATGGCTGGTTGGAGAGGAAATGACCAAGAGCCTTTATTCAAAGTACATGCGCACCCCACCTAATGGGCAGATCAATCTGGATTTTGATATAGGGCACATAGAACGCCAGCTTGTACATGCTCAGGATCCTGCATGTGTGTGCCATGATTCACCTTTTTGAGCCCTCCTCACTTGGACCACTTTAGCTTTTCTCTTTGGGGCATAGTCCTTCCATAGCAGGCCCATCAGTGAGATCATCGGCCTCTTGCTGGACTGACTTTTATGAACTAGAGGTCCAAGGATACTTTCAACATTCCCAGGCTGAGAATTATAATTCCTCCCAAATATTTGATTGTTTGCTCTTTTCTTTTTATTGATTGAGTTTGTTGTTTCATTAGATTGTTTCTTCTACGTACAATATTCATGCTCTAGGGTGTAGTTGACTAGATCCATTATTTCCAAGAGGATGAAAAGGTTTATCTTTTTAGGAGGCAGTGGTGTCAGCACGGCCTGTCACTTTTCACTTTTTAAGAAGTGGGGAATGAAGTGAAGCCCACTTGCTTTTGACTTTTTAGGGGGTGCTGTGATCAAGTGTGACCCACTTCCCATTAGAATCCAGTCTTGATTGGCTGGCGCTGTGCTGTGATTCACCATGAAGCATTTCTTATTGGGTTTTCACATAGCATTGTTTCCCATATAGCGTACATCATGTGGGTATCTAGGGATTGACAACTTGGTCTGAATCTATTGGATTGAGCTTGTTGTTTTAGGATTTGCTCGTGCATGTTGCTATCACAGAATCCATACTGACTCTTTTTTTTATTTTTATTTTTTTGGGAAAGGTAACACCACTAGGGACTGAACCCTGGATCACTCACACACACTATGGTCTCTACCAGCTCATCTAATGAGCAGAAGACAGCCATACTTGCATTTAACCATCTATATCTTGGCTAAAATTAAATGGATATGATTTTACTGTTAGCATATTTCTTCTCACCATCCGAATAGTAAATGAGACAAATGTATGCATTTTGATTAGGTACGTATTCTATAGTCATGATTTTGCATGATGTGTCTTTTTCATTACATTGAAAATTGATTTATTGTATAGGCCTCTGAGCTGAGGTAATGATTCCTCTAGCATTTTGGCATTGGAAGCTATATAATTAAGGTTAGATTCACCAAGGCTTATGTGCGATGCCATCAATGTACTCATAAGAATAGCAAATTCCTTAGTTGTAGTTTTTTTTACTACCGATCCCAACCATGTTTTTCTAGGGTCCTCTTTATGTGATGTACTTGTTTTAGTGGGCTTGCTACTTGAGTTGGATAGAATTGGCATGTTAATGTTGGTGCTCGTTTTCGGCAGTTGGAATGCGGGCGTGCCAGAATTGAGTTTGCGGCTCACTTCAAACCGAACAACTATGACCCTAAGCGCTGGGATAGGCAATGCACAATATATGACCGAGATCGGATGAGATCAGCTGCCTATTCAGCCACTCTCTCAATATGTAAAAGAGGATAATGCGATATTCAGAGGGTAATGTTCGTCCTTTGATGATGGGTTACACCTTTGCCTTCCGTATGAAAGGACTTTTTAGTATAGATAAAATAGAAATGAGAAAGGGATTCGTACAGTCACTTGCGGAGAACAGCTGTGCAATACCTTTCCTAGTGAAGAACTGAATATAGCGTATGAGCATAGACTCAAATTACAACTAAAGTCACCAACTACTTGATTAACGCTACGGATTACACTATGAAATGTAAACAACAAACAAAAAAGTAAAGGATTAGACTAAGAACTGTAATTGACTTGCAGGAAAAGTAGAGTGATTACATTAAGGAATGTAAATGACGGGTAATTGAAAGATTATGTTTGGGTTGATTGGGTTGGTACGAGACAAATCTTCCTATTGAATTCCATTACCATTTATAGCCTTAATCCGGCCATCTGGATGCTTCCCACGTTCTGACGATTGATATAATCGTTTCAACACTACTTGCTTTTCTTCTAGATGCTTTTTACGTTTGGATGGTTGCTGTAACCATTTGAGTACTACATTGCCTCCTAGAGACTTCCTTCTAAACTTGCCACTTGTCTTAGTAATTGCTCCAAGCCTCCTTGTTGACTCGACCGCTCGGTCGAGTTCCTAGATGACTATCGATTGTTTGGTTAACCTCCTGGATGACTATCAACCGCTTGGTTTGCCTTCTGGATGGCTATCGGCCGCTTGGTCGACCTCTTATATGGTTATCAGCCGCTTGATTGACCTCCTAGATGGTTATCGGCTGCTTGGTTTGCCTTTGAATTCCTCTCAATCTTGTCAGCTGTGATTTCGTAAAAAAACATTCTAAGCTTCCTTGAAGATCTTTAGCCTAGAATATTTTTTTCTTGCTATAACACGTGTCCTTTTTAATTGGGTTTCTCCAGAACGGTCAGGAATACAGTACAACATTGCCCCCTTTCCCCTAGATCGCTTCTCCTTTGGTAAAAGGTGAATGCGATGTTAATTCGTTGTTTGGCACAATAAATATGATTGATTGGGCAAATAAAATTATCAATTTCGACCATCTTGATCGGAAAACATCAAAGTCTGTCGACTTGGCCGAACTCGGCCATCTTGATCGAGAGACAACAAATTCGGCCGTCTTGGTCGAACTTGGCCATCGTGATCGAAAACTGGTAAATTGGGCTGTCCTGGTCAAACTCGGCCACCATGATCGAAAAACGGCAAATTCGATCGTCCTGGTCGAACTTGGTCGTCCTGATCGAGAGGCAACAAATTCGATCGTCTTGGTTTAACTCGGCCATCGTGATCGAAAAACGGTATATTCGGCCGTCGTGATCGAAAAACGTCAAACTCGGTCGCCCTGGTCGAACTCGACCATCAAATTTGGGAAATGACAAATTTAGCCATGACAATGGAGAGGTGGTAATACGGCCTCAAAGTTGGCCTGTTACTTCCTGAACCATTTGAATAATTTGGTCACGTTTCAAACGGCGTGATTCGGCCATTGGAGGTGGTTCAGGGCCTATCTGATTTTTTCTTCCATGATACAGTGGATTCTCAAGGAATGGTTGCCCCCTTAGGTATATCATGGTTTTCCTTTTCAGGGATAAAATTCCTGATCTTCCGCTCTGGTCGCCTGAACGTGACGAACAGCGGTGCATTCCATATCTCCTGGATTGGAGCTGGATGAATATTCTGTTGTGGAAGGGGTAACTGCAGTGCTGGTGGTGCTGACGCTAGATTTCCGACAGAACTAATATCAACAATTGGCTTATGCACATTTTGTTGCGGCATGGTAGATGTTCTTTCAGAAAACATCATATTCGACCTGGTTGGCCATCCATCTATTAAAGGCCTCATCCTGAATTCGTAACTGCTTGGCCTGAGCTCGTAACTGGTCTTCTATATGCTGATTCACCATTTGCATATCATGTAGCCAACCCATCATTATCTCAGAAAGATCTATCGACTATCTTGCTTTCTCGTTACTTTCATACTGGCTCATGTTATGGGTCCCACCGGGTGTGCCAAAAACTTGTTTGTGCTCGTTTTCGGTAGTTGGAATGCGGGCATGCCATAATTGAGTTTGCGGCTCAATTCAAATCGAACAACTATGACCCCAAGCTCCGAGATAGGCAGATACACAATATATGACCGAGATCGGATGAGATCGGCCGCCTATTCAACCATTCGCTCAATGTTTAAAATAGGATCATGCGATATTTAGAGGGTGGGGTTCGTCCTCTAATGATGGGTTACACCTTTGCCTTCCGTACAGAAGGACTTTTCAGTATAGATAAAATAGAAATGAGAAAGGGATTCATACAGTCAGTCACAGAGAACGGCGGCGCAATACTTTTTCGAGTGAAGAACTGAATCCAACATATGAGCGTAGACTCAAATTACAGCTAAAGTCACCAACTACTTGATTAACGCTACGGATTACACTATGGAATGTAAACAATAGACAAAAAAATAAAGGATTACACTAGGAAATGTAATCGACTTGCAGGAAAAGTAGAGTGATTACACTAAGGAATGTAAATGACGGGTAATTGAAAGATTATGTTTGGGTTTGATTGAGTTGGTATGAGACAAATCTTCATACTGAATTCCTTTGCTATTTATAGCCTCAATCCGACCATTTGGATGCTTCCCACGTTTTGACGGTTGCTACAACTGTTTCAACACTACTTGCTTTCCTTTGGGATGCTTCCCACGTTCGGATGGTTGCTGTAATTGTTTGAGCACTACATGACCTTCTAGAGACTTCTTTCTAAACTTGCCACTTATCCTAGTAATCGCTTCAGGCCTCTTTGTTGACTTGACCGCATTCTGATCGGCTGCTCAGTCGAGCTCCTAGATGACTATCGATCGCTTAGTCGAGCTCTTGGATGACTATCGGCGCTTGGTTTGCCTTCTGGATGGCTATCGGCCACTGATCGACCTCCTAGATGGCTATCGGCTGCTTGGTCGATTACTTGGTTTGCCCTTGAATTCCTCTCAACCGCTCCCTATCTTGTCAACATGTCAGCTGTGATTCCATAAAAATTACTCCAAACATTGTTGAAGATCTTTAGCCTGCAATATCTTTTCCTCGCTATAACACGTCCTTTCCAATTGGGTTTCCCAAAAACGGTTATGAATACGGTACAATAGTTGTGAGTACCGAGTACTATGGTTCATTTGAGTCAAAACTCTAGAGGCTATTGAGACTTCACGTCGATTGGTTTGTTATGTTTGAGCGACTATCAATGATGATTTATTGATGGTGGACCACCAAATATTCATGCATTTTAGGCAACTTGAGTGATGTGTGATGCTGATGAAGATGATGGACACAAGGAATCACTAGGTTTCTCTATTGCTTCCTGTTTGGATTCATAAAAGGATTTATGAATTACAATATCATAGATGTTTTAGCTTACTGTGTTAGTGTGGTGGGGGAGGAAGGTAGCATTGGTATGCACGGGTAAGGCTTGGTCGTCTTCCAAAGGGGGTCCGGAGGAATATCGATATGTTACCTAGGGGTGGCAATGGGCCGGGATAGTCTAGGTCCAGCCCTTGCCCGACGCTTACGAACCAAGGCCCGAGCCTGGCATGGGCCTAGCACATCAGGCCAAAGCCCAAGCTTGGAAAAATTGGTTGGGCCTGGGCCTGACCCTGGCCAACCTGGCCTGGCCCAAAAAACTGATAAAATCCCTATTTCACTCACAGATGTTCCTAATCTGTCCGTTGAATCAAGGGGGCCACACCTCACAAAGAAATAGACATTTTATATGAATATATGAATGAAACCAATGGTCTATATTCGAGATGTATGGATTGCGGCTTGCCTAACCAAGAATTGGAATGGCATATTTGTAAGATACACATGTACATACAAAGTCGGATCGAGCCAGGCTGGGCTGGCTAAAATTACTTGAGTTAAAACCCGACCTGAAAATTAATCAGGCCATGCATGCGAGGCAAGCCCAGCCCAAAGCCGGGTCGGGCTTGTTGGGTTGGGCAGGGTACCCGGCCCATTGGCACCCTTAGAGTTACCATTAACGTAAAGGAATTTCCATCTCTTATATTCACATCATTTCTGCTGCTTTCCAAGTATGAATTAATGAACCCAGAACTACTGTTTGGATATGAAGAATCCAAAACCTGAATACAGAAAATCAAGGTGGAATCCTATGGGCAGGGAATACACTATATGTAGTTTGTTTTGCATGGTTGATTTTCATGGAAATGTTGAAAGCTCAAGGGTCAACGGGGTGAGGCGTCTCTCACTACCGTATAATCCCTGTGGATTAGCTTTTTGGGGAGAAATCAATTCATTCATTTTCCGAGGAAAAGCGTAAATAATGAGAGTCAGTTTTCACAGCTACTTTTTACAATACAAACAGTGGAAAACACCATATTTGCAAAAATTGATTTCACCTCCAACCATTTTCAGCTTCCCAAACAGCCCCTCAAGTTATATATGTTTATTGTTTTAAGAAGTGTTTTTTTAAGGGTCACTTTATAAAGTTTCCTTGGGCAGTGTTTCTCATATTTGGTTTGGTACTTCACCACACATGCAGCACATTTATAGGGGATTGGGATCATTGATCTGGTGGGCCACTATGTGATGTAGCTCAAAAATTATTGTAATAAAATATCTTAGTCATCACATTAGCTGCCTTGATAGATGGATGGTCGATGAAAAAAAGGTTAACAGAAAGAGCAGCTGTCTGCACTCAATTTGCAAAAATTGCACTAATTGGATTGCTCTTGTTTTCTGTTCGCCATGATTTTTGCTCTTGTCCACATGGTGGCTCTTGAGATCAATGTTTGACTACCACTTTCCCTACTTTATATTAGCTCTTTGATATATGTGGGCGACACCTAAAAGTACTTAACTAATCTTGCTAGTTTTGTGAATCAGGTCACCTGGGATGAACCGGATGTATTGCCAAATGTTAAAAGGGTAAGCCCTTGGCAGGTGGAACTGGTACCTAACACACCACAAATTCAATTTCCATTTCCACCCACAAAGAAAATTCGACTTCCTCAGAGTCCCGAGTTTCCAGCTGATGGCGGGGGCCCAATGTTCCTTCCACTGACAGGATTAACTAATACGATGACGGGCCACGTGAATCCATCACTGTTCAACTTCAACACTTCTCCTGCTGGCATGCAGGGAGCCAGGCATGATCCAATTTGTGTGTCAACCAACTTCATACCTAAACAACATCACTCATTGTTCTCTGATAACTTCTTTGGCAACAAAATGTCACCAAAGGTCAGTTGCGTGTCCACAGAATTATACATTGGGAGCACATCACGTTCTGAGAATTCATCTCCGAAGAGCCAGGGCAGTGTCCATTTCGTTGGCGAGGAGCTTTTCAGCAACCAGACCTGCAAGGCGACAGTAAAGGATGGTGGTAGTTCTTTCCAGTTGTTTGGTCAGACCATCCAAACGAAACAGCCTGTCGAAGGTGGGAGCTTTGGTAATGGTGTGCGCACAAACAATGATGCTAGTAAAGGATACAAAGAGATTGGTGGTGTGGGTGGAACACTTGATTTTTCCCTCACCAACCCATATAAGCAGTTGTATGACCAACTTGATGTCCAGCGTCAAAGAGTTTCAGCTGTAGAAGCATGTTCTTTATAAAAGGGGAAAGTGGCTGCTTTTGCAACATGCAGTTGACAAGTTGTAAAGGTACGAAGGGTACTTGATTTACTTACATATAATGAGTGTGACACACTTATTTTAGATAATGGTAGTCAATCATTACCATCTCCATCACCATCATGACCTTGTTCCAGCTATTTGTGGTTGGCATTACAAAGCCTGTTTTGCTGATTGCAAGATTTGAATTGAAACAGGGACTCTCAATCATTTATTTGCCACCACCAAGAGCAGCAACGGCAATCATGGGCAATGATGATGATGAGATGATGGTAGACAATGAATAATCATCGTGGATTTCGTTGATCATACATACACAAACATAAACATGCTTGCACCTAAACAAACAATGAGAAATAAATGGGTGTGCACAAAAACACACATAGACACACATGGACGTGCACAATATATGCCAGCAATATTACGATGATTAGATGATGGTAGACAATGAATAGGCGCTGTTGATTTTGCTAACCACATACATATGCGAGCACAGTCACATGCAGAGAATGACACGCATGATCACAAACACAAGTGCACCTAAGGACACACATACATACACATATGGATGCATGTGTACACGCTACGCGTGTGCACGTGCATGTGTGTGTTAGTCAATTTTTTTTAATTGATATATTAGTCAAGGTATCATAACAATTACCTTGTCAAACTCAATGTGGGATTCTGGGAAAGTTAAGAATATTTCATGATCCATTATATGCTAGAAATACAAAATATCTTGGCCTTGCAAAATGATTCTACAATGCTTGTAATCTCCTGCCCAGGGCTGCGGTTAGTTTTCTGCATAAGTGTCCACCATTATGACCCAGGGTTAGGGCTTCGCTGTTACTTAAGGGTGTAGACTAGAAGGCCATGTTACTGTTGGGTAGGTTGTTGAGGAGAAGACAAGGTTCCTAGCATATCACGCTAGGGCTTTTGGGAAATCTGAGAGTTGTTGTGTTGTGTGTTGGTATGGCTATTTAGCTTCGTGTGTGACAATAGAAATGTAACAGGTAGGAGCACCTACAGAAGCCCATGTTACCGTCTGGTATATGACAATATACCTACCGTATAGTGCCTAAAGAATGGTGTGGATATTAGTCTGAGAAGTTTCAACACATTTTCTTGATAGGTAGCTCTTTGGGTAACTTCTTATCAAACTGAATGAGTTGGATTCCTTGCACTTCAGATTCCTGTAATATTGGAGCAGCATGTGGCATTGATTTAAGTACCTGATGCACATGTTCATTTTCTTCTTTCTTGTGGTACTGTTTCTAAATGGTGCACTTCTATGTATCCTTTCTAGGGTTGTGATGGATGACCATCTGGTCATCAAATCAAGGTCTGATTGAAAATCAAACCAATCCAAGGATCCTGATTGAAGACCAGTCCAATCCAAGGGTCCTGATTGAAGACCATAATAATCCAATGATGCTAATTGTAGATTTGGACCACAGCTTGGTCTCAATAGGAGATCTGGAGCAAAATCAAGGGTCCAATTGAGCTATGGGTCCAACGGATGCAATCAGATGATTAAAAGTATGAATTAATTGGACAGTGGGACCCGCACGCGCAACTGGATGATTCTTTTTGGGTTTATTTGCAAACTGCATGAGGTAACTTTGGGGTTTTTACAAAGCGTTCCCCCATTGAAGTCTATACAGTTGCACAAATTGGGTAACTTTAGTAGTTGGATACTCTTTCAGGATTCTTTATTTATTGTCCAGTCTCTTGCCTTCTGTATTGTAATTCCTTGCAAATTAGTTTGAGTTAGTTTAGGTAGGTTACCTTAGGATGTTTCTGAGAGAGTGGGACCGTGATTGCGATTGGGTTAAAGATAGCTCCAATGTTCGAGAGAGATCAAGAAATTGTAGTTCGTTGAGGGCTTGGGGAAGATCACTTGTGGCGGATCGTTAGAATTCAAGGGGAAAATCTGGAATCGATGGGCCAGCTAGAGGTGCAAGCTTCAGAGGTAGATCCTGTAGAAGAGAGGAGCACGAGACTATTTTCATTAGTGAGTTGGTCTGGAGAAGAGATAGGTGCAATCCATCTAGAGGATGCTTGCATGGTGGTCCTAAGGATGTTGCGGCGGGAGAATCATCGATTTTGATGTCTTAGTCCTGGAAAGTTGTAGAGTTGGTGGATCAGGGGAAAGATTTTGGGGACGATAATGCTCCCCGGTGGAGTCTTCAAAAGGGAGTGAATGGACCCTGGTTGGTGGAAAGCCAAAGCTAGGAGTGAAAGGGGGAACCTCCTACCTATTGCCAATCCTTCCACTCTTTTTGTGGAAGGCTTCGCTTCGATGGCTGCAAGATTTCTGTGAATTGTGTTCGATATGGGCCAGATTCGGTGAACCAGCAGGTGGAGCTGAAGAAGGAGAGGAGGGATAAGAGGGGTGAGTCTGCAAAGCATGTTTTTCAAGGTTTCTAGAGATCAATGTGTCCACAAGCATTGGTCTGAGGAGATGTGGGTTGGCTTTGAGTTCGGAGGTGGATAAACTTCTGTTGGCAAGGGCCCTGTTCAATGGAGGTGTAGTGAAAGGGCTTTGTAGATGGGCAGACTGGATCCCTCTGGTTGGGAGGAAGCATGGTTCTCCGTTAAAGGTATGTTGATGGAGCTATGTTTCATAGAAGTTGTTGCCATGATGGGGCCGTTGTGGCGGAGGGGATGGCAATCGACCTTGAACTGTCAAGGGCAGATGGGGTGGAAGCCGGTTCAACTAGGATTTGTGTTCAAAGGAAAGGAGCCTTGTCGGTCTTGGAATCAATCTCATTTGCAATCGGGGAGATTAGGGTTCCCATCATGCTGTAGAAACTGGAGGTGCATGGAAAGGAAACGGAGACAAAGCATCCTCCAGTCGGTAATGGAAGTTCGGCAGCCGGAGTTGCGGAAGTGCAACGTGTAGGTGATGGTCCACTGAAACCGTGCTCCACGAGAGCATCATTAGGGAGATGGGATGCGTGGTGGGCGGAGACGGGTTTACTACTTGGTGTCAGAAGTTTTGAACTCCTGGCAATGCGTGGCAATGAGGGTTGAGTTGTGGGCAGAGGTTAGCATTGCCAGGCAACTATTCAGGGGTCCTTGCTGTGTGGGAGATGACTTTAACATCACCCGGTAATTGTTAGTCTCCAGCCATCATGTTGAGGCTCAATAGATTTCTTCTTTACCCTGATTTGGGTGGAGAAATGGCCTCTTGTTTTGCAACGTATTTTACCTATGCCAGTTTCGTACCATTGCCCCATCCTGTTGGAGGTCGAGGAGGAGAATTGGGGTCTCAAACCATTTAGGTTTGAATTCTTTTGGTTATAGATTGATGGTTTCTCCTCTCTTATCAAGGAATGGTGGCAATCCTTTGAGGTTAATGGCTATGCTGGGTTCATTCTATGTAGGAAGCTCAAGCTTTTAAAAGAGAAGATTTTATTATTATTATTATTATTATTATTATTTCTTTTCTTTTTTTTTTCCCTTGAAGATTAAATAGAGAAGATTTGGGTTTGGAAAAAGGAAGTTTTGAGGAAGAGACAGGCTGAAATGGACTCTTTGTTGCGCAACATCTAGACTTCAGATTTGAAAGCAAAAGGGGCTGAGTTATCAGAAGAAGAAAAGCTGATGAGATCTAAATATTCTCTGGACTATGCTGGTCAGCTAAGAGAGGAGGAGATTAAGTGGAAACAACACTTCGTGCCACATGGCTTAAAGATGAAAAAAAAAACTAGCTTTTTTTCATAAAATTGCTAGTGCTTGGGCTACGAACAGGTCTTGAATCATAGTTTTTCATTTGACTGGATCCTTCCAAGGCTTGAATCGTAGTTTGGGTCATTGACTGGATCCTTCCAAGGCTTGAATGTCTCTCCCATCAAAATTTCAGGAATGATTGGAAGGAGGTATTTGAAGGAGTCGTTGTTTGGGTCAGGAGAACTTTTTAATTAAAAAAAAATTAAATTCCTGATTGATGTTTTAGTCCTCTTGACTATTTTGGTTTATCCTACTGGTCACCGTTGCTCTTAGTTTTTCATTTTCATTTTCATTTTTTGATTTTCCTTGTTGGGTTGCTTTTATTTTGGGTTATGTGACTTTATTTTGGTTGTGTAAGTGACAAGTGGGTCACATGCCCGGGATGGATGTTGCCCTGCATCATAATTTTGTTTCTGCTTCATTTTTAATTTTAATTTTTTTTTTTTTTTTTTTATCACCATTAGAAAAGAAAGACTACATAATATCTATCTATAACCATATGTATGGAAGAAGACTGTACAATACCTATTTATAGCCATACATATGGAAGATGCCATGACATGGTGAATATTTTGACCGGATTATTATTATTATTATTATTATTTTGTGTGGTTTCTCCCAACTGGAAGGTTTCTCCAATGTTTGTAGTTCTCAAAACTAGAAGACTACTGGAAATTCTGTTCGCAATTTTTTTATTGGACGCTTAGCATTTGTTGGGGCATATGGAGGTCTATATTGCAGTCTCAATTTGGTACTCATAATTCTCCATGAAATTAGATTCAGTTTTCCCCTCTCTTCTCCATCAGGCTGTTTCCCTCAAAATAGAGAGAAAGGAAAGGAAAAGAAAATGAGGTTGTCTTCATGGCATTTTGAAAGAGATCATCTGACACAGCCCATTCTTTTGTTAAAATTTGGATACGTGGGGTTGTCTCCTGGGGCGGCAATTCATGAAATATGTCCAACACATGGTGTATTAGGTCTCTTGGTTATTTTGTTTGAGGGTTTATGCTTAACCTGTTAGCATGCGTAGAATGAATCATAAGACACCACATTCTTTCACAAGATTGTGAACAGAAGATGGATCAATCATGTTCAAAAATTCATATCCGCAAGTCCTTGCTACAAGTTATGACCTTCATTAGAGATGCTATAGTTGATTTTTGTAGCTGCCTCTACTCTAAAGAAGATTTCTCGAGGTCAAAGCTTGATGGTTGTTCCTTTAGGGGCTGTTTGGTTTTCCAATTTATTATGAAATGCAAAGTAAATGAGCCATCATTATCATTTCAAGTGTTTGTTTAATAAGGAATTATGGCTCGTAAATCGAGAGTCAAATTCACTTATAAAGTAGGAAAAGTAAATTGTAATAATTACATTTTCACATTAGAAAACTACCATTTTTACAATGACTTGTGGGTGAAACAAACAATGTAGCAAAATCATCTTTGCGGTCAAATGCAAGTGATGTCACCATGCAATTACAAGAGTAAATAATCATTACCCATTTACAGCCAGTAACCGTTGTAATTGGAAAACCAAAAAGGCCCGTAGGTGAATCTTGGGAAGCATGGTTTAAAGACCTGGTGACTCGGATCGACTTGCTTGGTCTTGGGTCGAGTTGATCCGAATGAGTTAAGTCCAACTCGGAAGAGTTGGGCCAAATTGCTCCTTATCTCCCTATTTAGTGAGAGAAATAAAAAATATAGAAATTTTTTTTTTAAATGGAAAATGGGCTTTAGGCAACTTTGAAGGTAAAAATTGTTTAATAGATGAACTAAATTGTGACAAATACCAATTCATGTTGGAAAATGGGTCCTTACTCTTACTCCGATGGTAGACTCTTAGGAGTTTCTTCTCCTGGTTGAGGGTTCGAGTACCCATCAAGGTGTCCCGTATCCATTACGATACGGCCGTATCGGCCGATACGTAACGGTCAAGGCTGACACCGTTACGCGATATGGGGTCGAAACAGCCGTTATGGAATTCTGTGACCGTAACGGCCGTTACGGAAAAAAAAAAAAAAAAAAAGAAAAAAACATACCTTTTTCGTTTCTTCTATTCTTCTTCTTCTTCTTCTTCTTGCTGCTCTCTCTCTCTCTCTCTCTCTCTCTCTCTCTCTCTCTCTGTTCGGTCCCCTCTCTGCTTTCCGTCTTTTCTTTTCACTTCCCTCTCTTTTCTTTTCTTTTTCCAGCAAAACCGAACGGAATGGCGTGGCTGTTTCACAGCCACGCAGTTTTTTTTTTTTTTTTTTTTTTTTTTTTTTTTTTTTTTTTGTATAATCTGCAGTGCTGCAGTGCACACTGACTATTTTATTGCATGCGGTGGGGCCCACCTTGATTTATGTATGGTAAATCCATGCCATTCATAATTTTTCAAGTTCATTTTAAAGCATGATCCTTGAAATGAAGGGATCAAAATCTCAATTGGACCACGTAGTTGGGATTGAATGCCTGCCGTTAAAATCTTCTTAAGGCCCATTTTGTGATCCACCTAAGATTTGGATCAGCCTCATTTTTTGGTCCATGCCCTGAAATAAGTGGGCAAAAAGGATGGACCACATGGATATACAACAAATGCCATTTTATATATATTTTATATTTTTTTCTATTTACGCATTAAATATGGCCCATTTTTTTCTTAAATTTGAAAAGTCATTTTTTAATGATTGTTTTGCTGTTTTAATCATGCCATGTAATGTGTTAATCATAGTAGAACATGTTAATGTGCATTTTACAGATTTGGGGTGCCATTTTATATTTGTTTAATATTTTTTACTATTTACGCATTAATTATGGCCTTTTTTTTTTAAATTCAAAAAATCATTTTTTAATGATTGTTTTGATGTTTTAATCATGCCATGTGATGTGTTATCATAGTAGAACATGTTAACGTGCATTTTACAGATTTGGGGTGCCATTTTATATATTATATATATATATTTTTCTATTTATGCATTAATTATGGCCTTTTTTTTTTAAAATTCAAAAAATCATTTTTTAATGATTGTTTTGATGTTTTAATCATGCCATGTGATGTGTTAATCATAGTAGAACATGTTAGTGTGCATTTTACAGATTTGGGGTGCCATTTTATATATTTTTTATATTTTTTTCTATTTACGCATTAATTATGACCCTTTTTTTTTTTTAATTCGAAAAATCATTTTTTAATGATTGTTTTGATGTTTTTATCATGCCATGTGATGTGTTAATCATAGTAGAACATGTTAATGTGCATTTTACAGATTTGGGGTGCCATTTTATAATTTTTTTTTTTTTCTATTTATGCATTAATTATGGCCTTTTTTTTTTTAAAATTCGAAAAATCATTTTTAATGATTGTTTTGTTGTTGTAATCATGCCATGTGATGTGTTAATCATAGTAGAACATGTTAATGTGCATTTTATAGATTTGGGGTGCCATTTTATATTTTTTAAAATATTTTTTTCTATTTACGCATATTCGAGAAATTCCTAAAAAATAATTGTAAACACCAAATGTAAGATATTTTCATATTACATTCATTCTAATATATCTATCATTGATAGTAGACAGTTAGAAAATTAAATATATGAATTTTGTAGTCAAATTCAGGTTATCTGGTTCATAAATTCATCAGACAGTCCGATACAACTTTTCACCAAAGAGTGGACCGTTACACCACCATAAACATGTTCCAATTTTTAAATGAATGCATATTTGGAATGCTTAGACTATTCCGGATTTAATCCATATTTTTTCATTTTTTTTGGCAAAAAAAAAATTTTTGCGCCGTTACGGGCTGTTACGCCCCCGTATCGCCGTTATGCCCCCGTATCCGTATCGGTTTTGGAGGTCACCGTTACGCCAATCGATACCGATACGGGACACCTTGGTACCCATAGGTGGTGAAATCCTACTATGGTGGGAGTGTGGTGGTGTGTAAAAAAAAATAAAAAAAAATTCATGCTGCTAACGCAATTTCTATTTTTTCTGTTTGATTGATAAATTGTAATCTATTTATGTGATAAGTGATAGCTGATAAGGTCATAAAGACAAACTCCTAATCAATAAATGATATGCATAAATAACATGCATGGCTTAGATCTATACTTAAGATTTATGCTTATAAAAGGAAAAAAAAAAAAAAAAAAAAAAAAAAAAAAAAAAAAAAAAAAAAAAAAAAAAAGAACAAGAAAAATGTATATGTGAAACATTAGCGAAGGAAGCAAGGATGGTTATTTGGGACACGGATAGAGATAGGGCCTTGGGGCAGACACTTTTTTCTTTGAAAGATAACTGAATTTTATTAAAAATGCGTTGCAAGCGGTCTCTATAGATTTTCTTTTTCCAGGAGTGTCGAAAGATCATAAAAGAACTCATGCGTTTCATGAAGGTATTTCATGACTAAGCTATATGGAATAAGGGTCTTAATACTACATTCATTACTTGATTCCCAAAATTGATGACACTTCAAATATCTAGGATTATATACTAATAAGCTTGAAGGGAGGTGTTTATAAGATTCTCGCTAAGATACTATCCACCCACCCCGAGTGTGCCCCTGCATCCCACAAGCTACCCCACTCAAGCCCGGTGTGAAAATGCCCCTGCATTAATCACCCTCGGTGAGGAGTCTCGAACACAAGACCTCCCACTCTGATACCAATTAGATGCAGGACAACTAACCACTTGCTCTAAAAGCTCGAACTGATAGAGCATGACGAATTAATCCATTTTATCTAATAGCCCAGGCCCCACATCCCATGGGTTAGGACCTCGGCTGAACCCCCCTCTTGGGCCCCACTTCACATGAGTTCCGCTTCACACGAGCCACCTGCCTCACACGGGCCGCCCACCCCGAGTGTGTCCTTGCATCCCACATGCCACCCAACTCGAGCCCAGTGTGAAAATGCCAATGCATTACTTATGAAGCCATTGACTCAAGAATCAGGATTGGGGAGAAGGGATTGTTATGCAAGGTGGGCATGGAGAAGGCATATGAACATGTTGATTGGAAGTTTTTGCTCTATGTTTTCTATAGGATCGTTTTTGGAAGATGGGTGTCCTGGATTTGAGAATGCATTAGCACGGCATCGTTCTCCATTTCGATAAATGGTTCCCCTGGAGGTTTTTTTTTTTTTTTTGCTAGCTTAAGAGGTCTTGCTAGCTCAAGAAGGCCTTTTATCTCTGTTGTTATTTACAATTGTGCCCACAGGTAAGAGTTTGCTTATGTTCGAGGTTTTCGATCTTGAAGTGGTGAGAGGATACGGGGTTGGTGGATCAAAGATGAAGATATCTCATATTTAATCTGTAGAGAATACCATCGTTTTATTTGAGGCTTTTAGGAATCAAGTGAGATGCATTAGATGCATTGAAGGAGTTTGTTGTGTTGAGCCATGTAGTAAACATGAGTTAAAATGTTCTTGTGGGGCGGGCATGGAGGATCACATAGTGAACACTTCTGCCAAGGTCGTATGCTGTGGAGTTTCTTAACTCCTAGTGAAATGCCTTGGTCTTCCTATTGGGTTAGTGCTAAAGCTTCCTCTTTTTGGGATATTGTTGTTGAAAGAATTGAGAAATGCAAAGTGGAAGAAATTTTACCTCCATTGGGGTGGTTGAATTTTCCTTATTAAGGCCACCCTCTTCAATCTCCCAATTTATTATCTCCCGACTCAGATAGGTTGTGTAGGACTCTGGATTGAAGTTGTTTGGAGAAGAAATTTGGGTGAGCAGGACTCTGGATTGAAGTTGTTTGGAGAAGAAATTTGGGTTTTTTGTCACAATCCCCAAATCGAGATAAAACTAAAAAATGTTTCCTTTAATTTTGTTAGAAATGAGTGATTATGCATAACTTAGAATCCCTATAGAAAATTTTCACTTTAGGCTATTTTTAAAGAATTTTTTACAATGAAGTGTTGAAATATGTATATTTTTTTTTTTTATAAGTTATTTGAAAATTGAAAGAAGGTAATTTTAAGGGGATTTGTGCTTGAAGCCTTGAATGTTTTGAAAGAAAGCATCATGGGGGTTTCCTTGTTAATCTCCACATGTTTATTAATTTAATAAAAATATTTTTAATTGGAAAAATAGTTTGTAAATGTTTTACATATGGTTTTTCGTTTTTTGCTTTTTCTTGCGTAAGCATAATTCTAAGTAAATATCTAAGCTATACATTCTAATTATGCATATTGTTTATCGATTATGAATTTATGTCTTTACGAGTTCATCAATTATCACTCATCACCTATATACATTACAGTTTGTCAATCAGATCGACAGATACACTGTCAATATCATGTATTACATATGTTGCAATATAGGTCATATGTTAAACAATTATAATTTTAAAATTTCCTAACACCCATTTTTCATTTTAAAAAAAGTTTTTCTATATTTTCAATTATTTCTTACTAACCCAAATCGTGTGGTCGACCTAGGCCCAAGTGAGTCAACCTGAGTCGCTGAGTCTTTAGATGATTGGTAGAGGTGCAGAGGCCCCAGAAGGGGGTCGTGGAATGGGCGGGATGGAAGAAAATAATTGGCCTTGCAAAATGGTGGTGGCAGTTTGGTGAGGAGCAATGCATCATGAAAACAATTGTCAGTCTGCTATTGTCATTTGAGTTCCTTTTTTCTTCTTCTTTTAAATTTTAAAAAAAAAAACAACTTCAACTCTTATGTGTCAAGTGGGCGACAGAGGTCCTTCTTTGATGTTATCACTTTCTGGTTCATTGGCCCTTTTCAGAGTGCGGCAAATGTGTTTAGTCGGTGTTCCCCCATGTAACCCTTTGGGGGATTTGGAGGGCGAGGAATGCTATAATATTTTATGGCAAGCCTTCCTCTCTTGTTCCCCCTTGAAATTTCCATTCTCCCTGGTTTTGTGTGGGTTCTTGTGCTCTCGGAAGTTTTAGGGACTTCTTTGACTCCTTGAGAAAGGACTGGGTAATCTAGCCCAGAGGTGTGACGTTGATGTGCTTTTGGTTTTTCTTTTCTTTCACCCTTTAGTTTGGTGCTGTGGAATGACAATAGGGCAACCTTCCACTGAATGCTTCTTTTGAGTGTTTCTTTTCTTTCCTTTTTCTTCTTTTTTTTTTTTTCAGTAAATCATCGTCTTCTAAAAAGAACATGCATAGCATCCTCGAGTTTGCAGTTTGTAAAAGTGGGATCCATGGTCCATTGATCCAGGTTGTTGTTATGAATTACGACCTATAACAGGTTCTGCTGTGAATGGAACATGGCCCAAAATGTCCTCAATGTGACAATCCCTAACCCTTAGATTGGTGGTCTGCACATAGACGTTTTGAAGAACTACGGCAACCATTCAATTCACCAGGAAAAAAAGCCGAAGGTTGGATAGCTAGGATCTTCCGATCTTGAACATTTTTGGGCCTTAGTCCATCCATGGTACCTCCATCAAGTTTGCAATTTGGATCACTGAACAATGGGCCCATCTTCTACAGACTCCAAACTTGACATATCCTCAGTTGAATATCATATAATCCGTTGTATTCTACAAGCTTATGAATGGAACATGCTTCAATTTTCTTTTGTCATGGTAAGGTGGGATTGAACTTGCAGCCTCGTAGTTAAGAAACTTATCGCTCTGTCGGTTTCTTTGAGGGGTTTTGTTTCTTGCATGGAAGTTGGTACCTATGGGGTTTTAGAGTTCGTGGTCCATGTCATTTGAATTTTTTCATACTGTGATGGGTGGCATCAGTCATTCAGCTATTGCACTTGTGTTTGTCAAATCTCACTTTAGGTTCAATTATATATATATATATATATATATATATATATATATATATATATATATATATATATATATATAATGCCAATCTAGTTTTGGACCAACCTTTTGCATCTCTTAGGGTGTGTTTAGTTTTCTGATTATGAAGGTAAATTGCTGGAAATGAGTAATGATTACTTGACCCTCTAATTGTATGGTGACATCACCTATGTTTAACTGCAGTGATGAATTCACTCATTGTTTGTTTCACCCAGCAATCACCATAAAATTGGTAGTTTTAGAAGATGGGTGGCACCAACTCCTCAAACCTTTGACTTTACTATTTATAAGCTGGTAGTTTTATAATGAAAAAAAAAATAATATAATGATTACTATTTCCTTTACCTTTTTGCTTTACAAGTGTATTTGACTATTGATTTACGAACTGTAATTCTCGATTGCACAAACACCTTGAAATAATAATGATGGCTATTTGACTATTTCCTTTACCTTTTTGCTTTACAAGTGTATTTGACAATTGATTTACGAGCCATAATTCTCGATTGCATAGACACCTTGAAATAATAATGATGGCTTATTTACTTTGCATTACAAGTAATTAGAAAACCAAACACCCCCTTAGAGAAAATTTCACTTAATGAAGAATTATCCAACTTTTTATAGCTATCCATGGTTCCATGCATGAATATTTAATACTTTTCTCTTAGTTTGTTGTCGGTGAACTGAAATAGACTTTGTACATGCTGCTTTTTGTTTCTTATTATATAAAGCAATGCTGGTGGGTGTTTCAAGTTTCTAAAGTTCCCGATCTGCACCTTATTGATATCTTACCCTGATTTCACATTTTTAACACTAGTATGTGCCGATGTTACCCGAGCATGGATCAGGTCCTTCAGATCCTTAAAATCCAAATTCTCAGGACATCGGTACTGTAGAGATTGGTTATTTCTACTAGGAGTATGAAGAGAGGAAGGGAGAGAGAAATCAGGGAGAGATATTAGGGAGGGAAAGGGGTGTGGCATGTGCAATGCATGTGGAGATATGAAGGGAGAGAAATCGGGGTGAGAGATATTAGAGAGGGAAAGGATGTGATCTACATGCAGAGGAGCCATCCACGTGCATCAGAGGTTTTTTTTTTTGGTAAAATGTAGGCCATTGAGTGGGTGTTTTGTTGGTAAATTCCAAACCATATGTTTGCAAGCAGTCACATTTTTAAATTCCCAAAACATCATTGTCTTAATTTAGATGCCTTCCATGTCCTGTGGAGATTCAAAATTCATGGGTCTTGTAAACAAGTTCGGAGGTAAAATTGTCCCCTGTTATTCGCGGCATATAGTAGAGATGATCATGTCTGCAATACTGACAGCTCTAGAGCTCAAATCCTAGCAGATCTCAATTCAAGACGTAGGGGAAGGGGGATTCGGTATCCTTAACCTTATCGAGTATCTGAGTATATGACTTAAAGTGTACCCCAACTTTCTGAAGGATCCGTGTAGCACTGGTTCTTTGCACCTAGAGAAAATTACCAAAACTGGCCAAGTTTGTTATGCATCATTCATATGTGAGGAATATGCCCCCTTTTAGTAGGTTGTAAGAATTGATATATGGCTAAATCTGCTTTTGTCACAAATGTAGCATTTTGTAGATAATCCTCATCATTTTCGTTCTTAGCAATTTGGGGTTGGTTTTTAAATGGTAGATTGGGGGAAGTTTTATGATCAAACTCCCTCTTTTACCCGGCCTTTTGGAACAAGCCATGGAAAATGCTCATGTTAACACTACTCACAGGCCAACATGGCCTCCCGTGTGTCGGTTCCTAGCCCAACCATTACATGCCTGCCCCAAAGGGTGAGCAGATGAATTAGGGCTATGGAGGGGAAGTTGCCAGACAATGCCACCCAAGAACATAAAAGGCCATGCTTGAGTAGTTAGCTGCACAAGATAGCAGGGATTCTGCCAGCCTAAGGGTATTCCTTGGATCATTTGTAAAGCTGCTAGTTTGTATAGTTGCAAATGTAACTGCAAAGCTGTGGCGGCTTAGGGGTTGCTTGTGTATTTGACCATTTAAGGCACATTTAGCCATTGCAATTTATACTGATTAAGTAGCATTTTCATCACTTGTAAGCTGTGAGCTGGGTTCCATATGGTATGAGTTGTGAATCTTGTGATACAAGAAAGAAAATAATGCTAAAAAAAGTAAATCGTTTTAGGTTTGTGGTGTTTTTCTGGACCTTTTTTTGGAGGATATTTACTAGTATAGGCATTGTTTTCAATGTTACCTGAACAGTAATGCTTTTGGGTTTTTGCTGTGCTGAACTGCAGAACACTCTGTTGTACTAAGGGTCACTCCAACACAACACAATGGTTAAAATCTGTATGGACAAGTGTCTTGGTGATGTTATTAATAAGTGTTTCCTGTTAAACACTTTTTAGTGAAGCATCCAAAGCTATTCTCTGTAGAGCTCTTCCTTCATCTTTCTCAATTTTTTATACTATGCAACTTTCTTTTGTTCTAGCTGAAGATTCTCACTCTGAGGCCTCAAGCTTGCCTCCATTCTTTTGTTGTTGGAGAAATTATTCATGAGGACTTCCTCTCATGCTGGATTTGAGTTCTTTTCATTACACTGGTACCTTGCCCCTATAAACAATAACAAGCTTTGTTGTTTCCTTTTGTTTTCCTTTCTCTCTTGGGGATCTCTAATTTTTAGGAGAGGAAGTGATGTACATACAAACTACTATTTCTTGAGATGATTTTATGTGGTTTTTGATGTTTGGTTAATCGATTGTTGTAGTTTATTGATTTTTATTGGAACTATGTGAATATTATTTTCTAATGTCCTTTGATTTTTATGCCTTCAGTGTCTTATTTATTTATTAAAATATTTTTTTATTTGTTTATGGATGTGCTGCTATGCCTAGGTTTTTGAAGTTCGCTATACACCTATACCAGAAACTTTAGGACACTTTGACAAAGGATCTCAGTCGGGAACATGTGGCCAATGTCCAAGTAAACACTGATTATCTGAAAATCAGGAACTGGGACTTGGCTTGTTTGACGGACTTTAATTAAAATATTAAAAAATAAAAGGGAAGAAATTAATTAAGTCTTTTCAAGCCTTATTATATTGTTTTAACATAGAAATAATTTGTATATTTAGAAGGCTAACAAGGTTGTTATGAGGCATAGTTGCTCGAGAAATTATAGGGTCATCATGAAGTACAAGTGTAGGATGTGACTACGATCCCAATGTGCCTATTTTCTTGACATGGAGCCTATGGCTCATCAATCCAAAGTACTGACTTGGAACATAATGTATTTTTCTCTTTCAATTTGTGTATTGTTTCACAGCTAGTGTAATTTTGTTCTGTTTTCTCCCCTTTTTTTTTTTGCAGGTATTCTTGGAAGATGGGAAGCCAACTCTTGCAGTAGTAAACCTTAGAAAATGTTGTGTTTTCCTAGTTGTTGTTCGAACTCTTATGTGTGTTTGGATGCAGTTTTGAATTGAATAGCAGGTTGTTCATTTAATGAAGTGGAAGGGATTGAATACAAATGAAATTACTTTCATGTTGGACTTGTGAAGGAATTCAGTTGTCTTCAAGGGATGCATCTCTGTGGCTAATGTCATTGCAATTTGGTCATTTCCTCTTTGATTGAATTGAATCTTTGCAATTCAATTCAGTTGTGCATCCAAACACACCCGTAAGTTTAGCTTGTGGACTCCCAAACTTAAAAAGACTTCTTTGTATTATTTAAAAATTTCATGATCAGGTTCTTGGGGCTTTCCCCCGCTGTCTCGATGGGTATTCCCACCCGTCCCTCCCAGCTTACATGCCCGTAAGCCATATATTGGGTTGAGTCGGTTTCTTCCATCAGGTGTGCTACACTGCTTAGATCTTTTGACACGAAAGTCAGTCAGGTCCACTCATCAGGTGGGCTACGGTGAATGAAACACATGGATCAGTGAATGGACAGTTCTCTTGAGCAGATGTTTAGGTTGGGTCTCAATGGGAAAATGGTTTGCCTAACAAGGCATAGTCACAGACCAAAATTACTAAATCACACCTTTCATTCTGTGATGATGAGATGGACGGATTGCACGGTTCCAGCCTCTTTATTTTTCATGCTTTTACTGGAGGATTGGAGAAATAACGATCTATAGGATTTCTGTATTCCTCCCTTCCCGAATGGAAAATTCTTTTTCAATTTTGCAGGGAATAGTAGAGAGATTGTAGCATGTATTTGATTTTACTGTCCCATTTGATGTTCTGGCCGGGAAGATGTATGCAGTGTGACCCACCTGAATGGATTATTGGCCAGCGGGCCCGGACCCGGATCCGATTGATTGGGTTGGATAGCTCGACATAGGAATTGATGGATTCTACATCGTGGATGTATTGATTTTGGATGTATGGATTGGGTCCCTATCTGTATGGATTTATCCTCAAAATCGTACTGATGTGACCATCCCAACCGTCTAAATGGAGACCATTTAGTTGATGGCTAGAAAGAAGACAGTTGTCACCATCGTCAAAAAGCCTTGTTATCTGTTTGTGTTGGTGGACGAGCCTTAATATCCCTTCTCACATCAACAGAGAATGCTATCAACCGTCCAAATTCAATGCATGTAACGAGATGGCCAAGATTATATGGTTGTCTTTCTCATATCTCCTCCACTACAATGGTCCCAGAATTTTGATGGTCTTGATTAGTGAATATGTATGCCCTGGCCGTACCTAGATTTGGGACACCTCTAGAAACCCAAGTTTTAAATTAGAGAGAGCATAGACGTGTGGACCACACCTTTGGGTTTCCCCTGAGAGAGCTATGCACATTGATGGCCCACCTCAGTGACATCAATCTCAACCATCAGGTGGCTTCCCGACCGGCAGTGACACACACACACACTGGGAAATGGTACTATAAGGTCGAGCTGTGTGGGCCCACCATGATGTGTGCCAAACATCTATCCAATCAGTCAGATGCACCATTCCATGGTGGGCCACGGGCTTAAAAATCAAGTAAATCCATGACTTGGGTGGGCCACACCACATACAACAGTTGAGATGAGTTACCCTCCCATTAAAACATTCATAATCATGTATTGGGCCCACCAAGATGTGGTTCACAAATCCAGCCCATCCATTGTGTGTCCACTTGGATGAGGGGTCAGATCAAGTTTCAGCCGCAATCAGAATTCAGGTGAGCCCCACTAAGTACTTTTATATGTTTTACGCATGTCTTCACATAGTTTTAAATGGTATGGCCCACCTAAGTTCCATATACGGCTGATTTTTGGGCTGTCCCATAACCTGTAGGGGACCCATCAAATGCACGTGTGTTGATGTTCGACACACATCATGGTGGGGACCACACAGCTCGACCTCATGGGACTTCCCATGAGGTCGACCTCATAGTGTGTGGTATATATATATATATATCTATATATATATATATATATATATATATATATATATATATATATATATTATATATATATATACACACACACTAGAATGGTTTTTAGCGGCACGAAACAGGCCTTTGGCTTTCATGGTTGAAAATGACAAAGAAAAGCTAAAATGACCGTTTATCAGTAAGATGTTTGACCTAGAAACTGTTCAAATTGTGTAGCTATATTGATTTTGATCGGTTATGGACGGTCAGGACCTCGTTCTGTTTAGCATGAAATAGTTCTTATAAATGGGTGGGATCAGGTTGGGCTCAGTCCAAGCTGGACCCATTTCACGGCTCACGATTTTTTGTCCTGAACCCAGGTGTGGCCCATCCCCATCTAATATGTGGGTCAGCTGGCTAACCCAAGGACTAAACACCCATTGCAACATTCTACTGCTGATTCGGTCCTGTTTTTACAATACTTTTGAGTTGAATGGAAGTAGAATTAGGTGATACATGCCTCATTCGACCAGTCATCAAGTGTGGGCCGCTATGAATATCTCCTGATTTTAAAATAAGGCCCATCTCTTTTGTGGGCTGTATGTGTATACTGAAAAGAGAACACTAAACACACTATGAAATATAGATAGTAGATTCTCTAGTGCTAATCCTCCAAATAAGGGAAATATTTCAAACCTATTCCTAACACCTATATATTCCTCTTTGCTGGAGACTTTAAATCAGAGAAGTGTTCCAATTTTTTCTATGGTACTTAGGTGTACTGAATTATCATGCTTCATTCTAAATAGGAAACTCCCATCACAGGCAACCGAAATAACCAAAAACAGATAGCAGAAAAGAAACAAAAGATCAAGAAACAAAAATAACACAAAACAAGCAAAAAGCTAAAAAAAAAACTATACAATTCTAAACAACATGAATAGACAATAGAGGACTATTTAGACCAGAGGCCAACATATTAGCCCAACAGAAAAGAAACTAAAGGCTTGCTGTAAAGGTTGAGGATCAGGGACCAGTCCTTCAAGTCCCGAAAGAGAATATCCAAAACCTTTTTTTTTAAAGGGAGCGAGTATCATGAAAGTAGTGCTGATTCCTCTCTATCCATGGCCAACCAAAATCCGGAACTTGCAAAATCACAACACCTACTCTTTGCAGAATCTCGAATGGTACGATGTAGCATGGCGTGATTTTTTCTTTCTTCCCAAAATGTATTATCCATTTCATTAAGGATATTTTCATAAACACATGATCTCCCACACAAAACTCTAAATCTTTGCGTAAATTATTGATGTAGCTTTCTGATGACTTTGAGCAGCATGTAATTATTCGATTTTCCGGATGTTTCTTGAATGAGTTCTAGTCCTAGCAATGTCTTTTCTCCTACCTCGGTCCAACAGTTTGCAATTTGATGATCTAAAAGGTCTTCTGTATAAGGCTTCAAATGTCACCATATCGATGCTGGTCTTGTTGCGAGATGTTTTAAATTTGAGTCCTTTCGCAATTGGGATGTGGAAAGGAGTTTCGTGGATTTCGTGTCGCAAGTCCTTTCGCAACTGGGATGCGAAAGGAGTTTCGCGGATTTTGTGACGCAAGTCCTTTCGCAACTGGGATACGAAAGGGAAGTTGCCAAAACTATAAATTGTGGTCCCTAGGGCTATTCTAATATAATTCCAAGACTTCCTAAAGGTATTCTAAAGGGTTCTAGGGTTATCAAAGGGTTTAGCAAGGGTGAGATTCGAGGTTGTTCGAATCGGGTAAGTCTTTTCTCTTTGTAATTGATGCTTTCATAGTGGTGATCTGTCGCTTTGTGCCGTGGTTTTTTCTCGCAAGGGTTTTCCACGTTAAATCTGTGTGTTCTCTTTTCTGGTGTGTGTGCTTGGTGCCATTGGATTGCTATCCTAGATCTAGATCTGTGTGATTCCGCAGGCCATAAATCCTCAACAAGTAGTATCAGAGCTTGAGTTCGGTTGGGGCACAGATCTGAATCTGAGGGATTAGTAATAATGGCGAGCGCCAGGTATGAGATTGAGAAGTACTCAGGGAAAAATAATTTTGAGTTATGGAAGATCAAGATGATGAGTTCCTTAATCAAACAAGGCGAAGATGGTGCTCTTGAGGAGCGGAAGTCCACTATGACTGATGGTGATTGAAATACTCTTGATAAGAAGGCTTTATCATCGATCCGTTTATGTCTCACGGATGAGGTTCTCTACAACATCATGAAGGAGAAAACTGCGACTAAGTTATGGGCGAAGTTAGAGGATGTCTATGCAAAGAAATCCTCTGAAAATCGCCTACACTTGAAGCGGCAGTGGTATAACTTCAAGATGGCAGAGGGTGGAGATCTGGAGGCTCACATCAGCAACTTTAATAAATTGGTTTACAAATTGCTGGATATGGAGGAAGTGATGAAAGATGAAGAACAAACATGTATGTTGCTGAATTCTCTCCCGGCGTCCTATGAGTCATTCAAGGACAATATGTGCAGCATGAATAAAACCCTGAGTGTCGACACTGTTATCTCAGCCCTTCAAGGGAAGGCTATGAGACAACTAGACAGCAACATGGGGACATCTTCTGATGCACTGTTTACAGTGGGTGGGAATTCTGAACAAGGTACAGGTTCTTCAGGTTCTAGATCCAAATCCAAGGGCAAGGGCAAAGGAAAGGTAAAGTGCTGGAATTGTGGGAAGGAAGGACATGTGAAGAGGGATTGTGAAAATCCTAAATCTAAGAGGGAGGATTCTGAGGCTTCATGCAGGGAGGCTAACACTACCACGTCAGATGAATCGAGTGGATGTGATGGTGATGTTTTGTCTATGTCTTCGCTCAGACGGTCATACGATGATCGTAAGGACGAGTGGATGCTAGACACAGGGGCATCTTTTCACATGACTCATCATCGGAGTTGGTTCACCAGCTACAGGGAGTGCGATGGTGGACAGGTGTTTATGGGCAATGGCTTTGCCTGTAATATTGTGGATGTTGGTACGGTGCACATCAGGATGTTTGATGGGGTGGAGCGTACCTTGACAGATGTGAGGCACGTTCCTGATTTGAAGCAGAATCTGATTTTTCTTGGTGTACTTGAGGCAAAAGGATGCAAGTACACATGTATTGATAGTGCTCTTAAAGTATCTAAGGGGGCAAGGGTAATCATGAAAGCGCAACGACTCGATCATGTTTACAAGTTGATCGGGAGCACTTCAAAAGGTGGAGCTACAGTGGATGTAGCGGATTCCACCTCTGCACGTGTGTGGCATGATGAGTATGGCCACATGAGCGGGCAGGGCAGGAAGGCTGATATGTGCGGACAGGAATACAGAGCAGGTGGAGCAGCCACCTGTGTGAAGAATCATACGACATGATCGCAGGATATCGGCGTGGTACATAGATGACTCTAATATCACAGAGGATTCATCTTCTATTCTGATGGCTCTAGGTGAGCCCGGTGCTGAGAAGTGGAAGGTGACTATGGGCGATGTGATGGATTCGTTGTAACAGACCGACATATGAGAGCGGGTGGAGCTTCCAGTGGGCCGATGAGCGGTTGGATGCAGGTGGACCTTCAGGAGGATACATTATAGATACAGGGCGAGGTTGGTAGCGAGGGGTTATTCTCAGAGAGAAGAGATCGGCTTCTAAGAGATATTCGCGCCGACAGTATAGCAGGTATCTATCAGATCCGTGATTGGCGCTGGTTGGCCAATGTGATCTTGAGCTGTGATGTGATGCAGAAATAAGAGAAGAGGTCAAGAAGCTACACGGTTGAAGATTGAAGACATGGTGGAGATTGTTGCGAGATGTCTTAAATCTGAGTCCTTTCACAATTGGGATGCGGAAAGGAGTTTCGCGGATTTCGTGTCGCAAGTCCTTTCGCAACTGGGATGCGAAAGGAGTTTCGCGGATTTTGTGACGCAAGTCCTTTCGCAACTGGGATACGAAAGGGAAGTTGCCAAAACTATAAATTGGGGTCCCTAGGGCCATTCTAATATAATTCCAAGACTTCCTAAAGGTATTCTAAAGGGTTCTAGGGTTATCAAAGAGTGTAGCAAGGGTGAGATTCGAGGTTGATCGAATCGGGTAAGTCTTTTCTCTTTGTAATTGATGCTTTCATAGTGGTGATCTGTCGCTTTGTGCCGTGGTTTTTTCCTGCAAGGGTTTTCCACGTTAAATCTGTGTGTTCTCTTTTCTTGTATGTGTGCTTGGTGCCATTGGATTGCTATCCTAGATCTAGATCTGTGTGATTCCGCAGGCCAAAAATCCCCAACAGGTCTGATAGCGATTGTTGTAGGCAAACTCCTCTAATGGAAGATGATCATCCCAGTTGTCCTTGATAATAAGGATACAACTGCATAGCATGTCTTCTAAAATTTGATTCGTCCTTTTCGTTTGACCATCTATATGCTGGTGAAAAGTTGTACTGTAGTCCAGCGTCATTCCTAAAGCCTCTTATTGACTCATTTAGAAGCGCAATTTGAACATGAGATCTTGATTGGAGATGATGGACACAAAGATGCCGTGAAGTTTAACAATCTCCTTAATATAAATTCTACTAAGCTCATCTATATATACAGAAATTTGCATCAGAAGGGAGTGCATGGATTTTGTCATCCTATATATAAATTCCCATACAGTATCATGATGTCAATTTGTCTTTGGAAACCCAACTACGAAGTCCATTGATATATGCTCCCACTTTTACTTAGAGACGGGTAATGACTATAAGAGTCCTAAAGGTCTTTGATGTTTTGCTTTCACTTGTTAACAAGTCGGACACTTTAATACGTATTTGATGACTTCTCTTTTCATGTTGCTCCACTAGCATTGGCGTCGTACATCATAATACATCTTGGTAATTTCTTCTAGATGAATGGTCAACTTCAATCTGTGAGTCTCATCTAAGATTTCTCCATTTATCTTTGGATAGTCCGGAAGTCATAATCATCATCGCAATCTAATACCATTGCCAATGCGTATTCACAATTCTAAATCTTCATTTCCTGCTTCTTTCGCTATTTTCACTTGAAGCTACTCATCACTCTTTTGTGCTTTTATGATACGTTGTACTTAAGAAAAATTCAACATGATCTAGGTTCCATTCCAAGAGACATAAAAGGCTTAATTTAGCTATATGATTAAAAGACTTAGCAGAATATGTTGTAAGATAAAAACGTGTCAAGCGACTCATAAAATCACACCTCCAATAAGACAACCAACTATAAGACCAGTATAGTAAACATGATTTTTATCACATTTGTTAGTTTATACTATTTACCCTATTTTAAATATTTATTAAAATCTTTATTATTTTAATATTGTCATTAAACATCAAGTCAAATGACTCATTCTGAGTCTTTGAGTTAACCCAACTCGACTGGACATCAAGTTGAGTTGAGTTTTAGGATCTTCAAGCTATGATAAGGAAACATGAGCCACGAAATGTCCACAACAACGGAATTGGAATCAATCTATCACTTAAAAGCAAATGATCTCACAACATGTGTGGCTTCTATTTAGATATTGCAAATGATCAAGCAACCCTCATGCTCACAATCATCACGTGAAATCTATCCGATCAACCCATAATCTATCTTCATTGTAACTTATAGGACTACACGATCTAGTCAAAGTACAATGCCGATTATATTTATCTTCACGAGATCTCATCCAGATCATCTCATAGATCAACACATGTGAGCTTCATGGTTTATCTTTTAGTTAATATTGTTAGAGAATAAAAGGGCCCGACCCAATTTATGTGTAATGGCCTCTTATGTGGACCTAGGCCTATATAGTTATCTAATATTTTTATTAAATAAAATAAGGGGAGATGAAGGAAACTCTAATACACACTCTTCTGATCTCCCATCTCTCATAGGCGTTCTCCTCTATCTCTCTTCCTCATGTTCTTCTCATGCTACACCACCACTGTGACCATCTTAAAATTAGCCCTCTTCTTCATCTTGCTTCAATGTATGTCGCTGTTTCACATGGTATCATAGCAGCGATCTTCAGCAAAGATTGATCACAAATCAAGGTCGTGGATCTTTGTCAATTTGATCGCCTTACGCCTTCTTCTTCCCTTTTTCTTCAGGAAGTGAACTAATTGGGTTCTCCACACTACTGGTTTAGATTTGTATGATATGTGTGTGAAGGAGTGTGGAATGTTGGTTGTGGAGGACATTCATTGCCCATTCCTCTTAAATCCTCTTCTGATGTGGAGAATGTTGGAGATCTATTGATGGTGAATCTTCCTTGTAAGATCTGGTTAAACATCAAACATTGGATTGTTGCATGTGAATGTGGGGCCCACTTTGCTGGATTCCACGTGGTTGGAATTCTTTTCTGGGATTCTTTTATGCCGTGGCTGAGATCGGTGGCCCATGCCTCTTATTACTTATGGGAACAATGTTGCTAGTTATCCATAAGCTAGTATAAATAGATTCTCTCTCACATAATATTTATGGCCTATTAATCAAGTGGGCTTGTCGAGAGTTGGTTCATCATGTTGCAGACAGGTTCAGTTGGATTCCTAAACTTTTCTGTTTTCAGTTGTTGGTGGCTTATTATTGTAGTAACTTTTTAATTCCATCTCAAATTATTTATTAATTTATGGTTAATTGATAATGGAGTCCCCGGATGAAAGTAAAATTAAGAATTTACAAATTATACGATTAAATAATGAGGCATCAAGAATTACTTTTCTTGGGCTTGTTCTATCATAGTTTTTCTACAATCCAAATGAAAATACAAATATATTTCAAAGAACGTCCCAAGTGAGGAATCTGATAACTTCTCTAGGTGGAAAGAGGATGATTACCAAGTGACAAGTTGGCTCTTCAATTGTATAGAAGAGCAAGTTTACAACAATGTGATTTATCGAGAGATTGCTAAAGAAATTTGGGACAATCTGCGGTAACTCTACATAGAAGAATATACGTCTATATGACGTCTTTTATGAATTCCAAACAATTTAATGGGGAGATAATTTACATGTGCATTGTGCTCAATTTCGTGGCCTAGCAGATGAATGGTCACTCCACCACCCATTCGTCCAAGATTTATTCTAACTATGTCAACAAGAAAAGATCTTGGTTTACTATTTCTTACTTAGTGTGCGTCCCCAATTAGACTCAGGAAAGGCTCAAAATCTTAGAAACTAGCAAGTGTCATCTCTCTCCAATGTTTTTGCATGTGTTCTATACGTTTCCACCCCCAATCCTACTCACCACTCAACACCCTCTCTAGACAATGTTGTTATTTACTCTAATGAGGACAACAATGCTCAAGGGGGGCTGCACATCTACTACGGGTGGCATGGTGGAGGACGTGGTCATGGTCGATCCACTTCACATCGGTGGTTTTGCATTTACTGTAAAAAGACCAATCATATAGTAAATAAATGCTAGGATTTAATGAAGAAGAATGAGCTTTTTGTTTAAAACTCTCCTCAAGCTAGCCACTCTGTGTTCTCTAGTGAGACATCTTCTCTAGCCACATCAGTATCCTCTCTTTGGTGAACTTGGAGAATTACTTGGAAGGACCTTAGTTACATATACTGGTGTCAGCGCATCCACCTCACTTGTTACCCCATGTAACACCTCAATTGCATCCATTGATTTTTTACCTTGGGTGATTGATTCGGCAACCACAGATCCTATGACAGGTTCCCGCTCATTATTGTCTTCCGTTGATAGTTTTGTTTCTTGTCCACTTGTGTCCTTAGCCAATGGATCACTCTCTTCAGTGCTAGAAAAATGGACTACATCTCCAAGAACTTGATTTGATTTGATTTTAGTTTTATTTGTACCTAAATTTTCTATGAATCTTTTGTCTGTTAATAAACTCACTAAATCTTTGAATCGTTCCATCACATTTTTTTCCATTATATTATGTTCTTCACGACCTTCGAACAAGAATGATGATTAGTGGAGGGTATGAATTACGGGGGCTATACTACTTCGAACCAAAGGGTGTGAACTCTGCACTACTCTCAACCAATTCCTTTTCTCCTTCAATATGACACACCCACCTTAGGCACCATTCTCTTAATTCTTTATGTAAATTGGTTCACTCTCTATCTAGTGTTACCCAAATAAATTGTGAGGCATGCTAGTTGTCCAATTATCGTCGATCATCTTTTTTACCCCGTACTTCGAATAACAATTTATCTCCTTTTGATTTAGTATATTTAGATATTTGTGGGAAGTGAACAAACTTGAATAGATTTTATTACTTTGTTACTTTTGTTGATGAATTCTCTAGGATGGCTTGAGTTTATTTACTATATGATCGTTCTGAATTGTTTGAAGTGTTTAATTTCTTCAATATGAAAATAGGTATATAAATTCAAGAGAAAATATGTTTCTTGTGATCTAACAGTGAGGCTAAATGTTTTCTTTTGTAAATTACCTTACTTCATGTGGTATTATGCACCAAACTTCTTGCACCTACACACAACAACAGAATAGTATAGCTGAATGGAAAAATCAATACATATTAGAGGTAACACGCTCACTCTTAACTTATATGAATTTTCCTTAACATTTTTAGAGTTATGTGATGCTCATTGCTTGCTACCTCATCAATAAGTAGCCATCCTCAATTCTTCAAGGGACTACTCCATTCTCTATTTTATATCCTAGTATTAAACCTTTTGTATTTTTTGCTAGAGTATTTGGATGTGTCTCATTTGTGTTGGGGGCCTTGCACAAAACCTTAGGATCTAGCCCTCTAGAACAAACCAGAATTATCGATAATAAAGCAATGAAAATAATCAATGCATCAATCACACACCACACAAGAGAATTTTTACGTGGAAAACCCTTAAAGAGGTAAAAACCACGGGACCTCGTCCAGATCAACAATCCACTATGAAGTAGAACGTTACAATCTTCTTCACTCACGTAGGAGTGGATAAACAATAAGAAAAATAGAGAAAACAAGAGAGATCTAACCGATTATGAGGACATAGAAGCGCTGAGATATAGATTGCACAGTAGAGAACCTCCACGAGCAGAACCTCCCTTCTATAAGCTTCCTCTCTCTCTTCTCCCTCTTTCTCACCTTTGATAGCCCTAAACCCTTTAGCAAATCCCTTTGTAAGCTTTAGGAAACCCTCTTGTTATTTTCTCATCAACACAACATACTCCTAGAAAAACCCTAGGGACCCTTTTTTTATAGTTTTAGGAAACTCCTTTCCGCATCCTAGTTGCGAAAGGACTTACGCATCCCAATTGCGAAAGGACATTGCGCATCCCAGTTGCGAAAGGACAACAAGTCAAAAAAATCCATCGAATCTCCCCCTTTTTGACCCAGGAGGGATTCACCTTCTTTAAGCCAGTCAGGTTTCTACAAACCTCAAACTTGCCCTTGAGCAAGGCCTTGGTCATCATATCTGACCCATTATCATCTGTGTGGACCTTCTCAAGCTGTAACACCTTCTGTTCCAAAGTATCCCTGATCTAGTGATACCGAATCTCTATGTGCTTTGACTTGGAATGCTGACTTGGATTCTTGCTCAAGTGTATAGCACTCTGACTATCGCAATAGACCACGTGCTCCTCCTGCTTTAGGCTAAGTTCCTGTAGGAACCTTTTCATCCAAAGCATCTCTTTACATGCCTCTGTGACTGCAATGTATTCGGCCTCTGTCGTCGACAATGCTACGACCTTCTGTAGCTTGCTCTGCCAAGAAACCGCTCCCCCTGCAAACGTGAACATGAATCCCGATGTAGACTTCTTGGAGTCTATGTCACCTGCCATATCTGCATCTGTGTAGCCCTCTAACACAGGTTTACCGTCACCATAGCATAGGCTCAACCTGGACGAGCCTCTTAGATACCGCAATATCCACTTCACCGCTACCCAATGCTCTTTGCCAGGATTGACAAGATATCGGCTGACAACACCAACCACATATGCTATGTCTGGGCGTGTACACACCATAACATACATCGAACTTCTTACAGCTGACGCGTAGGGTATCTTCTGCATCTCTTCCACCTCTGCCTTCGTCTTGGGACACTGTCTGTCGCTCAATCTGAAGTGACCATCTAGTGGAGTACTGACCGGCTTCGCTGCATTCATATTAAACCGCTCTAGAACTTCTCAATATACCGCTCTTGTGACAGCCAGAGCTTCCTGCTGCTTCTGTCACGGGTTATCTCCATTCCTAGGATCTGTCTAGCCGGGCCCAAGTCTTTCATCGCAAAAGACTTGCCCAACTCCTGTTTCAGCCTGTCGATCTTCTTGATGTCTTTTCCCATGATGAGCATGTCATCAACGTATAATAGCAGAACTAAGAAATCACCATCTGAGAACTTGCACGTGAACACACAGTGGTCCGACTCGTTCTGTCATACCCTGTTTCAACATAAACGAGTCGAACTTTTTGTACCATTGCCGTGGAGCTTGTTTCAGCCCATACAAACTCTTCCTCAGCCTACACACCATATGCTCCTTGCCCTTGACTTCGAACCCCTCTGGTTGGTGCATGTAGATCTCTTCTTCCAGGTCACCATGGAGAAAGGCAGTTTTAACATCTAACTGCTCTATCTCCAGATCCATGCTAGCCGCCAACCCAAGCAACACCCGTATGGATGTCATCTTCACCACTGGTGAGAATATCTCCTCGAAGTCTATGCCTTTTCTCTGACCAAAACCTTTCACCACAAGTCTGGCCTTGAACCTTGTCTGTGAATTCTTCTGCTCAACCTTCTTTCTGAACACCCACTTGTTGCTCAAAGCTTTCTTGCCCTTAGGCAGTTTCACCATGTCATAGGTGTGGTTCTTATGCAAGGATTCCATCTCCTCTTGCATAGCTTTCAACCACTCCCCCTTATGCTCGTCGGCTAGGGCCTCAGAATAATCTTTTGGCTCTCCCCCATCAGTCAGCATAATGTACTCATGTGGCGAGTACCTCTTGGACGGCTGTCTGTCCCTAGATGACCTCCTCACCTGTGGCTCAACAGGTGGATCAAGTGGGGGCTGCTCCCCTGGTCCATCTTCTGAAGGAACTCCCTCGTCCTCTGCACCTTGCTGTACTCCCCCGTCATCAGGCACCACGGGAGGAATAATCGGATCCGTGTCCTCTAGCTCACCTGAACTAGGCTGATTCTTCTCTGACTTACCAATGTCTTCTATACACTGATCTTCAAAGAAAACCACATCTCTGCTCCTGACGAGCTTCCTCTCGGTCGGATCCCACAATCTATAACCGAACTTTTCATCACCGTACCCCAAGAACAACACTGCCTGATCTTCATATCGAGCTTGGACCTCTCGTCCTTTGGTACGTGACGGATGCCCTGCATCCAAACACCCTGAGATGACTGTATGATGGATCCTGTCCAGTCCACACCTTCTCAGGTACTTCTCCATTCAACGGGGCTGATGGAGACCTGTTTATCAAATACACCGCCGTGTGCATTGCTTCTCCCCAGAACGTCTTGGGCAATTTCGCATGGGATAACATGCATCTGATTCTCTCAACAATGGTGCGATTCATTCGCTCAGCTACACCATTATGCTGGGGGTCTTGGGAACCGTCTGTTCATGCCGTATACCCAGGGACTTGCAGTACTCGTGAAAGTCGCCAATATATTCACCACCATTGTCAGTGCGGATGCACTTCAATGGTCTACCTGTCTCTCTCTCGACCATAGCATGAAACAATTTAAACACACCAAAGACCTCGTCCTTGGATTTCAAAGCATAAGCCCAAACCCTCCTAGATGCATCATCTATAAAAGTAACAAAATACAATGCCCCACCCAAGGTTTTTGTCCTCATAGGACCACAAACATCAGAATAAACCAAATCTAATGCATGCACTTTATTAACATGAGAAGCAGTTTTAACAAATGAAACTCTATGTTGTTTCCCTGATAAACAATCAAGACAGGTTTTGAGAGGTGTACCTGTCACGTCTGGAAGGAGCCGCTTCTTTGCTAGTACCTGAAGCCATTTTTCACTCATGTGGCCTAGACGCATGTGCCACATGTCAATAGCTGAATCTTTCGCTGCTTTCAACCACCCTTGTACATACTGGCACTTGTCTTGTAAAGGGTGTAACACTTCTTCCCTCTGGCCACGATCAACGAACCCTTGATGAGCTTCCATTGCCCACCAGCAAACCGGCTTTCATAGCCATCATCATCCAGCCTTCCCGTCGACATCAAGTTGAGGCGAAGGTCTGGGATATGCCTCACATCCCTGAGAACTAATGTGCAGCCCACATCAGTTTTCACACAAATATCACCGACTCCCACGATTTTTGATACGCCAGAATTTTCCATCTTCACAGTCCCATAGTCACCTGACTTGTAGCTTGTGAAGGAGTCCCTGTGTGGAGTCGCATGAAAAGAAGCTCCCGAGTCAACCACCCAGTCGGTGTCCTGACTCGAAGCCGTGAGACATACGTCATGATCTGCAGAAAGAATAACTACAACGTCGCCATCTGAAGCGACCGCAGTAGAATCTGATTCATCTTCCTTTCCTTTTCCTTTCTTGTCGTTTTTCTTACCACGACATTCATGCTTGTAGTGGCCCTTCTTGCCACAATTCCAGCATTCAACATCTTTTCTGTTACTCGACTTGCCTCTTGATTTATCTCGGGCCTTCCTGCCCTTCCTGTTCTTTCCTCTCCCCCGTTCCTGTGTCACAAGAGCCTCTTGCTGAGTAGACCCCTGAGACTTCCTCCTTGTCTCTTCATTGAAGAGACAGCTAGTCACCTGTTCCATGGATATCTTTCCGTCTGGCGCAGAGTTACTTAGAGACACCACCAATGTCTCCCAACTGTCAGGCAATGAACTAAGCAATAGTAAAGCCTGCAATTCATCATCCAGGACCATCTTCATAGAGGTGAGTTGGTTCACTATATTGCTGACCTCATTCATGTGCTCGGCCACAGAACCACCATCTTTGAATTTGAGATTCACAAGTCGCCTTATCAGAAAAATCTTATTACCGGCTGTCTTCCTCTCATACACCCTTGTAATTTCAGCCATAGGCTAGCGGCTGAGGTTTCTGTAGACACATGGTGGAACACAGAATCATCCAACCATTGTCTAATAAACCCCACCGCCTTTCGGTCCGTCTTCTTCCAATCATCATCAGTCATATCCTTGGATTTTGTTGATATGCCTAAAATTGGAGAATATAGGTCCTTGCAATAAAGCAAGTCCTCCATCTTAGCCTTCCATATGGTCCAGTTAGAACCATTGAGGCTGATCATCCTTGAGCCACCTTCCATAATTCAAAACCGATCCTACCCGTTCAATGAACTTAGCTCTGATACCACTTTGTTGGGGGCCTTGCACAAAACCTTAGGATCTAGCCCTCCAGAACAAACCAGAATTATGGATAATAAAGCAATGAAAATAATCAATGCATCAATCACACACCACACAAGAGAATTTTTACGTGGAAAACCCTCAAAGAGGTAAAAACCACGGGACCTCGTCCAGATCAACAATCCACTATGAAGTAGAACATTACAATTTCTTCACTCACGCAAGAGTGGATAAACAATAAGAAAAATAGAGAAAACCAGAGAGATCTCACCGATTATGAGGACATAGAAGCGCTGAGATATAGATTGCACAGTAGAGAACCTCCACGAGCAGAACCGCCCTTCTATAAGCTTCCTCTCTCTCTTTCTCCCTCTTTCTCGCCTTTGATAGCCCTAAACCCTTTAGCAAATCCCTTGTAAAGCTTTAGGAACCCCCTCTTGTTGTTTTTCTCATCAACACAACATACTCTAGAAAAACCCTAGGAACCCTTTTTTTATAGTTTTAGGAAACTCCTTTCCGCATCCTAGTTGCGAAAGGACTTTCGCATCCCAGTTGCGAATGGACATTGCGCATCCCAGTTGCGAAAGGACGACAGGTAAAAAAAACTCATCAATTTGTTCATAAATTAGGTAGTTCTATTGATAAACTTTATCCATATGCTTTAAAATGTCTATTTTTGGAATATTTCAGAACTCAGAAAGGATATAGGTGCCTTAACCTAGCCATCAACCATGAGTATGTTAGTACCGACATCTCATTTTTTGAGGAAGTGCTATAATTTTTCAAAGATTCTCCACCCCAAACCTTAACCCATGCCACCCCAACCTTGCCCTATGCTACTACCTCTTACACCTTCTTTTGGAAGTGAGGATGTGCCATGTGCCTCACCCTTCCCACCACCCACTGTCGTTAGTGGTCTCTCCTCCACCTTCTTCACCTTAAGGCCCCTTTGATTTGGACCTCATTATTGCCTTTTATAAAGGTATTTGATCATATACTCACCCCATGTCTCATTTTGTTTCCTATCACCATCTCTCTCTCTCTCTCTCTCTCTCTCTCTCCGCTCCTTTACTTTGACCATGTCTCATGATGTGGTCCATTCATCTCACCATGATGAGCTGGCTGATCTACGATGGTGAAAAGCTATGGAAGATGAGATCTCTGCCATGCATCACACTGACACATGGTCCCTGACCTCTCTTCCTCCTAGTAAGCGGACTATCAGCTATCAATGGGTCCACACAATCAAATATAAACCTAATGGCTCTATTGAGCTTCGCAAGGTGCGTCTTGTTTCTAAGGGACACACTTAGACTGCCTGCTTGGATTGCGAGGAGACATTTTCACTTTAGCCAAACTAAACTCTATTCGAGCTTTGATGTCTATTCCATCAAACAAGACATGGCCTCTTTACCAACTCAACATTGCTAATGCTTTCCCTCATGGTGATTTGTCTAAAGAGTATACATAGAGTGACCTTTAAGATTTATTACTCAGGAGGAGAGTGGGAAGGTGTACAAGCTACATAAAGCCATTTACGGGCTCAAACAGTCTCTATGTGCATGTTTTGAAAATTTTAATAGGTCTATTTAAAACTTTAGTTTTCATCATTGCAGAATCGATCATTTCATGTTTGTAAAGCACGAACCCAAATGAGTAGTTATTCTCATCATATATGTTGATGATGTTGTTATATTCGAAAGTGATGATGAAGAGAGCCAATGTTAAGAATCACATGCAGCAATAGTTCTAGACGAAAGATATTGGCCCTTTAAAATGCTTCATTCGGATTGAAGTGGTGTGGTCTAACTCACACATCTTACTATCTCAATGGAAATACACTCTTGAGCTGTTACAAGAGACGAGATAGTTGGGATGCAAACCATATGACACTTTCATCGATCCAAACATGAAGTTGGATAATGATAAGGGAGAGCCTTTTACAGGCTCGGAGAAATAAATGAGATTGGTAGGCAAACTTATATACCTAACGGTCACTCATTCAAATATTTCCTTTATGGTTGGAAGGTTGGTAGATTTATACACAAACCAAGAACAATTGGAATGTAGCTTTTGAATTGTGCACTACATAAAAGATTGCACCTAGGTGGGGGCTCACTTCACTATGCCAAAATAGTAAAAATAAAGATAGCTTAAGGCTGTCGAAAAAATCACTTGGCTTAATGACGGTTAGTAACCGTCGCTAAATTTTATGACGGCCACTATTGTGGTTGGAATTTTTTGACGGATGAAAACCATCGCGAATTTGAAAATAGCGGTTCACAGCTGTACATTAACGACAACTATTTATTACATCTTAAATTGACGACAGTCTTTGACCGTAAAAAATTCTTTCAACGGTGACAATCCATGGCCATCACAAATTCCGTTTAAAAACAAAACCCTCATATTGACATTTCTCTCTCCCTATCGATCTCCCTCTCCCTCTCTCAAACTCTAGAAATCCAAATTTTACATCTTCTTGATTCAAGTTAAGGATCTTAGATCTACACGAAGATGAGAAGCAAATGGAGGAAAGCGCAGGTTGCCCTAGGGCCGAATGGCCGTATTTCTATTCCTCAATTTTCGGAGGACAATGTTCCAATTGTAGACATGATGTGCATGTAGTGGCTGTCTTGGTTCACCAGTTCTATTTTTAGTCCTTATGTCCTTCTTCACGTATGACATCATATTGGGAACAAGACAAACCCTACAACTCCAATCTCACCCTACTAGACGTCTCTATCAATTCCTGCGGCTTCTTGGGCTAATGTGGGGCGGGCCCAAGCCTCGTCGTCCTTCCAAAGGCTGTCTATGTCTACCACTACAAGACTATGGCTTGAGCGGCCGAGGTCTTGGCGAAGGAGCTGGTTTTCTGTAAAATAAAAAACACATTAAAAAATCCTTTTATTCTTGTTGTATTGTGTCGATTCAACATGATAACCTTGAATCCACCAAATCATGCTTGATTTTTGTTTGATTCGAGGAAATTTGAAAATTTTTCTTTTCCTTTTTTTTTTTTTTTTTGCTTTTCAAAATTTTAGCAAATTGCATAAATAACATCTTATTAGTATTGATCTACAAATTCATGCCTATAATCAATTGTTTAAAACAAATTAGTGTAGGTTTGGACTATTTTTAGCCACTTTGAGCCATTTCAATTTTTTTTTTCTTTAAAAAAAAAAAAAAAAGTTTGGAGAACATTGATCTACTATCCATGTGCTCAACTTTCTTTTCTTGTTCTTTTTCTTTTTTGGCACATTTTTGCGCCTTTAAGGGGCCAAATTTTCAATTGTTTTTAGAGTTCCCAAAATAAGTTTGGGAGAATGGTCAATCTATGTTCCCGAACAAGGATCTTCCATTTATGTTAAAATCCTAATTGTTTTCCATTTTCGAGCTACTATTTGTGGATGAATGATAACACAATTAGTGTTCACCTGAGTCTTTTGAAGATTTTTAAAGAATTTCATTGGGGATCTAGCTATTATAAGTGTTTTAATATAAATTTATACACGGGAGATATCAATCCATCCATTTTTACCTCTTACAAAAAAAAAAAAAAAAAATCATTTTCGTAATTCTTCATATTTTTACAATTCACCTCATGCAGGCAGCATCTTTTTTCCAAGGATGTCGCGTTGAGCCAACCTCCTTTTAATTAGAGACGGCTTCGTATAGCGGTGGTTTCAATGCTTCGAAGAATCTGGTAGTGCTGGCATTGAGGAAGAGAGTAGAGGGAGAATCGGAGAAGGAAAATTTCTTGGAGGTTGAGGTTTTTCTCTTGCAAGTTATTCAACTCTTACTTTCCTCAATTCTCGGTTTTATTTGCTGCTACTATTGTTGGAGTTTGTTTGTTTGAATTAAGGAGAGAGTTGAATTGAAGTTCACTTTGAAAAAGTAGTTTTTTTTTTTTTTTTAGTGAATAAGTGGAAATTGTGTTGGAATAAATAATAATCAGTAATATAGATGATATTATGATATTGGGAACTGATGTTGTGCCTCTGGAGACATGAGAAGTACCTCTGTGTCATCGCTGCACATTTGGTATACATGGGAGGTAACCGAACTGTTCATTCAGGTGGTCCAACATATATAGTATGACAAATATCATCTAGATTTTAGAAATATTGTGATAATTTTGCAAGAAATATACTAAATGATATCATCACAAGATGTCAAAATATCAGTAGTTTTTAAAATATCACATATTTAAAATAAAAACCTTTGGGTATTTATTATATATATTATATATATATATATATATATATATATATATATATAATTATATATAATATATTATATATATATATTTGTAATAACTATTTTTTTTTTTGCGAAGATTTTCCTGATAATACCTTGAGAAAACCCTCAAAATTTAAAAATCTCCCAAGAAGTTTCAGAGGCGAGAAATTGCTGAGAACGAATTTTGTCACTACAGTCCAACAACGAATGATCCTAATCCTTTTATCATTTTCATGCAAGTGAATAACCAAAAAACAAATCATCAATGGTTCATGGTATGCATGCACAATTCCATAAAAGTTCCATGCCTTTATAGGCATTGGATCTCTTCCTATGATATTTGTTGTGTTGGGAATTTGCATTGAATAGACTTTAGAATGTTGTAGAAAATACACTCATATTAGACTAGAAAGTAGTTTTTTAGTTGGTCTCTTTAAAACAATTGATGCCTCCCATTGGATAATTCATAATTGGTTTTAAGGAGAGCCTCATCTCATTAAAATGCCGTTGTTGTTGATTATGAACTTGCACTATTTGTTTATAATAGGAATGCCTTGTGACCTAGCTTGATATGCCAATATAATAGACTATCTTCTCATGAAATAGAACAATAGCTAAGTTTTTGTACATATGTTCACTCCCCAAGTGCAGGGTTGTGATGTAGTAATAAACTCGGTAAGACCGAGGTCGAATCCCAAGAGACTGGAACTTGTACGTAATCTGAAGGTAACCAGAACTAGAACTAGAACAAGATGAATTTTAAATCAAGTGTAGATTGTGGAATAATTGTGAAATTATTATCTAAAACTTAGGAGAAATTCAGAGGAGGGACACTAGGGATTCAGAGGATCCACTTATAGAGATTAGGGAGATCTTATGCCTGCTTCAAGAATCATAGAAATTAGACTGAACTTATTTGATATAGTGTTCAAAAGATGAAAGGTATATGAATTAGAATGGATTCCATCACCACACCATACCTAAGAGGCAAAGAAAACAACAGAATTAAACTAATTACCAACCAATCAACATGCTATGAGGGTTAGGAAGGGGTACCGTCATCCAACCATGCCCAGGAGACGATGGTAAACAACAGGGCTTCCTAACGTCATAAACATCAAAAGGAAAAGGAAATACTCAAAGCCATTGCAGACCCATTGTAATTTCAGTCACAGCAGACCATTAAAGACTAAAAATATTCCCATATAATCAAACCAATATCAAATTCGGTTCATGAATTTAAATTAAAGGCAATGAATAGAATCCCCCATCTCACTACAAGCTTCACCTGTTAGCCCTAGCTAAGAGGTTTAGCCTAGCATGGATAGGCTATACATCTTTAAAAAATAAATAAGGAAAACTAGTAGAAATAAATAAAATAAAGAAACTAACTGTTACTCTCTCTCTTTGCCAATCCACGTCCAAGCTCCCCGCCTCGAAGGATTTCCCTGGATGATTTCCCCATCTCGATCTTCCTTCTCTTCTGTTTTTATAGGCAGCAGGGAGGAGTGAAATCCGTGCTGGAGTTGGCTTACATAGCAAAGGACCTATGCGTAAGGATGTTTACGCAGCCAAAAACTATCCGAAAAAGTGCCACTTTTCATTCTTTCTTTCCAAAAGCTTAACATCACTTGGGTAATTTCTGAACTAGCTACACGATGGACGGTTTGGATCATCCATCTGATCAAAGATATCGGGCCACAACCGGCCAGAAATTTCGGTTTTCGCGGACGCCTGCGAAACAGAGATTATTCACTTTCGCTGACGAAGCTGGTGGGGTCCACTTCGATGTATTTTAGAGAAATCCAAGCTGTCCATTGGATTGGTCTCGTGAAATCGGTCAGACATGATGAGTTTGGAGTGATCTCGGTGTGGACCACCAGATTTCTCACTTAACCGGCCGTTCAGTGTCTGAGACTTCATGTACGTTCAGTGTTTGAGAAACTCGGGCTTCATGTTAGGGTACGGTCGGTTTGAACTCCCGCATCTTATGAACGGTGTGGATCATCGAAATATATGATGATAGTGGCCCACCAGGAATCGAATGCAACCCGCTGTTGCGAAGCAGAGTCGACGCACGTCGACGCTGTGATGGCTGGTGTCCCACCGACTGACGTCAGGCAGAAAATCCACACCGTCCATTGAAATGCCCTTGAAAAACCGTTTGTAAAGTGTTTGTTTGGCTTGGATTAGATGTGGTCCACTGATCTTTCTGCTCCGCCGTCCATCCTGCGTTTAACAGAAAGAATCTTCCGATCGCTCGCATGGGAGAAAAAGGACTCCTAGGCATGAGTTACACCCACCCTATGAATGCAATTAACGGTCCAGATCTGGCCATTGGGTAACAGGTGGGCCCCACTAGGCGAAAACCACGTCGGACGGCGAAAACGCTGTTGCGTTTTTTAAGTTTTTAAAGAAATTCTCGGTTAGCAAGCGCTGACCGAGTTCTTGAAGACCGGTGTGCGGCTGGTGAATATATACCATGTACACGCATGTGTACATGTGGGATCCACTGTGACGTTCTTGAGAAATCCGTTCCGTCCATCCTTTTCCTTATCCACTTTAAGGCATTGAAAATGATATTGAAGTATATCCAGATATCAAGCGGGCCCCACTTAAGGATTTAAGGGGCTGATCTATCCAATGGGCCACTTCCAGAAGGATCCATTAGCTAAACTTTTGACGTGTACGGTCAATTTATGGTCCTCAGGCCATGTATGAATTTTCAAGCTGAACGGATAGTGGGAACCCTGTGATCTTATGTTCTGGACGAATTTTAGACCACCTGAGTCTTCAGTTTCTCGATTTTCTCGGATCTCTGGTGTGTAAATTCGTCGTTCTTGGTTCCCTGAAGTCCGTCCCTTGCTCTGGTGAATTTTGAGTGTTAAATCTTATCTTTTAACATCTTATTTCGATCCAGGCTCGTAAATACGCTCTGCCTCACAAACATGGTTAAATCAGACCATTAAACAGTATCATGTACGTAAATACAGGCCGTAACAGGGGTCTAGTATGCAGTATTTGACCCTCAACAACATAGCAAAAACATAAGAAAATATAATTTTTATTTAGGAAACAACATTGCATCATGCTTGACGGGCTTGTCTAATATTGCATGGTCTACACCCTAACTATAGGCAAATTCCCTTTATGAGTAGCAGATAGTACTTAAGATAACATGTAGCGTGGGATGTGACCATGTTTGGAATTTAAGTTTTGCAACATAGCAACGACGATGGACCCTATGGCGGTTCAGAATCGTCGCTAAATTCCATTAGCAACAGTTTTGGGCCGTTATTTTTTCACTATTTTGGAGTAGTATTTATAAGAGAAATTGACATCTTATAAGGTTATGCTAATGCAGATTGGGCTAGATTCATACTAGATAGAAGATCTACTTTGAGGTACGATACATTTATCGAAGGGAACCTTGTGACATGGAGAAGCAAAATAATAAAGTGTTGTTGCAAGGTCCCACGCCCTGTGCTATGGGCCACGCTGTGTGTGAAATTTTATGAATTAAGTCTCTCCTCCAAGAAATCAAACTTTTTAATGAAGCATCAATGTTACCGTGTTGTGATAATCAGGCTACAACTCACATTGTTAACAACTTTGTTTTTCATGAAAGGACGAAACATATAATGATAGACTATCATTTCATTCGTGAGCAAGCTGCATAGAAGGAAATTGTTATAAAGTATGTATTGTCCAAGAATTAGTTAGCTGATATTTTTGCTGAGGGCAGAGCTGTACACGAGTTGAGTTAGCTCGTTAGCTCGTTCAGATTGACTCGGAAAAGCTCGACACGACTCGGATTGAAACCGAGTCGAGCCATTTTTTATGAGCTCGGAACATTTCGAGTCAAGTCCGAGCTGGACCTAGCTCCAACTCGGCTCGACTCGGTATTGAGCTCGACTCAACTCAACTTGGCTTGGACTCGGCTCGGATCGAGTTTTGAGTCATATATATACCTTTTTTGTTAAAAAAAAAAAAATCCTTACTTCGCTCGACCCTAACCAGTTCGCCCAACCCTAACCCAGTGGCCAGCGCCCAAATCGTCCAACTCTCCCATTTTCGCCCAAATCAATTAGCAACCTTAACCCATTCGCCGCCTCTCGGTCGTCCGTTAACCGAAATAGTATCGTTCGTTCGCCCAAATCGATCGTCGTTCTCCACCGCCCGACGAATACTCTCCTTCCAACGTTTGTCCGGACGACTGACATCTGAAAGTGAGTCCTCTCCTCCCCTCTCTCCATTTTTTCGGCAAGTAGCGTTCGTCCGAGTAGCGGAACCCATTCGACCAGCGACCACTGGCCAGGTGGCTCTGGTACAGTCGGGCCCAGTGGCTATGGGCTGTGGCCCACTGTTTATATATATATATATATATATTATTGATTTAAAAATAATTAAATTGATTATTTAATGAATGGATTATGGATCATTGAACTGTGGGATGGTTGGATTTATGAATGATGGATGTATGGGGGGATTAGGTGGTGTTGCTGAAGATCATTGTGGGGCCCACTTGGTTGTGTATGACATCCAAAAGGTGTAGCTTGGAAATCAGGCCGAACCGCAATCATCAGGTGGGCTGCACATAGAATTGGACCAATTGGTCATACAACCATGGTACAACCCACTTGGTTATCTATATCCAAGTTGTATGTCCGTTTTCTTAACCCAAAAATGAATCAGATCTGAAACTCAAAGTGGACCATTGGTAAGCTCAAAGGGAAAACTTGTTAATATTAATTTGATAAAAAAAATAAAAATAACGGTGGGCAGACAATCCTTAGTTGCCTGTGATGTGGTCCACTTGAGCTTCAAATTTACTTGATTTATAGGTTCTTGCCTTAAAATGAGCTGGCAAAAGGATGGGTGGTCTGGTTTGGATGATGGTTAGATGTAATTGTTTATTTATGGATGGTTGGATTTATGGATGGATGCAAGTGTATGGATTTATGGATGATTTGGTTTGTATGATGGTTAGATGTAAGTGTTAATTTACAATTTAATTGCTAGGTTGTTTTTTAGTTAAATTGTTTATAAATTATTAAAATGTGACAATTGTGATATTGTTTTTGTTAATTAGTTAAGTTATGTTTTAGTTAAATTGTTTTTGTTAGATGGATGTAAGTTTTAATTTGTTAAATTATGAGATTATGTTTGTTAGATAAATCAAACATGAAATTGTAACTGCAAGTGTTAAGTTGTTAATTGATATTTGCTAAGTTGTTTTTTAGTTAAATTGTCTTTAATTTGTTAAATTGTGATAATTGTGAATCTGTGATATTGTTTTTGTTAGATAGATGTAAATATTAATTTGTTAATTAGTTAAGTTGTTTTTTATATGTTATTATTATATTGTATGGAATAAGGATAGATAATCAGTTACCCATTTGAGGATTTCTATGTTGCCAGACATAGGTACAGTGTGTTCTTGGAGACAAATTCTCAAATTGTCCCATTTTTGGACAGTTCATGGTTAGATAGATTGTAATATCTTCATTTATTCTAATTTAAATGCATATGCCCGTTCTGGTTTTGTCTCTCATTTTTCTCTCTGGACATATTTCCTACATTTATTTCCTTCGTCAAATGTCCATACTTTATGTTGATGCTTGACATGAGAATCAAATACAGGATGAATAAATTCTGGAGAGATAAGGAGAAATGCTGCCGAAATTTTGGTGTAGCATTTAAATTGAAAAAAGAAGGCATTACAATCTATCCAACCTTGAATGGGTGACTAATTTAGACAGTTAGGCAAGTATGCTCGTCTAGGTATAGTCGCATAGGTAACTAAGGTAAGCATTACATCCTGCAATTATATAAAGCGGTGTAGTGAAGATTATAACATATCAAGAACTGATGACTAGTGAAGAGGAAATCCCAAATACCCTCGGTGTGGGTGCATTAGCCACATCTCCTTTAATCGTAGAGGGAGACACGTCAACTATAGGTAAAGGGAAGAAGAGATTAGTAGTGTGGAATGATTTCAAAGAAGTCACGGTTAATGGTGTGTCGAAGATAAAGTGTATTCATTGTAAGTCGCTATACAACAAAATTTCAGGAGGATCAACAGCACATTTAAACAGACATTTGAAGGCGTATTCTAAGAGACCAAGACTCCCTCCTCCAGGCCAACAATTACTGTCTTTTACCAAGTCAGAAAGGGACGACTCACAAGGCGTAGTGTCCACTCATAAGTTTGATAAAGAAAAGCTGAAGTAGTGGTATGCTAGATTAGTGATTCTCGAAGAAAAATATTTCAGAACGATAGAAAGTAAAGGTTTAGGTCTTTCTGTGAATTTCTTAACTCTGGAGCTGAGAATGTCTCCCGCGTCACTGTGCAGAGAGAGTGCATGAAGATGTACACAAATGAGAAGATGAAACCGAAAGAAGTTTTGGCTTTAGTATCTAGAATAAGTCTGACGTCTGATTTATGGACGACGTCCAATAAAAAAAAGGATATATTTCATTAACCACTCACTATGTAGATAAAAATTGAAAACTCTGCAAGAGAATTTTGAACTTTCACAATTTTCCTCCTCCACATACTAGTTTACATATTTCAGATTGCATCTACAATTGTCTACAAGACTGGGGCATTGAGAAGAAAATTTCAACAATAACTTTAGACAATGCTTCAGTAAATGACAATGTCATTTCATGTTTACGTAACCAGTTCAGGGCAATAAGAAATTTATTTTTTGACGAAAAAATATTCCAGGTCAGATGTTGTACCCATATTCTAAATTTAATTGTACAAGAATGGTTGAAAGCAATTGACCTCACTGTAGAGAAAATAAGAGAAAGTGTAAAATATATAAGGGGGTCGCTGTCGAGACTGAGTGTATGGAATGACATCATCCAACGTTTAAATGTGTCATCTAAAAAAACGTTGAAGTTGGATGTGTGTACACGTTGGAACTCGACTTATGAAATGTTAGATATGACAATGGAATTACAGCTTGCATTTTTTGAATATACGGCGCGTGACAGAACATATTCTTGGTTGTCGAGCACAGATGATTGGACCGAAGCAAAACAAGTTCACAACTTTCTCAAAGTTTTACGACTGCACGAAGATTTTTTCAGAAATAAGTATCCAACTACGAATATGTTTCTTCCATCTCTTTGGAAGATCAAGGATGCTTTACAAAAAAATGCTAATGCGGGTCTAGATTTTATACAATAGATGACAATTGGTATGCAGATAAAGTTTGAAAAATACTGGGACGAATGTCATTTGTTGATGTCCTTAGCAGTTGCTCTCGATCCTCGTTGTAATATGGGTTTAGTTAAGTTTATTTTGATGAAAATTTATTCTCTTGAAAGAGCGGCAACGGAGATGTTCAAGGTTCGTCAAGCCCTCGAAGATTTGTACAATTCATATGCTACTATTTTACTTGCAGCAGATGTTCAAGAAAGTAGAGATACAGATATTTCTATACCTGATAATGAGGATGTGCTAAATGAATACATGTCTTACTTAGCACATGAACGAATAAGAGTTCAAACTAAGGAGTCAGAGCTAGAATTGTACCTCAATGAGCTAATCATAATGCGATTCAACTTTGATGTTTTACAATGGTGGAAGATGAGGGTCAGTGAATCAAAATACCTTACATTATCTGTGATGGCACGGGACATATTATTAATAATAATTTCAATAGTGATATCAAAATCCACATTTAGCATAGGGACCAGGGTTGTGAGCAAGTATCAAAGCTCACTTTCACTAAATACAGTTGAAGCATTAATTTGTACAGAAGATTGGTTGTGTCCGATATGGGGAGGAGATGATATTAATGATGAGGAAGATGAAGATATTGAGATTTATGACGAGTCTCTACCTGCAACAACAAATAAATGAAGGCGTTTTTCAATTATTATTTTTTTTTTGTTGAAACTTGAATGATATGTAATATTGTTTAACTTGAAACATGAAAGTGGTGAAATGTGGTCTGTAAGACTTTGACATTTATTTACTTAATATCGTTCATTTGCTTTTATTTTTATTTTTTTTATATTCATATTGCTTTTATTTTGTTTTTATATCAAGTTCAAATTATTTATCAATATTCTGATTTTTTTATTAAAAATTGAGTGTAGATAAGTCGTTATCTGACCCATCGACCAACATTTGGGACTATGCTTCCCTAGTCGAATCACTACTAAGGTTTGGAAGAACAAAGATTGTGTGTGGTTTGTATAGTGCAAAGTTTGTGAATAAGACTAGTTGGTTTTGGTTACACTTGTCATGTCGAGGTGGTGATGCAAAACCATGCCCCAATGCCTCTAAGGATGTCCAAATTCTTTTTCAGACCCTTTTAGATTTGAAAAGAAAACTTTCCACTCAATCCAAACCTTCTGGTTCTAGATCTAGTATACGAATGACTTCCACAAAAGATGCAGAGAAGGAAGCCAGATTAAAAGCTTTGGAGGAAGAATAACTCCAACTCGCTTTAAAATGCAATATGAAAGAGGTTTCTAGACTTCAGCGATATCCTCAAAGATAACATGATGTTGAAGCATGATCAAGTACGACAAGCAAGAAAAAGAAGAAGAGTAACAAATTAAAGTTCCTCACCTGTCTTGGTGAAATTTATAAGACGTTGAGTACTACGTACAAATCTTCACATAAAGAAAGTTTGAAAAATCTAGTTTAAAGTATAAAAGAGCACGAAAGAAACATCTCTTCGCCTTCTGACTCAGAGGAAGTGAACCAATATGTATATGAAAATTAGATAGTAGTTCAGATGGATCAAATGACAATACAACAAGTTATAATTATGTCCCAGAAAGGCAGTCCTCTTATAGAGGTTATTAGTTGTAAATTGTAATTTGTGAACAATGTAGTTATCGAAAATTTTTAATCGTAAATTATGCATTTTATATATTTTATTATTTTGTTCAACTTCAAACTCCAATTTGATAATCGAATTCAAATTCAAATCAAACTCAATATATAACTCGAACTCGGCTTGAAGCTTGAACTCAAACTCGAAACTCGGCTCAAAAACTCGAACTCGAAACCGGCTCGAATACTCGAACTTAGACTCGACTTGAAAACTCAGCTTGAACCAGACCGAGCTGCTGGCCGAGCCAAGCCGAGCTGCTGTTCCAAGCTCGAAGGCTGAGCCGAGCCGAGCACGAGCTGATGATTCAAGTTGGCTAAGTCGAGTCGAGCTGGGCAAAGCTCGGCTCGGCTCGACTCATGTACACCTCTAGCTGAGGGTCGTTTTCATACATAGAGTGCTAAAATTTGTAATAAGTTAGGCATAATTTATATACAGTGTTCGCATTGTCGACGAAATGTCGATAATATCGCCGATAATATCGGTGTCGCTAGACTAGTGACACCGAAACCCCCCTTTTTCGTTTCTCTCTGGATTATCGGCGAAATATGGCAATATTGTCGATAATTTTGGATTTTTTGCGACAAAATAGGTAAAAAAGGAAAAAATTGAAAAAAAAACCTTTGATTTGGGTAATACCTAGTTGATGGTTGATTGGAACTTGGAAGAAAACAATCTGGGCAGTAATCGATAGCTCTCGTCTTCGACGGAGGTAAAGAAATCTGAAATTTTCCCTTTTCTTCGTTCGATTGGAAGATTTTCGGCGAAAAATCAGGGATTTTGGGAGATTGAGATGGGATTTTGAAACCCACAGTCGAAATCCCCCCTCCTCCAAAAACCCCTCTTCGCATACGAAAAACCCTCTTTTTTATTTTTTCTTTTTTTTCTTTTATGCTTCAGAACTACAGAAGTAGACCGCGCATGGTGCGCTTCAGCGTATTGAGTAAACTCTCTAGGCCCACCGTGAATGTATGTGATTTATCCACGCCATCCATTCATTTTTCTAGTTAATTTTAGGGGTAAATCCCAAAATTAAAGCATATCCACAGCTCAAGTGGACCACACCACAAGAAACAAAGAGAATAATGATTTTCACCATTGAAGCCTTCTTAGGCCCCACAGTGATGTTTATTTGTATCAAACCTTTCTGTAAATATAAAAAGGCATGGATGAAGGGTTAAAATAAATATCAGCTTGATTTAAAATTTCTGTGGCCACCAGGAAGTTTTTAATGATATGCGTTCAATTCACACAGCTTCCTATGGTGTGGTCCATTGAAGATTTGAATCTGGTTCATTTTTCGGATCACGCACTAAAATAAGCCATCATATATGATGGACGGTGCAGATGTAAGGTACATACTTTATAATGGGTCCCACAGTTAGGGATCCACGGGAAGCGAATAGGCTGGTGTACATCACACCAACTATAAAGCTGTTGTAAGTACGTGTCGTGCGAAGACAAGCACCGACGCTCCTCGAGCACCGAGTTGTACGAACGATTCAAAGGCGATCAAAGTTATATTGGCCCCACAGTGATGTATTTATTATATCTACACCGTTCATCTGTTTTTAGAGTTCATTTTAGAGCATTATCCAAAAAATGAACTATATCCAAAGATTGGATCCTTACTCTTGCTCCAGTGATAAACTCTCAGGAGTTTCAACACCCGGTCACGGGTTTGAGTGTCCATAGGTGGTGAAATCCCACTAGGGCGTGAGTGTGTGGGGTGTGTGTGGGTGGGTGTGTAAAAAATAAAAATAAAAACTATATCCAAAGATTATATGGACCACACCATAGATAGCAGTGGAGATAATGATTTTCACCATTAAACATTTTACAGGGCCCATCATAACGTTTATTTTGCATCCAATCTGTTCATAAAAATACAAATATCTGAATGAAGAGGAAAAACAATTTTCATATTGATCTAAAACTTCTGTGACCCCAAAAAGGGTTTAAGGGTTTCAATGGTAGACGTTCAATCCCCCACTAGTTTTTGCAGTGTGGTCCACTTGATAGTTATATGTCTTATTTTTCGTCTAAAACCTTAAGATGAGCTCTTTTGATGCAGGACAATTAACCACTTGCTCTAAAAGCTCAAACTGTTAGAGTATGGCGAATTAATCCTTTTATCTCATAGCCCAGGCCCCACATCTCATGGGTTAGGACCTCGGCCGAACCCCCTTCGTGGGCTCCAAATCACATGGGCCGCCCACCCCGAGTGTGTCCCCGCATCCCACGGGCTACTCCACTCAAGCCCGGTGTGAAATGCGCATTACTCACCCCTGGTAAGGAGTCTCGAACACGAGACCTCCCCCGTGGACCCCAAATCACATGGGTCACCCACCCCGAGTGTGCCCCTACATCCAACAGGCGACCCCACTCGAGCCCAGTGTGAAAATGCCCCTGCATTAATCACCCCCGGTGAGGAGTCTCGAACACGAGACCTCCCGCTCGGATACCAATTTGGATATAAGACATACCTCATAATTAAACCCACAGAACTTGCTAATGTCAATAGCTGGTGCGATGTACACCAACCATTCCACCTCCCGACCCACCTAGCAAGGTAAATTTTGGGATTCATAAAAACTACAACGGAAGTGGATTGCATACTGAGTAAACTCAGTGGGCCCATCGTAATTACGTATTTGATCCCGTCTATCCATCCATTTTATTAAATGATTTTAAGGCACAAGCCAAAAAAAGCATATCCAAAGCATAGGTGGACCACACATGAAACTATGTGAATTGAATGTTTACCATTGAAAAATTCTTGAGGGCCACAAAAGTTTTGTATCAACCTGATATTTCTGATTTTTATTCATCCATGTCCTTGTGATCTTATGAACAGTTTGGATGACAAATAAACATCACTGGGCCCTATGAAGATTTCCTTGGTGGAAATCATTATTCCCACTGTTTCAATGGTGTGGTCCACTGAAACTTAGATAAATTTATTTGGTTATTATTAGAGTAATTTTTTATGGAAACGTATGCTTTTTTGGCCCCATTAAATGAAAACTATTATTTAATGTATTTTTTTTACAAATTTTTAATTTTTAAATATATAAATATATATATTTAGTCATGTCTTGAAGTTTCATTAAAAAATTCACAGTTATCTCCATGTTTTCGCATTTTTCTCCGCATTTCCGTTATCGGCGATATTGTCGACGATAATGATTATTATATGTTTATCTCGGCCAGCGAAACTTGTAGCGATACCGACAACTCGAACACTGTTTATATATATATATATTATATATATATATATATATAATTATATATATATATATATATGGGAAAAGGTACAATGCGCTTGAGCTGATTTTAACGTCCATGAGGTCGAGCTGTGTAGGCCCCACCGTGATGCGTTTCGAACATCTACCCCATCAGTCAGATGCACCATTCGATCATGGGCCTAGGTCTCAAAAAGCAAGTCAATCCGTGACTTGTGTGGGCCACACCACATACAGAAGTTGAGAGGGGCCGTGCACCATTAAAACATTCATAATCATTTTTGTGGGCCCACCGAGATGTAGTTTGCAAATCTAGCCCATCCATTATGTGTGTCCCACTTGGATGAGGGTTCAGACCAAGTTTCAGCAACATTCAAAACTCAGGTGGGCCGCACCAAGTGCTTTTATATGTTTTTGGCATGTCTTCACATGATTTTAGATGGTATGGCCCACTTGAGTTCCATATACGGCTGATTTTTGGGATATCGCATAATTTAAAGGGGACGCATCAAATGGACGGGTGTTGATGTTCGAAACGCATCACGGTGGGGCCCACACAGCTCGACCTCATGGGACGTTAAAATCAGCTCGAGCGCATTGTACCTTTTCCATATATATATATATATATATTATATATATAATATATATATATATATATATATATATATATATTATATATAGATATACACACACCCACACACACACACAGCTGAGGGGAAGTGTTAGAGAATAAAAGGGCCCAGTCCAATTTATATGTATAATGGGCTTCTTATGTGGACATGGGCCCAATGTAGTTACCTAATATTTCTATGAAATAAAATAAGGGGAGATGATTTAACCCTAGCATATATTCTTCCAATCTGCTATCCCTCGTAGGCCTTCTCCTCCATCTGTTTTCTCTTCTTTCCTCATGTTCTTCTCCTGCTACACCACCACTATGACCACCTCAAGATCAACCTTCATAACCTTGCTTCAAGGTTTGTTGCCGTTTCACAAATATATTCTACGTTTACAGTTTCTACATGCATGTGTATCATGTGCTATACATAGAGTTGTACATGAGTCGAACTGAGTCAAGCTTGACATAGAGTGGCTCGGTTCAGCTAACAACCAACCCCAGTTCGAACTCGGCTCAGCTCAGTCCTTGAGGCTGACTGGCTAGCTCAACTCTGTTCAATTAGTAGCTCGGCCAGCTCGAGCAAAGTTTAAGCTTGTGCAACATTTTCTCAAACATAGATTGCATCTTCAATCTTCCCACACTTCAAATGCAAATCAACAAAAGCGTTTTACACAAACAAATCCCCACAAAACCGACTCTTTTTCATACACCCTTGAATTTGTTTCCCACTTTTAATACACAATAAACTTGTGCATGCCTGTACAACACTTCCATAACTAAACCGATTAGCCTTAAAACCTAACCAACGCATCACCAAGAAAAGTTCCAAAGCTTCTCTCGAATACCCACTTCGAGAATACCCTAATATAAAGACAGTCCAATAAATAACACTTCATTGAGGCATTCTATCAAACACTTAGCGAGCAACATTAAGATCACCATTTTAGCATAGAAAATGATGAATTTGGTTTTTAAATGCAATGTGAGACAAAAATTTTGCAGAAGATGCTGATAGAGAACTATGCCTTCATTTTCTGCGTTTGAATCGATTCAGAGCTACAAAAGGGAAGGATAGAAAGAGAGGAAGAGAGAATGGACATAATAGAGAATTTAGAAGTATAAGTCACTAAGTCACTGGGCAGATTCGATCCGAGTCAAAGTATCAAATAACTCCCATGGTTTACTGTGATTCTTAACACCTATTCTACTAGCTGTAATTTTATTTTATTTTATTTTTATTTATTTATTTATTTTTATTTTTTATTACAGCAGGTTAGTCTTTTTGGAAAATAAAAAATAAAAAATTCAAGTGGGATAGTCTTACGGTTGGGTGAGGCTTGTATGTTAAATGAAGCCATCTGGGGGAAAGTCTATGTGCCAAATGGATGATCTAAATGGCTCCCCTTTTGATGATTCAAAGGTCCAACTGTGGTCCCTTAATGGATGATCCAAATGGCCCACCTTTTGATGATCCAAATATACTACGTACCTTCTGCCTTCTAGTGGGTGATTCAAATGGCCCACGTTTGATGATCCAAACGGTCTAACATGTCATACACGAAGTGCATCTGAGTCACTCAGAAGGTGAGTCAAACGGTAAGCCACACCTGTACATTGAGCCAGATAATTCTGTCCATTAATTTAATCGGTTGGACCTACTTGTCTTGGGTGCAATAGGCCCTAATTTGGACGGACTGGATTGCCACGTCGTCTCAGATTCAACAGCTACAGTCCCACGCACTGGAGTGCATAGAAGAAGATTTTCGTACCTATATATATCAATCTATTATATTTTAAAGCTTTTTTGGACCAGATGGACTGATAATCGTGACTACATGTGATTGATGCACAACACACCGCCCATGGTCGACTTTTGAATTGATGATCGTAGCCCGTTGGAGTGGGGCCCATCACCATGGCAGCTGATCCTAACTGTCGATAGTTTAGCCATCACTCAAAATCAACTTAAAAAATACAAAACTCGACTTTCTTTCATCTTTTTACACACACCCACACCCACACCACTTGAGCACTCAATCCCATGATCTTGATGCTGAAACATAGTCTGTCTACTCTACTGAGCTGGACTCAAACTCAATATTTCAACTCGAAGCTCAGCTGAGTTTATTTGAAAACTCAGACCAAGTTCCTCCAAATCTCATATCCATTTTTCTAACTCTTTTTTTTTTTTCTATAATAACTAATATTTAGATGTGAATAATATTTGAATTGTGCTGAAATAGGGTCTTGTGGAGGGAGGGAGTAACATTAGGACGTATTTATAAAAACCCTCTAAGACGAGCTGAGTTTTATTGATTTTTGTTGAGTACTTTTGTTGAGGTCCACTGAATTTATTTATTTATTTTATTTTATGAAGTTGAACTTTTTGACCAAGCCTAGACTAGGGGTGCGAACAGATCGGGTCAGGTCGAGGGGAGACATGGGCCCTACCCATTGAAGAACTTGGTCAAAATTTTAGACAAGGATTCAATCTATTAAAATTCGGATAAGGTCCAGGTCATGCCCAAGTCAAAAATAGCCAACTCATTTATTTAACCTGTCGAGTACTCTGAGTTAGGTATAGAAATTAAAATTGAGTTTTTTTTTTTTTTTTTAATACAAGTTTTATTTCAAACGATTTAATTAGTGATGGATATCAATTTTGATGATAAAGAATAAAAATATCTAGCATGCTAAATTCAACGAATAAAATAGGATCGTCATATTATTTCAATTAGTGTAATTAATTTATTTTTTATATTCTCCATCAATAGTGGGCCTATGATTTAAGTAGTCCAGATTGTCACAGGTAATGAATGCTAACCAAAATTTATTAAATTAACAATAGTGACCCTTATGTGATACGGGTTTATAATACCCAATTTGAAAAAATAAAAATAAAAAAAGCTTATAATAGGCTAATACAGGGCTGATAAGGGGTTCCAACCCATGGCTCGGTGTTATGCAGAACATTTCAACACCGATTGTCGCGCGCAGACCATAACGGACACTATGGGCCGGGACATAAATTAAGGCAGGTGAAACCCTTGTCGTAACAACTATAAGGCAGGTTGTCAAGGCTTCCAATACTGTTATTGAATACCCTGGTCGAGCTCAAAACAATGGCCTGCATATTCAATCAACTACTTTTTTTTAGTTCTAGTTTGGGTTCGGGTTTAATCAGGTCTATTCAAATATGATCCAATGTAGACTCATTTAATAATTAGGCCCTAGTTGGGTTGATTTTGAGAGGACTTAGATCTAGTCCATTTTGAAATTATGGTCAAACTTTTGGACCCGGGCTCTGTTGCTGATGTCTTAAATCTGTCAATAACAGAATTTGTTAGTGCCATCGACAAACCACTCGATGCCATCAAGTAAAGTTCGATGCCATCAACAAATGCTCGATTCCATCGAGAAAATTAAAAAAAAATCCATGTTGGTTGCTGGAACGTTTTAGAGTTGCTACTCGATGTTACCAAAGAAAGTTCAATGACATCGAGGGTTGTCGATGGCAACGAAGATCTCATCGAAGACGTGTGCAGAATTGCATAAGTGCAGAATTTGTTTCATATTCTGGTTGTGATAGTATATATATTGGGTGTAATCGGGATTAGGGAATAGAAGGGGCTTTCTAATTCATTCCTAAGGGTTTCAAGGGCATATCTAGGGCTTGTGAAGTGGATTTAAGACTTATTCGAATCGGTAACACTCTATCTCTTGTAATTGCTACTTTCATAGTGCAAACTCGTCACTTTGTGCCATAGTTTTTTTTGTTTTTTTTTTAATTTTATTTTCCCTGCAAAGGTTTTTCCATGTAAAATTCGGATTATTCTTGTTTGGACTTGGTTGTGCGATTGTGAGTACTTTACTTGATTCGTCTCTGTGGGCTTTCGCGGTTCCCCAACAAGTGGTATCAGAGCTAACGTTGAGAAGCAAATCGAATCTAAAAGCAAGGTATCAATGACATCTAACCCAAAGTTTGATGTATAAAAATACTCCGGTAAAAATAAATTTAAACTATGGAAAGTTAAGATGAACGATATCCTAGTTTAGCAAGGGTTAGACAAAGTTCTCTTTGAAAAGTTATTAGAATTAATGACAAGAGAAGAATGGAACACGATGGATAAGAAAGCTAAAACCTCTATCCAATTGTTCTTAACGAATGAAGTCCTCTATAATGTCATGAGAGAGAGACTTGCAGCAAGTACATGGGCGAAATTAGAGAATATTTATACGAAGAAATCTCTTGAGAATCCTTTGTACTTGAAGCTACAATTGTTCAATCTAAAAATGATGGAGGGAGTTGATGTTGAGGCCCACATTAGTAACTTCGATAAGTTGTTTTGCAAAGTGTTGGATGTGGAGAAAATAATGAAAGATGATGATTAGGCATGTATACTGGTGAATTCTCTTTCAGTTTTATATGAGTCGTTCAAGGACTCTTTGTGCATGGGCAAAATGACCATTAGAGTTGAGACTGTTATCTCAGCTCTTCAGTCGAAGGCGATGAGAAAGAAAAACGGTGACATGGGTGCTTCTACAGATGCACTAGTTACGAGGGGGAGAAATTTTGAGCGGGACAGTGGATCTTCATGATTAAGGTTTAAATTCAAGGCCGGGCAATGGCAAATGCAAGTTAAAATGTTGGAATTGTAGCATATCAGGGCACATGAAGAATGATTATCAGAATCCTAAGTCGAGAAACAAGAATTTAGATAGTTCTTCTAGAGACGTCGACACTGCGAAATCCAGTGAGGAAACGAATGATAGTGACGTGCTAACCGCATCAAAATCCGAGTGCTTCGATAAAGAATGGATTTTGGATACGGGGGCTTCGTACCACATGACTATCGGAGTTAATTCACCAGTAACAGTGAGTGCGATGGTGGCTAGGTGTTTATAGGCAATGATAATACCTGTAAAGTGGTAGGCATTAGATTGGTGCTCATCAAGATGTTTAATGGCATGGAGCGTATCTTGGCCGAAGTGAAACACATTCCTGATTTGAGGAAGAGTCCAATATCTCTGGGAGCACTCGAGGCATTAAGGTGTAAATTCACCAGGTTTGATCGTGTCCTTAAAGTTTCAAAGGAGACACTCATAATAATGAAGGCACGAAGAAATGGAAACCTTTACAAATTGATCGAGAGTACTTCATTGGGTGGATCTGCAACGTCTGTAGCGGATTCCACGTTTGCACGTTTGCACATATATGGCATGCACGCTTAGGTCACATGAGCGAGCGGAGCATGAAGGTAGTTTCTGACTGATGTCTAATTCCATTTTTTAAAAACATTAATTTCAGTATATGCGAGCATTGTATATATAGTAAATAATCAAGGACGTCTTTTAAGTTTAGGAAACATGTTTGTAAGGGAGTTTTAAATTATGTGCATTCTGATGTATGGGAGTCGGCGCTCGTAGTTTCTAATGGAGGGTTGTCATGGTTTGTCACATTTATTGACGACTATTACAGAAAAGTGCGGATTTATTTTATGAAAAATAAATCTGACATTTTCACCAACGTCAAGTAGTGGAAGGTGATGGTGGAAAAAAATAGTTAGGGCAAAAGGTGAAAGTGTTGAGGACAAATCATAACGGTTGAGAATTCACTTATGGAGAATTCAATCGGTATTGTAAAGCTAAAGCGATTGTGAGGCATAACACACTGCACTACACGCTAGAATAGAATGGTGTGCTTGAGCGGATGAATCGGACTCTCTTGGAGAGGGTCTGATGCATGATTAGTAATGTTGGGTTGGATAATGAATTATGAACTAAAGTCGTTAACACGTCTTGTTATTTGGTGAATCGGTCATTTTCTATGGCCATTGAATGTAAAATTCTAAAGAAAATGTAGAGTGGTCAGCAGGTAGACTACTCAGGACTACGTGTATTTAGTTGCGATGCTTACTCTCATATATTGTTAGTTGAGAGAAATAAACTAGACCAAAGGGTAAAAAAGTACATCTTAGTTGGTTATGGTAATCGTGTGAAGGGGTACATATTGTAGACCGGGTCACATAAAAAATTATTCTTAGTCGCGATGTAGAATTCGACGAAGGATTCTTGTTCTGTAAGGATGAGCACAAGGAAGTGAAAAAGTTGGTTATGAACATCCATTTAGATATAAGCTAATACAGAGACACAGACAGAGGTACAAGAGCAAGTGGAGCAGCCACCTGTGAAAAGGAATCTGCTGAGGGTTAGCAGGTTACCTGCGAGATACAAGGATGACTCAAGTGTCGTATCTGCCATCATTACAGATGAGGGAGATCCGTCTACTTTTCAAGAGACTCTTGATTATGTAAATGCCGAAAATGGAAAGCAACAATGATGATGAGATAAACTCCTTGTACAAGAACAAGATGTTGGAGTTGGTGGAGCTTCCCGTCGGTCGAAAAGAGATCGGGTGCAACTGGATTTTCAAGAAGAAACGGGATAGGTACAAGACAAGGTTGGTAGCAAAGGGATATACTCAAAGAGAATGTGTGGACTTCACTAAGATATTTGTGTCAGTGGTAAAGCAATATCTATCAGATTCGTATTGGCGATGGTTGCCTAATACGATCTTGAGCTGGAACAAATGGATGTGAAGACTTCCTTCCTACATGGGGAATTGAAAAACTAGATTTACATGAAGCAACCAGAAGGTTTCATAATACATGGGGCAGAGAACAAGGTTTGCAGGTTAAAGAGGTTTTTGTACGGCCTCAAACAGTCACCTAGGCAGTGGTATAAGAAATTAGATTCTTTCATGGTGAGTCAGAAGTTTACCAGGAGTGAGTATAATCATTGTGTCTATTACAAGACACTAAATGATGAAAAATTCATTATTCGGGTTTTATACATCGATGGCATGTTTATCGTCAGTCATAGCATGTCTGAGATCGATATACTGAAGACTCAGTTATCAGGGACATTCAAGATGAAAGATTTGATGACTGCAAAGAGATTTCTCAGCATTGACATACACAGAGATAGGAAGAGGAGCAGGTTATGGTTATCTCAGGCGAAATACCTTGAGAAAGTATTGAAAAAGTATATTATGGCCAAGGCAAAGCCAGTTAGCGTTCCCTACGTGGCTCATTTTAAACTTTCTTCTAAATAGTGTTCTAAAACAGATGAAGAAAAGCAGGTTATGTCTCATGTGCCTTATTCGAGCACAGTTGGCAACTTGATGCATGTCATGGTCTGTACAAGACCGAATATTTCACATGTGGTGGGTGTTGTTAGCAGATACATATTTAAACCCAGCAAGCAACATTGTGAGGCAGTGAAATGGCTACTTCGATATATTCGAAATACGTAGGAGTACATCTTATTATTTAAAAAAATTAGGGGACAAGTTAGTAGGTTATGTGAATTTTGATTACACGGGTAGAGTGGATAATAGAATGTTGACTTTCGGTTACTCGTTCGTGCTAGTGGTGGAGCAATCAGTTGGATGTCGAAGCTTGAGTCAGTGGTGACTCTTTCCACAACCGAAACTGAGTATATGACAGTGACAGAAGCGTTCAAGAAAGGTGTTTGGTTGATGGGGATGATAAATCAGTTGGGGCTTCATCAGGAGGTCGTGTCAATCAATTGTGACAGCGAAAACACCAATTTGGCTAACAATTATTTTATATATCACTCACTCAGGTACTAAACATATTGATGTACGCCATTATTTTATCTGACATGTGCTTGAGGAATGAGGCGTGACTTTAGAGAAGATTTACACGAGCGTGAATCTAGCTGACATGCTTACGAATGTAGTTCCCACAAAGAAGTTTAAGTTTTGTGTAACTTCTTTGAGCTTAGCGAATGCGTAAATAGAAGATGAAATGTGTATAAGAAGCGATGGTGGAGCTATGATACAAGGCAAAATTAGAGATGATGATAAGGAGCTATGATGCATGAAGATTGAAGACATGGTGGAGATTGTTGTTGATGTCTTAAATATGTCAATAAAGGGGTCTATCGAGGCCATCCACAGACCACTCGATGTCATCGAGAAAATCTGAAAAATTACATATTGGTTGCTGGAACCTTTTGATTTTCTACTAGATGTCATCGAAGTAAGTTCGATGACATCGAGGGTTATCAATGGCATTGAAGGTCCCATCAACGATGTGCACAGAATTATGTAAGTGCGGAATTTGTTTCTTATTTTGATTGTCATAGTGTGTGTGTGTAGAGAGAGAAAGAGAGAGAGAGAGAGAGAGAGAGAGAGAGAGAGAAAGAGAAAGAGAGAGAAAGAGAGAAAGAGAGAGAGAGAGAGAAATGCTCACCTTCGCACCAGTTCTCACGAGAACTCGTGAGAACTTTTTGAGAACTCATCTCCCGTGATCCGAGCCTAAGATCTGAATTGTCCAAGTGACACAACACCCCATGAAACCCCATGAAAAGTTGGATCAGGGTAAAATTTTGGCCCTAGGATTTCATGGGGTGCTGCGTCACCTGGACAGTTCAAATCTCAGGCTCGGATCACGGGAGATGAGTTTTCAAAAAGTTCTCACAAGTTCCCGTGAGAACTGGTGCACATGTGAGCATTCATATATGTGCATGTGTGTGTATGTATTGGGTGTACTCAAGATTAGGGAATAGAAAGAGTTTTCCAATTCATTCATAAGGGTTTCAAGGGCATAACTAGGGCTTGTGAAGTGGATTCGAGGCTTGTTCGAATCGGTAAAGCAATATATCTCTTATTCATCGCTTTGTGCCGGGATTTTTTCTCACAAGGGTTTTTCCATGTAAAATTCATATTGTTCTTATTTAGATTTAGTTGTGCGATTGCGAGGACTTTGCTTGATTCGTTTGTGTGCTTCTGCAGTTCCCAATAGGCTCAGCCCGGTGGGTCTAAAATTTAGAATCTAATCAATTAATTGTTCAATCGATGCATTTGGACCCCAATCATGACCAAATTAAGTTTTTCAACTCAAATGAGTCATGTTGATTTTTATTTTTTATTTACTATGTTTCAATTTTGAAGTAGGCGGGACCACCCAAAAAAATATTCCAGAATGGACCGATGATTCTTCTTTATGGACTAGACATGGCAACACCAAACCATACTGCATCAGAAGCGTATGATTCTTGGTAGACAACCCATAAGATGTTGTTCATGGCCATGTGTAGAATCAATTCCTTGTTTGACATATGCCGTTCCGTGGAAATTTCCTCTTTATGTTCTCCATGTGCAGTCACTTTTGTACACCCAATTAGGAGCTTTTTGTGGGGCCCGCAGTGGTCCAAGAGAATGGATGGTCCCAATGCAAGAGTCGACACCAACGACAAGCCACCTAACAAATTCGGCTGGAGTAATGAGCAAAGGGGCTTGTATTTGTTGCATGCACGTGCATGTGATGGAAGAGAGAGAGAGAGAGGAGGAGGAGGACGCGGCTTGCCTGCAATCCCGCCGGACCATAGTAAAGTTCCTGCGGTCTGAAGCTAGCCTACTGTCATGTTTGTGAGAAATCCACCCCGTCCATCCCTTTTTTCAGCTCATTTTAGCACATAAGCCCAAAAATGAGGAAGACCCAAAACTCAAGTGGGCCTCACCACAGTAAACAGTAGGGATTGAACCGCCACAGTTGAAACATTCCTGAGGCAACAGAAGTTTGAGATCAGGCTGATATTTTTGTGTTTTCAGTTCATCTCAGTGGAAGTAACCTTATGAAGGGTTTGGATGGCATATAATCCTGAAGATGGACCCTAGAAAGGTTTCAACGGTAGACATTCCCCTCCACACTTTTTTCTGTCGTATGGCCCACTTGAGTTTTGGAACTGCCTCATTTTTTGGAACGTGTCCCACCGTGAGATGGAAAAATGGATGGACGGGTGGATATCTCATAAACATCATGGTGGGCCCCACCTAGCAGCTTCCGCGGTCAGGGGTGGCAGACAAGTCGCCTCTGTACAGTCGCCTCATGGTGTCCCACTACAATAGACGTACCGTCACATTTTTGTGAAAGCCATTGCTTCAAATAATCCAATAAGCTAGACTCATATGATAGTTCATCGTCATTTTGAAAATGGTGGTGACTTATCATCCGTACACGTGGCGCTTATGCACGGCTATCAACACCATCCAAATTTTGGGACGCATTTGGGGACGAAGCATATCTCTAAAAGCACAATAATCAAGCAAAACTAGCCATTCGATTGATGGGCATCAACTGAACGGTGTAGGGTAAAATAGCAAATGGTCGTTATCATCCTGCCATGGAGCTTTGCTTAGCGTGCACGCGTGTGCAGTACAGCTTGTGTACATGCCACACATGTGCCAGCGTCTCACATTCATGCGAGATCTAATCCATCCACTAAGTTGGTCCCACCTTCTACATGTTTTTCCATAAGTAAAATCTGGTCGAATCAGCACGTGGGAATCAGCACGTGGGCTCCAATATTAGAAGCAGATGGGTAGGTTAGAAAACTTCAGTCCAAATGAGGGCACAGCTCCTTTTTTTAAGTGATCTCAGCTAAGCTAAATGTCACCATTTAAATAAACTAAGGGCATGGCACTTGCATTAAGGGGAAGAGAGAGAAGGCTAAAAAGAAAGAAGCTTGTCTGTAAATAAACTACTCTTTTTTTTTTAGAGTGAGACACTTGAATTTAAATCTTTTTTCATTTTTTTAAAACTAACATCTTCCCATAAAGAATGGGATAAATGTATAGAGTGCATTCACACGGTCATCACAATGGGCCCTTAAAGTCTTTGCATGAGCTTTTTATTACCACATCATTAATGTGGGCCGCATACAAAGTGGATATAGGAAAACATGTCATTTGAATATAAATAATAAAAGCATTCTTAACTTTTCTATTTTCATTTTAAGATTAAAATCTTGCACCCGTCATTGCGAGTAATTAAGGAAATATTCTACTAGATGACTAATCTAACCTGGCCTAAAACCTTTTACATTAAAAAAGAAATTAATTTTAAAAAAAAAAAATCAAAATCAAAGAAATAGACATGTCAGATACTAATAATTTATCTATTAAAAAAAATAATAATAAAATGATAATATAAATCACTCTTCAAGTAAAAAAAATTCAAAATATATAATGGAAAATTTCTAAGGCATTAATACTCTCATTAAAATATCAATTGCTTCTGTACACGATTCTAACATTGTTTTTATTCGTATTGCAAAGTAAATGAGCTTTTAAATGTAGTATTTTGTTAGTTAATCTATCAAGGCGAGAAACAAAATAAAGAACCAAAGCATAGATTGTTTATTTATGTATGTATAAGTGGGTGGATCTGTCCTCATTCTTAGACCTGAGTTAGGTCTCAGTGGGTCAGGTCGAGCTTATAGTGCCCAGCCCAATTACAATTAAATGGGTTGGTGGGTTTGGGCCAAGCTTGGGCTAGATGAATTTTATGTGGGCCCATTTAAAAACAATATGCTCACATGCACATTTACATGTGGACACACTAGCTGCCAGTGATCTGTAGGACATCTGACACGTGTATATGGCATCTCCATGGTGTAGATCATCTAGGGGGTCTTTATGGCTATCACAGTAGGCCACTCCTACTCGAAAACAAAATGGACAGTCAGGATGATGCACATGCAATCAAGGCACTAGCGCAGGACATCCAAGCCGTGTGTCAGGTGGGACCAAAGGTCAACTTGCCAAAAGATCAAACTCATCTGGTGAACCGGCCTGATCTTGTGGCAGATGATCTAACCACACAACAATCAAAGTAGACCCATTTTGTTGTGGGCCCCAATATCTTTGGGGGTGGTCCACTTAATAAAGTTTTCACTCCAACCGTTAATCAATCTAAATCACGTACCCAATTGTTACAAAAACAAAAAAAAAAAAAGTGAAAAAAGCACTGTAAAAATATGTACTGGCCTTACACTAAAACGTGTCTCAATCCAGACCGTTCATTCCATGGTCCTCTTTTTTACAGCACTGATGCAACTGTTCCTAACCTCACACCCTCTGCCTTGCTACCCATGTGGCACGTGTTTGTTTTCGTGGACTTCTTCCATGGGATGAGATGGAATATCCGGCCAACTCGCTTCCGCCACCTCAGCGCTGGTGGGTATTTCACGTGCTCCACCAAACTATTAGACATTTTAGTTTCCTTGTCCATCTTGTTATTGAAATGGATGTTGGACGGCTCAGATGAAGGCCTCGAACTTGTCTGTGGGCCCAAGAGGCCCTGCCATCTTCCTCAAACTTGATGGATATAAACGAATCTGCAAAATCAAACAACCTTATTTTCATCTACTGTACACGTGGCATGGATCTCTAGAAATTCGGATTATCTAAGTTGTGGCCCACTTTTTCCCTGATTAGTAGATCTTAACCATCAGATTTTGCCCTTGCCCTTGCAACTACCAATCAAATGGTTAAGATCGTCTCGTTGGTGCAATCTATAGCTCTATCTTTGATGGGCCCTGCGATTTTGGATGGATTAAATGAGGCCACTTCACACGTTAACTGGGGTCACAGAAGCCACACGTGCCAACATGAAACACCTGTACGAGTTCTGAACTTTCCATCAGATGGGCTATCTGTCCTAAGCATTGTATCCAAGCAGGGTGAACATCTTAGATCTCTCGCACGTATTCTATATTGGCACGTGTGCCCGCGTGTGCATGGGTAGGACTGCACTAGTGGAACCAGCAAACGTACTATGATGGACGCGGATTGCGTCCTACCCCCGCCCGTGTCTAGCCACGAACGGGCAGTTCTGTGGGCGGGCCCATTGTGATTTATCCGTTTACCTAAGTCGTCCATCCCCTCTCTTGTATCATTTTAAGGTAAGTACACAAAAAATGAGATAGATCTAATGCTCAAATGAGCCACACCAAATAACAAGCTTGGCTGCATTAAATGTACAAAGCATGAAATGCAAGTTGCATTAAATGCACGAGTCCTTTGTAGTGTGGTATGGTCCACTTGGATCTACCTCATTTTCGTGCAAATACCTTAAAATGATCTGAGAGAAGGAATGAAAAGCGAAGATAAACAGATAAATCACAGTAACTACCCGTTCATGGGTAAAATCATTAAAGAAAGTGTTATCTAAAATGTTTAATATCGTATTTATATCACTATAATATGGCAATATGAACTCAGAAAATAGTAAAAGAAATCAAGAATTTGTTACCTAAAATATTTATTTAAACATATAGCTAAGGAATTTTTTTACCGAAAAATTCATCTGAAATGCTTATTTTACAAATTATTTCGGTTGTAGTGATCTTAGAAATTGAAATTTCAAAATTACCATTTATATTTATTTTCTTTGAAAAATTATAAAGCTCAGAATTGTGGGGCCAAGTGGTATATGTATGATATCCAACATGTCCTGCATATTTTTATGATGATCATTGGAAAAAAAAAAAAAAAAAATTCTAGTCAATCCAATCATATGGTGGGTTACTCATGAATTTAGATATTTTTTTAGCAATGTCCATTAGTTTTTATGGTGTAATTCACATGAATTTTCATTCATATGTTCTACCGGTTGGATGTCATATATGTATAATGTGGGTCACAGAATTCTCGACTTTCTCACATCTTAAAGAAAGGGCAAAATACACTCGATCTTGATTTTAATTCTTGGACGCATTATTTCATAAAATTTGAGAAATTTTGTGGTAAATATTCTTAATTATATTTACAAATACATTTATATTTTAAATTTATTTAAGAAACTAAAATATTTATATTCTTGGCAAGATTTTCACAATAATGTTCTAACAAAAACTTCGAAATTCAAAATTTCCCCTGAGAAATTTCCATGCTAATATTTTGTTGAGAATGAGATCACGAGCAAAGACGCACCTCTCAACAACACTAATATCAATTTTAAGAAAATGGATCTATGTGATCATTAGGTGACCACACCCATATAATAATCAAAAGATTAAGAGAACTTGAGCAATGGTTCTATTTAGGTCTACTTATATGCATCCCACCTTATAATTGGATTAGCTTAATGTATGGAATCTGCATGAACTTACACATGTGGGAAACATTTGCATGCGTGAGGCAAGTGAATTCGAGGAGTGCATGTAGACTCAAATATGATGGTCACAAAACTATCAAAATTTCAATCAAGGATTTAAAAAAATTAGAATTTTTACAGCAAAAATTCCAAGTAATTATGATTTTACCAAATAATGTCTCAACTATTCATTTAATAGTATTTTGGAGAGGTGTTTTAGAGGGATATTATCAAAATAACCTCTTTAAAATGTGGTAAGTTGACAACCGTCAGGCCACACCGTATGAGAATAACATCCAGCCTGTCTAGCAAATGCAACCCACCACGATGATCATACACCAAAAATATAGATGATCCAATGGAAGCGTGAGCAACACCATAAAAACATGTATATATACCATAAAAATTTCAAACCTGCATGCAGCCCATTTGATGATTTGATTGGCTAGATTTTTTATCATCGTGCAGTTCATATGTAGAACTGGTTGGAAGTGTTAAACATTCCATGTAGACCCCACAGCCCTCGAATTTATCATATTTAAAGAAAAATAATTAAGGTATTTTTGTCATTTCTCCCCTCAAAAAAGTGTAAAGAGATGACAAAATTCAAATTTTAATATTGGATGCTGCAATTCAAATTCAAATATTCAAAACCATTGCCATTTCTGTTGTAACAAAATTTTAAATACAAAGATTTAAAACTAGTAACAAAATCTCTTGTACAAATCATCTCTATTTGTATTTATAATTTTGTCTATATAAAAAAATGTGTGATAGAATTTAAATTTTTATTATCATTTTATTGGAAATATCAATGCGCAAAGGACTTATTTGGTAAAATGAAAATTCAAGGGTAAGTTTGTGATAAAAAAATCTCTAAAATATTCCTTTGACATTACTCAAAAACAAAGATTGGCCAGTAGCTACATTAATGACTGTGACTCGCCACCCATATTTCTACCACACCGAGACTGAAAAAAGGTAGTGACTCATAAGGCTACAAAATCGACATGACTCATGAATTGTTTTGTTCTTAGAACTTGGTAAGGGATCCTATGTGTGTTGTTTTGTTCTTAGAACTTGGTAAGGAGTCTCACCAAAACCCAATGCTCACCAACTAATCTATCATTGATTGAAAAAAGTAACACAACATGACATTTATGATATTAATATTATTTTATATAATATATTATTTAAGAATAATCCAGATCACTTGTCACTAGCAGGGATTTCTTATATTGCAATGTGATTGGTCCACTCAGCATTTATACATTAGATGCAGTTAGTAATAATGTGGCCCAATCACATTCTAACAAGCAGGAAATCTTTGATAGTGGCAAGCAGAGGATCCGGACTCATTATTTAGCTAGTTTTCTCTTCAATTCTATAATAGACTGATTCAAGTTCAACTCCCAAGTTTGCCAACGCCCTCAAACACCTAATAGTCAAAGTTAACGGTGTGTTTGGATGTGCAATTGAATTTATCAATTTTACGATTATATAACTACTAAAGTTTAGGATTATATATTATTTAGCTAGTTTTCTCTTTCTAATTAATTTTAATTCCTTGTGATTATATGTTATTTAGCTAGTTTTCTCTTTCAAATTTTAATTCTATAGTAGACCCAGTCCAAGTCTCAAGTTTGACAAGTTCAAAACACTTAATAGTCAGAGCTAATAAGTGTGTTTGGATGTGAAATTGAATTCAATTCCAATGGTAAATGACTAAAGTGGTATGGCACCATTGTTAAGAGACCAAGAAGATTTCTTTCACGACGACTCTTTCGGACATGATCTGAGCCGTGAAAAGGTATAGGTCACGCCATAACGATCGTCGAGGGTGAAGATGAGATCAATCCACTCATTAGGTGGGCCCTAACCCTATTTTGGTTAGACCATCTTCACTAATGATCTTTATGATGGGGCCCACCTTTTGCACATATATTCTAAAAAATGGCATATTGGTTGGGAAGAAAGGGTTGTATGTGAAAGTTAGTTGAATGTGAACATTTCCTCCATCATAAATGGAGTGGGGTTGGGTCTACTTGGTTCATTTACTCTGGATTGAATTGAATTATTGTGGTTGGTTTCAGTTGAATATTCCAAACATAGACCAAGCCCTTTGTATGATTAACCTAAACATAGAGATTGATGAATGCAAGTTCTTGATAAACGAAATGGACTGTCGAGATCTTTCTCAAGTGATCCACATTCCCAACTCTGGAAACAGTGTGTATTTTCGAGAGAATTGATAAAATGGGGCTATACAAGGAGATGGAGAGATGATAAGAACAACTAAATCATAGACCATATAATCATGTTTTATGGTGGTTTGATTTTATATTCGATGAGAATGAAGGAATGAAGTTTTATTAAAATGGTACCTTCGTGGCTGCTGAATGTCTCTTGATCGCTACCGTCTGATTTTCTTCGATGATGACGGAAGTAGCCCAAAGCAAAGACCTTAGGAAAGGTGATGGAGGGTTTCTTGAGGTGGGCCTTGTTTGATCTATGAGTGGCCTTTGGTGGAGGAAGGTGGTCTTGTAGGGATGCCAAAGTGAGAAGTCTCTCTTTCAAGCAAAGGGCACATACTCCTACAACAACCTCTTTGGGATGGAAATAGCAATGTGGGTTTTCTTCTCCATAGATATCCATTTAGGTAGAGAGAGAGAGGGGGGAGGGAGATGGATTTTCGATTTCTCTGGCTTTGGAAGAGATGGATTTTCGTTTTCTTTGGTTTTGACAGAGAGAGAGAGAGAGAGAGAGAGAGAGAGAGAGAGAGAGAGAGAGAGATGGGTTTTCGTTTTCTTTGGTTTTTGGAGAGAGAGAGAGAGAGAGAGAGAGAGAGAGAGAGATGGGTTTTCGTTTTCTTTGGTTTTGGAAGAGAGAGAGAGAGAGAGAGAGAGAGAGAGAGAGAGAGAGATGGGTTTTCGTTTTCTTTGGCTTTGGAAGAGAGAGAGAGAGAGAGATGGGTTTTCGTTTTCTTTGGCTTTGGAAGAGAGAGAGAGAGAGAGAGAGAGAGAGATGGGTTTTCGTTTTCTTTGGCTTTGGAAGAGAGAGAGAGAGAGAGAGATGGGTTTTCGTTTTCTTTGGTTTTGGCAGAGAGAGAGAGAGAGAGAGATGGGTTTTCGTTTTCTTTGGTTTTGGCAGAGAGAGAGAGAGAGAGAGATGGGTTTTCGTTTTCTTTGGTTTTGGCAGAGAGAGAGAGAGAGAGAGAGAGAGAGAGAGAGATGGGTTTTCGTTTTCTTTGGCTTTGGAGGAGAGAGAGAGAGAGAGAGAGAGAGGCCAATGAAGATAGATATGGTTTTCTATTTCGCAAGGAAATAGAATTTCTTTGGAAGTTTGGTTTTTCGGATGAAAGCTTTGGTTCATGGGATGCGGCTTTCCTGTGCCCCAACAGGGAGCCCGGAAGTTCTGTGGGGTCCACCACGATGTTCGTTACAAATCCATTTCGTCCATCATTTTCTCCACCTAACTTTAAAAATTTCATACAAAAATGAACCGGATCTAAAACTTAAGTGGGCCACAATACACGAACCAATGTGTATGGAAATGCAGACCGTTGAAGCCTTAACCAGGCCCACCTTGATGTTTATATACCATCCAAACCGTTAATAGGGTCATCCCCATTGGGATGAACTGAAAAATAAAAGTTAGCATGATCAAATTTTCTGTGGCCCCGAAAAGGTTTCAGTGGTGGGCGTTCAACATCTACTCTTTCCTGTGGCGTGCCCCATTTCAGCTCTATATCTGCCTCATTTTTGTCTTATTGTCCTAACATCAGCTAGTGAAACTGATGGACGGAGTGGATGTCACACGAACATCTTTGTGGACCCCACATAGCCTCCTCTACAGGAAATTCAAGTAGGCCGGGGACAGCCGCACGGGCAGTTCGCGTCCTGTTTTGAGTGGGAGACTGGCTCGGGACCATGCATGAGGGATTTGAAACCTGCACGGAGCCTCAGCACCACAGGGTATAAACCTTCTCTGCTATCTGATTGATGCACATGATCATCGATCCAGACCATTAAATTGATGGCCCACCTCTTGGATGCTCGGTGGGCCTTATAATTCACAGCATTCGGATGATCTAAACGGTTGGATCAGTAAAGTCCTTTTCAGCCGTACATCCAAACCTAGGTTCAACAAATCAAATAAACAGCCATGGTCAGATGATTACGGCCGCTCCATATTAGACAATGAAGGTCTGTATTGTTACAGCCGTTCATTCATCCTCAATCCAAACAATCATCCAATACTTCGTACGCCACTCCAGTTTTCAGTGATCCAAACCGTTGGTAAGATGAGCTCTCACCATCGATGATCCAAAACCCCATGATGGGATGATTCGAGCACCCTATTGAGATTGAATGTGAATAATTGTAGTATTTTCTTTCTTAACCGTCGATTCGTTAATCTCCTATTGAAGGTAATGATTTTTCCACCTGGGAGAGCCCTTTTTTATCCATGAACCATCCAAACCAGAACCCATAATATCAACGGTTTGGATCACCGAACAATGGGCCCCATAAGTCTCAATGTAGATTACAAACCTCCAACCGAGCAGCGTAGGAATACCAGAGTCCACGCGATGGACTGTAGGTCAAGATCCAATTACTTCCCCCCCACAAAATCTAAACCATTCATTTACTTGGTTTCCTAAACTTTCGCCGCCAAAGTTAGGGGAGCTTTTAAGGGAATATGGAGTGAAATGGGGTTAATGTACACAGTAGAAAATGATAGAAAAAGACAACAAATTCCACTCACATGGAAGTGGGGCCCATTTCTAAGTTGGTTGGACTTAAAAGTCAGGTTTACATCATACATCAAAGTGGGCCATTGGTCTCTCACTGGCTTCAATTTTACTGTGGTAGATGTGATGATCCTGTAGAACAAGAAGAACCCCAATATGATAGATCAATCTCTCTATAGTGCACATGGCAGGTTAATATGTCAATCGGGACCGTCTATCTAGTGGGACTTACTACAGATGGAAGGTGTTTAAAGATTCGAATAGATTAGGTAATCTTATCAGTCTGATCGGTGCCTTACAAAGAAACGGAGAGAAACAAAACTGGTTAACTGTCCAAGTGAAGTATTGAAAATGAAAATGAATGTTTGATTTTTAAATATGTATCATTTTTCTATGGAACAGTAGATTAACGGTCCAGATTGGAATATAACCCTACCACGTGTACAGTGGAGTTGTGGCTCTACCTTATTCCTGTGCTCCCGTGTCCACCGTATCATTTTCCTATTTTCGTGTGGTCCTCTCCTCACCGCATCCACGGTTATCCACTCCTTTTCTCCAAACTACAGTAGACTACCAATGCTTTTATCATAGAATGCGCTTATTTTCAATTTTGGAAATCTGGACCCATTTTTCAGTAATCCAGAAAGTCCTTCGTTTGCATCTGACCCTAGATGGTACATGCCCCCAAAATCTCATTGATAGGACAATCTTAACCGTCCAATTATTCTTCTAGAGATGGATGGTTAAAAAGAGACATACATCAACCGTGCATTTTCAACTGAATAATGTTTCAGTATTTTTTGTTTTTATCTTTTCATTTAGAAAATTTTTGAGATATCATATCGTCTCTCCAGGATGCAAGATACTGATGGTCTGGATTATACAAATATGGGCCCCACTTGGTATAATCGAGAGCTCGCATGTACTAAATATAGATTGTGGGGCCGCGTACAGTATAGTTCCTCACCAATACCGACCTACAGCCCTAGATATTCCTAGTTGCTGACCTACTGGGAAAGCTAACATGCGCCACGAGGGTGGAGTCACGTATTAGGCAAGCTGGATCTTTTTTGAGGTCCACCAACTTTTGCAATCTAGGTGTCACATGCATGCTTGCAATTTTGGATCATCCAACCAGTGGGCCCCACTGTGGACAGTCCTAGCCATTTGATTTTGTCCATTAAATTTGGACTGCTGACAATTATTTCAGCCATCCATTTAATTTTCTTTGATTGATTGGACGGTTGGGATTATCCAATAGGCATGAATTAAGGGCCATGCTCCGTCCAGATTGTGAAGAATGATTTGGATGACCTGTATTGGCACGCATGTATTCCAATTGTACGGTGGAGGTTGAGATGGCCCGATTTGATTTTTACCTGTACCTGTATACTACGTTTGAGAAATTATGGGGTTTTTGGTCCCCCTAGTCTTGTATTGTGAGGGATATGTGGCGTTAGCCCGTCCACACCAAACATTATAAGTTTTCTAGTCTTGGGAGTACTTTTTCATATTCCAAGGACCAAAATGCCCATCTACCGTAATTGCTTGTACAATGAGCTCATGTATAAGGAGAAATATTTTTCTAATAAGGGGCATGACCCAGTGAAAAGAAGCATTTGGCCCACCATTAGACTGATTTGATTGGTTCATTTTAATCGGATAGTTGTGAACTTACGAAAGAGTTTTTTAAATTTTCTATTTGAAGCTTTGTGGTCCATGACTACACTAATGTTCCCTCCGATGTGGTCCATTCGTGATGAGTTTTGCCTTCAATTTTAAACTAATGACATGAAATTAAAACCCGTTACATGTTGGCAGGATGAATTTGCTTCAAGACAACCCAATAAGCCCTATGTAAAATGTGGATAGTTAAAAACGTATGGCCTTTGCCGCACTAAGGTCATTTGGCTGTTTCGTTCATCCTTGGTTTTTTCATGGGAGGGGAGGAGGTTGTGAACTTGAGGATGTGCTATGTTGGATACTTAGGATTCTATCAATCTGCAATGTAGAGAAGTCCTATTTTAGCTCGACCGAGGCCATTTTCAATTCAATTGAAAATTTGTGTGGTTTCTTAGGTTGCACGTTGTGGAGATTTGTACATTTTAAGTTCGACCGAAAAGTATATTGTTTTGATTTGGTCTGACCAAAGGTTACATCTGGTCCCACCGAACATATTATGCAGATTAGCGCAAATCGGGGTATGTAAGCCCGATCGCGATTATGGCTCGTTAATGCAAGTGTTTTCTCTCTAAGGGCAAGGGTTTTGTAAGGTGAGAGGGTTTTAAACACTTGTAAGGGCTTGATAATGGATTATCTCAAGGGATAAGGGTTTTCCTAATGTGGGCATTGCAATGAGAGATCTAGGTTTCGTCTATAATCGAAGAATGTGAGTGGTGTAATATCGAAGGTTTTGATTATAGTAGATTTCTATCGCTTTGGATTGTGGCTTTTTCCCGCAAAGGTTTTCCACGTTAAATCTTTTATCTTGTGTTTGGTGTGATTGTTTTGGTTGGTTATTGTTTATTCATTATTCTATCTTCGTTAAACATGCTTCTGCAAAACGCACATATTAAAGGTGATATTATATACAAATTTCTAATACGTAGGGTTGATCTAATTTGTTGAGAGCTCAAAATTTTAATAGAATGGTGTTCCTTTTTCCTTCTTACTTCCTTGGTTACCTATATAGTTGTTTTCGATTTATTTTTTTTGTATGAATAATGAGATTTTGTGAAAGAGAAGAGGGTGTGGTGGTTCCCTTTATATTTATTTTTTGTTTTGTTTTTTTTTTTTTTTAGGGTGGGGTATGAATTGTGGGAGTTTGTGAAAGGAGAGGATGTGGAAGAACGTTATAATTGATGAATTTTTCTAATTGATAAATTTTATAATGGAATAATGTTGAAATGGATGAACGTGATGAATTTTGAAATGAATGAATGTTGTAATGGATGATTATCGTAATTGATGAATGTTGTTATAGATGAATTTTTGGAATGGAAGTATATTGTAATAGATGAATGTTGTATGGTGGATCACTAATATTTATCGTGGATCACCGATATTCAGTGTGGATCACTGATATTCACTATGAATTGACGATGTTCAAAATGGATCGCCAATATTCAGTATGGACCGCTGATATTCACTGTAGACTGCTAATATAAGAAATTGGACCCCAGATATTCACTCAGTACCACTAATATTAACAGTGGACTACCGATATTCATTGTGGACCGCTGATATTAACAGTTGATTACGAATATCCACCGTGGACCGTTGATATTCACTGTGGACCGCTTATATTAACAGTAGACCACTGATATTCACTGTGGACCGCTTATATTAACAGTAGACCACTGATATTCACTGTGGACCGCTAATATTAACAGTAGATCGCTAATATTCACTTGGACCATTAATATTAACAATTGACCACTAATATTCACTATGGACCGCAAATATTAATAGTGGACCATTAATATTAATTGTGGACCGTTGATAATAATAGTGGACTGTTAATATTTACTGTGGACCATTGATATTTAATGTAAACTGCAGATAGCGGTCCCACAAAAACGATTATAACTCCCTCATTACATTTTGATTTGGATAATCTTATACTCCATGGAAAGATAATTCGATGAAATTTCAAATGGTTTTAGAATCATATCATTTCGACACCATTTTATTACTCAAAAGTAGGCCAAAATTTATCATTCATTGTGGATTGCAGATATTCACTATGGCTCATCGATCCTACGAAAACGATGATAATTTTCTTGTTACATGTTCGATTTGGGTGATCTTATGCTCGTTGAAAACATAATTTAATTAAATTTCAAATGAATTTAGAATCATATCATTTGGATAGTATTTTATTTCTCAAAAGTGGTCCCAAAGATCATCATTCACTATGGACTGTAAATATTCAATGTGGGTCGTTAATCCCACGAGACCGACCATAACTCCCTCGTTATATGTTCGATTTAGGTGATCTTATGCTCATTGGAAATATAATTTAATAAAATTTCGAATAGTTTTAGAATCATCTCATTTGGGCACCATTCGATTGCCCAAAAGTGGGCCCAAAATTCACCATTCACTATAGACCGTAGATATTCATTGTGGGTCGCCGATCGCACAAAAATTGTCATAACGCGCTCGTTATATCTCTGATTTGAGTGATCTTGAGCTTGTTGGAAAGATAATTCGATGAAATTTCAAATAGATTTGGAACTATCTCATTTGAATCCCATTTGATTGCCTAAAATGGACCCAAAGTCTATCATTCACTATGAACCGCTGATATTCATTATGGTCCATTAACATTAACATTGGACCGTTGATATTCACTATGGACAGTTAATATTAACATTGGACTGCTGATATTCATTATGGACTATGGATATTTACTGTAAATTGTTGATATTCAATGTAAATCGCTGATATTATTAGTGGTCCATAATGAATATCATCAGTCTATGGTGAATGATAAACTTTAGGCCTACTTTTATGTAATCAAATTATGTTTAAATATGATTATTCTAAAATCATTTAAAATTTTATCAAATTATATTTCCAATAAGTATAAGATCACCCAAATCGAACATGTAACGAGCGAGTTATGACCCTTTTTATGGGATCAATGACCTATAGTGAATATCTATGGTCCACCGTAAATGATGAATTTTAAGCCCACTTTTAGATAATTAAATAATGAAAAAAAATGAGATGATTCTAAATTCATTTGAAATTTCATCAAAATATTTTTCCAACGGGCACAAGATCACTGAAATCAAACATGTAATAAGGGAGTTATGGTTGTTTTCATGGGATCGGGGACCCATAATGAATATCTACAGTTCACAATGAATAATAAAATTTAGGCTCATTTTAAGACAATCAAAGTGTGTCAAAATGAGATGATTTTAAATAAATTTAAAATTTTAACAAATTATCTTTCCAACAAGTACAAGATCACCCAAATCGGAAATGTAACAAGGGAGTTATGGTCGTTTTTGTGAGATCGGTAACCCATAGTGAATATTTGTAGTCCACAATCTTTAATAAAATTTGGTTCTTATTTTAGGCAATCAAATGGTACCCAAATTAGATTATTCCAAAGCCACGTGAAATTTCATCAAATTATATTTTCAACAAGTATAAAATCACCTAAATCAAACATGTAACAAGGGAGTTGTGGCTATTTTTGTGAGATCAGTGACCCACAATGAATATTTGTGATCCACAGTGAATGATGAATTTTGAGTCCGCTTTTGAGCAATCAAATGATGTCCAAATAAGATGATTCTAAAGATATTTAAAATTTCATTGAATTATCTTTCTAACAGTATAAGATACCAAAATTGAACATGTAATGAGGAAGCTAGTTATGACTATTTCATGGGATCAATAACCCGTAGTGAATATTTACAATGTATAATCCTTAATAAACCTTGTGCTCCCGTTTGGGTAATCAAATAGTTTTCAAATTAGATGATTTTAAAGTTATTTTAAATTTTATTAAATTATATTTTTAATAAGCACAAGATCACCAAAATTAGACATGTGACGAGGGAGTTATGGCCATTTTTATGGGATCAGTGATCCATAATGAATATCAATGGTTTACAGTCATTGATAAATTTTTAGTTCACTTTTAGATAATCAATTGGTCTCTAAATGATATGATTTTAAATCCATTTGAAAGTTCATCAAATTATCTTTCCAACAAGTATAAGATCACCCAAATCGTATCATAAGTCATAGGATTATAACAGATTGTAACAGCCCGTTAGTTTCTCTATTTTTGAATTCATTTAAAATAGTTGTTCCTTAGAGTTAAGAAACAGTTTCAAACTGCTCTATATTTTAGGATCTCAAACAAGTGTTTGTTATCCCGTATGTGTATTTAACTACTGTAAAATGTATATGAAAAATAGAATTGATTTCCTCAATCTGTCATGGTATCAGAGCAACCACAAGTAGTATAAACCGATCCATTTTTTTTCTCTTCCCCTGTTCTTCAGCACTCATGGCTACCGAATCTGACCCTGCAACCATCCTCAACACCAATGAACCACACCAAACTCTCATCAGCATCAACGTTGCTGCTCAAGCCCCTCCCAAACTCACCTCTACCAATTAGCTCTCTTGGAAACTGCAATTCCAAACACTCTTCATTGGCTATGACCTTTTTGGCTATATTGATGGCTCCAAACTATGTCCGCCAGCCACCTTGACACGATCCAATACAACTAGACCCAATCCCAGTTACATTCTATGGACCAGACAGGACCAGCTGATCCTCAACGCTGTCATTGGCTCCATCTCACCCACCATTATTCCCTTCATAGCTCAAGCCAAAACCTCTAGACACGCTAGACAATTCTAGCCAACACCTATGTTAAGCCCTCTCGTGGCCGCATCAAACAAATCAAAAACCAACTCAAAAACACCACCAAATGCTCCCACTCATTGGCATCACTGAGTTTATGCAAACCATCAAAACTCGAGCAGTTGATCTTGCTCTTCTTGGAGTCTCAATTGATGAAGAAGAAATCACAGACAAAATCCTAGATGGTCTCGGTGATGATTACAAAGAATTAGTTCGCGCTGTCTAAGCAAGAGATACCTCTATCACCTTTAAAGAACTTCACGAAATACTCCAAAATTTTGAAGCCTCTCTTCAAACAATTCCACCCGAGCCACACCATTTTCTAGCTATTACAAATCCCACATACCGAACCAACAACAAAAACTGGTGTCCTTCTCAACCCCAAGGCACTACCACCACCAACTGGCGCTCATCCTTCAACTCAACCTACCACCCACCTGCTGCAACTAATGTAGGACCCCATTCATCACAGGGCCCTCGTCCTCCTCCCAGACCATACCTTGGTCACTACCAAATTTGCAGGATTCAGGGTCACACTGCCAAACGGTGTCCTTCATTTTGCCTCGTACCAGTTCACACTTCCCCCATATCCAGTTCTTCCCAACAAGGCACATCATGGCAACCACAAGCTCATCTTGCAACCAATCCTTCCACCACGCCATCCTGGCTTTTGGACAGCGGTGCATTACACCATGTCACATCTAATCTGAGCAACCTCTCCCTGCATGCTCCATACATTGGCACTGATGACATCATGATCGAAGATGGCTCCAATCTTCCCATCACCCACACTGGTTCCACCTCTCTCAAAACTCCTCACAATACCTTTTCATTAAACAATGTTCTCTGTATTCCATCTATGAAAAAGAACATAATTTCTATATCACAATTTTGTCATTCTAACAATGTTTCCATAGAGTTCGTACCATCCACTTTTCTTGTGAAGGAACTTCGAACCAGGGCAACACTGCTAAAAGGACGAACTAAAGATGGTGTTTATGAGTGGCCAACCTCCTCCCCTTTAATTGTCTTCTCCATAATAAAGACCACTTCCTTCGACTGGCACCATAGATTAGGACATCCTGCTTTTCCAATTCTCAAACATATTGTTTCTAGCAATCATTTAGGCTTATCTTCCTCTTTATCTCCTGATTTCTCTTGTAATGCTTGTCTTTGCAATAAAAGCCACAAATTGTCTTTCTCCAACTCTACAATTGGCTCTACTAAACCTCTTGAAATCATATTTTCAGATGTCTGGACCTCTCCAATTTTCTCACATAATGGCTTTAAATATTATGTAATCTTCATTGATCACTTCACTAAATATATCTGGTTTTACGTACCCACTCAAACACAAATCCGATGTCAAAGAAGTCTTTATAAGATTCAAAGCTATTGTAGAAAATCACTTCAATTCGACCATCAAAACCTCCTACTCTGATAATGGTGGTGAGTACATCTCCCTAGCTAATTTTCTTTCAACCAATGGTATCTCTCATCTCACCACTCCACCTCACACACCTGACACAATGGTTACTCCGAAAGAAGGCACCTTCATATAGTTGAAACAGGCCTTGCCCTCCTCACTCATGCTTCTTTACCCCTCTCCTATTGGATTTATGCCTTTGCCACAGCCGTCTACCTCATCAATAGAATGCCCACTCCCACTTTAAATCTCTCCTCACCCTACCACAAATATTTCTGACAGCACCAAATTACTCGAAATTAAGGGTCTTTGGCTGCTTATGCTAACCTTGGCTCAGACCTTACACATCATACAAACTTGAATCACAGTCCAAGCCGTGTGTTTTCCTTGGGTACTCTCTCACTCAAAGTGCATACTACTGCCTTAACCCTTCAACCTGAAAAATCTATGTCTCCAGACATGTCCAATTTGTTGAATCTCAGTTTCCTTACTCTTCATTATCTGGTCCGTCCTCTAGTCCTCATCCCAACACCATCGCCACTTGGATTCCTGCACCAATTAGAGTTATCTCACCCTCTTCCCAGCCGCCACTCCCTATGCCATCTGAAGTCATCGTCCCTCAACAACCTCTATGTGCAGCTCCAACACACCCTCTAGTACAAGTTCCATCCACCAACACAACCCAACCCACCCACCCAAACTCAACTTCCTTGTCATCCTTAACCAATCCAACCCCACCACTACATATCCCAACGTCACCTCCTCCTAACCAACCGACACTCATCCCCTTCCAACTCATTCAATGACTACCCGAGCCAAGAACCACATTCATAAACCAATAACTAAGATGAACCTTCATACCCAACTCTCAAAATCCAACGACCTTGAACCAACAACCGTGACTAAAGCCCTTATAGATCCAAAGTGGCGTCAAGCCATGTCTGATGAGTGTGATGCTTTAGTTAGAAATGGAACATGGGAACTTGTTCCACTTGATTATATAGTTGGGTATAAATGGATTTTTAGAATTAAACGTAACTCTGATGGCTCTATTGACAGGTTCAAAGCACGTTTGGTCGCAAAAGGATTTCATCAAAGATCAGGAGTCGATTACCTAGACACTTTCAGCCCTGTTGTAAAACCAACCACAGTTCGTGTTGTCCTCAGCCTTGCTATATCTCGGGGTTGGTCCTTACGCCAACTTGATGCCAACAACACCTTTCTCCAAGGACACCTCTTCGAGAATGTCTACATGCAACAACCACCAGGTTTTGTTAATCAAGATCATCCTTCCTATGTCTGCAAACTTCGAAATGCAATCTATGGCCTCAAACAATCACCTAGAGCATGGTATCATGAACTTCGCTCTTTCCTTCTTCACTCTGGCTTCAAGAATTCTCATGCAGATACATCACTATTTGTTCTCACTAATACTGGACATATTATGTATATACTTGTATATGTGGATGATTTAATAATCACTGGTGACAGCACTAAGATGATCGACTCCTTTGTTGATGTTCTTGCTCATCGGTTTTCAATTAAGGATCTTGGACAGCTATCTTATTTCTTGAGTGTGGAGGTAGTCCCAAATCAGCAAGGTATTTTACTATCTCAAAGGCGTTACATTCTGGATATTCTGGCTCGAACTCATATGACTGATGTCAAACTGTGTTAACTCCCATTCCAACTAGCCCACCTCTGATGTTAAAATCGGGCTCTCCTTTGTCTGATCCCACTGAGTACAGAACAGTTGTTGGCAGCCTTCAATATCTCTTGATTACATGACCAGACCTTGCATTTGCGGTTAACAAGCTCTCTCAGTACATGCATACTCCAACAACCGACCATTAGAGCTTTGTTAAACGTCTATTACGCTATGTGTGGAACTATTAATCAAGGCCTCCAAATACATCACCAGTCCCCATTGAATCTACATGCCTTTTCAGATCATCTTCATCGTGACTCAACACTCAAGTTACACGCCTATTCAGACGCAGATTGGGCAGGTGACAAGGATGATTTTTCATCTACTAGTGCTTATGTCATCAATCTTGGTCGCAATCCAGTCTCCTGGAGTTCTAAGAAGTAGAAAACTGTTGCAAGATCTTCCACTGAAGTTGAATACAGGTCAGTAGCTAATGCAGCTGCTGAGCTCAACTGGCTTTGTTATCTCATAACTGATCTTGGTGTTCAACTACCTCGTTGTCCCATCTTATATTGTGACAATGTTGGTGCTACCCAACTCTGCTCCAATCCCGTGCTTCACTCCAGAATGAAACATGTTGCCATCGATTTTCACTTCATCATGGACCAAGTACAAAATGGTGTCCTTCATGTTGCTCATGTATCTTCAGCAGATCAACTTGCTAATGCACTCACCAAGCCTCTTCACCATGCCTGCTTTCTTGATCTCAAATCCAAGATTAGACTTCTATCTCGAGCTCCATCTTGAGGGGGCATATCATAAGTCATAGGATTGTAATAGATTGTAACAGCCCGTTAGTTTCTCTATTTTTGAATTCATTCAAAATAGTTGTTCCTTAGAGTTAGAAAACAGTTTCAAACTGCTCTATATTTTAGGATCTTAAACAAGTGTTTGTTATCCCATATGTGTATTTAACTGCTGCAAAATGTATATGAAAAATAAAATTGATTTCCTCAATCTATCAAATCGGACGTGTAACGAGAGAGTTATGACAATTTTCGTGGGATATTTGCAATTCACGGTGAAAATATCGACGATCTGCGGATAATATCAGGGGTTCACATTGAATATCAGTGGTCCACAGTGAATATCAGCGGTCTACTATTAATATCAACGATCCATAATAAAATTAGTGGTCCACAGTAAATATCAATGGCCACAATGATTATCAGCATTCCACTATTAATATTAATGATCATAATGAATATCAGCAGTCCATTATTAATATCAACGATCTATAGTACTGAATATCAATGGTCCACTTTCTAATATTAATATCAGCAGTCCATACTGAATATCGGCGATCTATACCGAATATCAACGATTCACAATGAATATCGGCGACCTATACTGAATATCAACGATTCACAATAAATATCGGTTATCCACTATACAACATTCATCCATTACAACATACTTCCTTCTCAACCTTCTTCCATTACAAAATTCATTCATAACAACATTCATCAATTACAACCGTCATCCATTACAACACATCATTCATTATAACATCCATCATATTCATCCATTACAACATTCTTACATTACAAAATTCATTCATTATAACATTCTTCCATTACAAAAAGTGATTCATTACAAAATTCATTTGTTACAACATTCTTCCACACCTTTCTCTCTTTCACAAATTCCCACCATTCATACCAAAAAAAAATAATTTAAAAAAAATCAAAAAATAAATATAAAGAGAACTCCTACACCCTCCCCTCTTTCACAAACTCACATCATTCATAACAAAAAACAAAATAAAAGGAACCGAGAAAGGAAGAAGGAACACCATCCTCCCATTCACACCCTCCTCCCCTCCCATAAAAAACCAATGAAGGAATAAAGAAACGGCTAAATGGCGCTCGTGCGGCAAGGGCACCGCATTTTAAACCCATCTACTTCTTATATGGGGTCCACTGAATTGTCTTAAAGAAAATTCATCCTCTCCACATATAAGGGATTTAATTTCATGTCATCGGCCTAAGTTTAAGGGCAAAACTCATCACAAATGGACCATACCGGAGGAAATGGGTTCAGAATTAATGCACAATGCTATTGTGGCCAGAGAGAGCTTCAAACATCAAAGTGGAAAAACCCTTATAAAGGTTCACGGTTGTCTGATTAAAATGAACAGATCAAGGGTGGTTAAATTCTTGCTTTTGGTGGGGCCCACACCTCCTTTTCATGAAACCTCTCTCCTTTCAAGACAAGAGACTGCCATACGAGGAGTAGCATAGGCATTTTCATCCTCAGAAAAAAAAAAGTGCCCTCATGGCTTCTTTAAAAAAAAAAAAAAAAAAAAAAAAAAAAAAAAAAAAAAAAAACTCAATTTTACAAAGGATGGGCTTAACACCATAACCACGTCACACTACAACAACACTATTGGGACCAAAACCCTGAAATCATTGCATACAACCTATTACGTGTGCACTTCCAGGACATCAGAGCAGTGCAGTGCAAGAGTTGGCCATGGAAGTCGTGATGGTCTATTCATCAGGAAAGTACACTGTCCAAATAATGCACAGACAACGGTCTGATTCAACATACGGTTCTGGCCCGCCTAATGAGCAGGTCACCTTGACTTTTTCCCTGATGACCATCATCATGCGGCCCACCTGCTGCACGGCTTGGAAATCGAGCACATCTTAAAATCAACGGAGGAAATGGGCTCTAGTTGATCCTCAAATACCAATGGGCTGTATGAGATCGTAGACATTCATCTGGTGGGCTACACTGGACATGTAGAAAATAAATGAGAACCAAAATAGGGATGGAATGGGCCGGGTACCTCAAGCCCAAGCCCGGACGAGCTCACATGGGCCTAGCATTGTTGGGCCAAGACTGTTGCTTGCCTCCAAGTGCAGAGGTTCGTAAGTAGTATCCCGTGAATACGGGGTCGATCCCACAGGGAGATGAATTGTGAGAAGAAAAAAATCAAACGCAAAATAAACTAAGTAATAAAAATTAATCTGATGATTTGATTTTGGAATTTTTGAATGGATGTAATTCAATTGAATAAAATAACACCCAAGCTTCAAAGTTCCACACATACGTTAATGTTCCAAAATCCTGATGACTTGGATAACACAACTAGGATCTGATCACTATGGTCAGCCTAATCGAAAAATAAAAAGTTTAAATATTTAATAAATGATATAAAAAATTAGAAAATCATGGATTTGCACCATTGACATATATTCTCAAGCGTCAGTGATTTAAGTATTCAATATCTATAGGATAATGAATACAAAGAAATATAACAGGTTGAGAACCTCTCCTATCTAGGAAATCTGATTGATCTAGGGTAAGCCTATCCATCAATGTGGATCTCATATGATGGAAATATGGATCTCACAAGAGGATAAAAACAAAACCTAAATAATACTATATCATGCATACACATTTTTTTCTCATTAAAACAATCATCATCATAATCTTAAAGAAACATTAAACCCATGTGCTTCCTTCTCTAGCTTGGGATAGAAGGAACTTAGAAAAACATAATTAAATTGCAGAAATAAAAAGCAATAAGAAATAAAGAAAGAAAAATGCAAATAGAAAAATCTAAACAAAAACAACTTATAAAGCTTTAATAAAACTAAAAACTCTTTAAAAACCCTAAACCTTGCTCTTGAATGCCTTGAATAGTTTTAGAATGCCCTAGGAAGCCCTATTTATAAGTAGGGACCTCCAATTTTTTCGTACAAATTTGAAAAACCCTAGAAACCGCATCAAATATACATATTTTTCCAAAATAAACTTCTCGCTGCATAGTTCGTTTAAAACAGACTTCCTGCTAAGCAGTTTCCCAAAATAAACTTTACAGCTTCATAATACACTTTTTCAGGACGATTTCAAGATTCTTCACTTCAAATCTTCAATTCTCTTCATTCTTCACTTGGTTTTCTTAGACCTTTGGCATGTGAATTCTTCAATCTTGGTCTCCTAAGATCAATCCCCTTGCTTTGGTAATTCTTGAGTCAAACAAATCATGCTTTTAACCATTTTTCAATCCAAACACTTAAATTCACCTTGCAACACATACATGAGTAAAATAGAATAAGCGGATTCATTCATGTTCATAAAACCAAGAATATAAATGGGAAAATTATGCAATATTTGAGTCTCAAACACCCCCCAACCAGCATTTTGCTAGTCCCAAGCAAAATAAGCGAAAAAAATAATAATAATATAATATAATAATAATAATTAAAAAAAACTAATTTTAGAAACAAAATTAAAACGAAAAAAAAATAATAATAATAATAATTCTAACTACACCACTTTCGCAGGTAATCTCGATTGCATTTAGCATATGCAGCAAGCTTTTAAACCCCTAGGTTTCCCCTAGTGGACGAGTTATAGTCTCGTGAGGGTTTTCAAAAATGTTACCCACAAACATTGAAAACATGAAAAATAGCTTAACACTCAAAAATTTATACAATTATGCCTCCATTCATCATATGAATTCCAAAACAAAACAATACTTACCCTAAGTCTGAAGTTAGTTAGAATCTCAATTTCCTAATCCATTACATCCTTGAGTTCAGAGACCTAATCAAAATTTAGAATAGTTACGATCCAATATTCTTAGGTGCTCGTGACACTAGTCTAACTTTGAAAAATATGTATGTTCTCTATCCTAACTCCTTTCAATCATTCCAAGAGTATGAAATCTCTAGTTATCTCATTTTTTTCATGTCATTTCTTGTTTTATCATCATATCCTCATTATTATAGACCACCCTTAGATGAAGATTCCCACCGGGTTTGCTTCATAACCTAAGGTATCGTACTTGTAATGGTAACAGTAATGGATACTTAGGTATCCTTACTCCGGATTACTGACACGATTGTTATGGTCATTACATTTATGCTCTATAATAAAATTTCTTTTTCCATCACTCTTTTTTTTTTTCTTCAATATTCTATCTTTTAAGTATATATCAATGATACTAGTTCATTCAACCTTATTTGAATCAAAAGTTGTTATTATAGTTCACATATCATATTCCTCACTAAGTTAGCTAGGGTGTATTGTGAATTCAGTACATCAAATTATAACTCATTTTAAACTAGTGATTAGATAATTGAACTCAAGTATATAATTTTCAGTTGTCGGAATTCTGACTACTATCAACCTAGAATAAATATTAACTTTGCCTTTGGAATTCGCATAATATCATGTTCACATTCTTGTATATAAAAATATTATTTTGAAAATGTTGAATTTTTTTTTTTTCCATAAACCTAAAAAAATAAAATTAAACCTAAAAATAATAAAATAAACTGAAAAAAAAAAATCACATGGATGACTATCCACACCCCCAACCTAAAATCTACATTGTCCCCAATGTAATGATAATATAATGCAGAGAACAATAAAAATAAAAGAAAGGTGGATAGTACCTGCCATGAAAAACTCACCTGCTAGGTGACACTAAAAAAAATGAATATGATACAAATTCTACACAAATGCTCCATCAGACTAGGAGCATCAATCTGAATATCTGGCTCATGAAGAGGGAAGGACTCCTCTCCCAAATGAAAGTTTTCCACATAAGGCTTCAATCTCTGCTCATTAACCTTGTACACATTGCCATTACGTGGATTCTCAATTTCAACAGCCCCATGAGTATAAACATTCTTCACAATGAAAGGGCCTGTCCATCTTGATCTTAACTTTCCCGGAAAAAACTGGAGACGGGAATTCTACAATAGGACCTTTTGCTGAGGTTCAAAATTCTTCCTCAAAATATTTTTGTCATGAAAAGCTTTGGTCCTCTCTTTGTAGATTTTAGAATTTTCATAGGAGTCTCTCCTCAGCTCCTCTAATTCATTCAACTCTAATTTCCTTTGTCCAGTTGCTTGATCCATATCAAAGTTTAATTTCTTTATTGCCCAGTAGGCTCTATGTTACAATTCCACAGGCAAGTGGCAAGCCTTCCCATACACCAATCTGTATGGAGACATTCCAATCGGGGTCTTATAAGCAATCCTATAAGCCCAAAAAGCGTCGGATAGTCTGAGGGACCAATCCTTCCTATCTGGCCTTATAGTTTTCTCTAAAATGTGTTTGATTTCCCGATTAGAAAACTCAGGTTGCCCACTCGTTTGTGGGTGGTATGGGGTACTCACTTTATGCTTGATGCCATATTTCTTTATCAAAGCCTCAAATGTCCTATTGCAAAAGTGAGACCCACCATCACTAATGATGGCCTTTGGAGTTCCAAATCTAGAAAAAATATTTTCCTTGAGGAATCGTATGACCACTTTGTTGTCATTGGTCCTACTTTGAACTGCCTCAATCCACTTTGAAACATAGTCCACACCAACCAATATATAAAGAAATCCAAAAGAAGATGGAAATGGGCCCATAAAATCAATACCCCAACAATCAAAAATCTCCAATGGCAAAATTGGGGATAAAGGCATCATGTTGCGCCGAGACACTCTTCCCAACTTTTGACATCTATCACAAGCAACACAGAAAGCATGGGTGTCTTTAAACATGGTAGGCCAGTAAAAACCACATTGCAGGATTTTTGCAGTGGTTTTCTTAACAGAAAAATGGCCACCACATACTTCCATGTGGCAAAAAGAAATAACACTCTGAATTTCATCCTCTGGGACACAACGTCTAAAAATTTGATCAGTCCCATATTTATATAAATACGGGTCATCCCAGAAGAAGTTCCTAACCTCGGTTTCAAAACGCTTCCTATCTTGTGACTTCCAATGATATGGCATTTTTCCTGTTACAAGATAGTTCACTATATCCGCATACCAAGGCAATTTGGAAATCGCAAATAATTGTTCATCAGGGAAATTGTCCTGGATATGCATCTCCTCAGTGGAATCATTTAACACCAATCTGGAAAGGTGATCGGCCACTACGTTTTCTACTCCTTTCTTATCTTTTATCTCTAAGTCAAATTCTTGGAGTAGGAGGATCCACCTCAAAAGTCTCGGCTTTGCATCTTTCTTAGACAGCAAATATTTCAAAGCCGAGTGGTCCGTGAAAATGACTAGTTTAGATCCCAGCAAGTAGGACCTAAACTTATCCAAAGCAAAAACTACTGCAAGTAACTCTTTTCAGTTGTTGAGTAGTTCACTTGGGCGGGCCGAGTTTAGAGTTCTACTCGCATAGTGAATAACGTAGGGCCGTTTATCTTTCCTTTGGCCCAAAGCAGCCCCTATGGCATAGTCACTTGCATCGCACATTAGTTCAAAAGGAAGTGTCCAATCTGGTGGACGCATGATAGGTGCAGTGGTAAGAGATGATTTAATTTTATTAAAGGCATTTGCATACTCATCTGTCCACTTAAATGGAACATCCTTTTGAAGAAGATTAGTCAAGGGTCTAGTAATGACACTAAAGTCCTTGATGAATCTTCTATAAAAACCAGCATGCCCTATAAGTGATCTAATATCTTTAACAGTTCGGGGGATAGTAGATTAGCTATAATGTCGAGTTTTGAGCGATCTACCTCGATTCCATTTTTGAGATAACATGGCCCAAAACAATTCCCTTTTGAACCATGAAATGACATTTCTCCCAATTTAAGACAAGGTGTTCTCTCTTCACACCTAGACAAGACAAGAGATAAATTGTTGAGGCATTCCTCAAAACTACTCCCAAATACAGAGAAGTCGTCCATGAAAACCTCAAGAAACTTCCCAACCATATTTGAAAAAATACTTAACATACACCGTTGGAAAGTTGCTGGAGCGTTACACAATCCAAATGGCATCCGTTGAAAGCAAATGTGCCAAATGGACAAGTGAACGTGGTTTTCTCTTCTTGGTCTCTAGGGCTATCTCTATTTGGTTATATCCGGAATATCCATCAAGAAAACTATAGAAAGAGTGACCCGGTACCCTCTCTAAAACTTGATCAATGAATGGTAGAGGGAAACGATCCTTCTTTGTGACCTGGTTCAATTTTCTATAGTCAATGCAACAACGCCAACCAGTGGTGACACGTGTTGGTATGAGTTCATTATTAGAATTCTGCACAATAGTTATTCCGGATTTCTTTGGGACTACTTGAGTTGGACTCACCCAAACACTATCGGATATTGAGTAGATGATTCCCACATTCAATAATTTGATCACCTCATTTTTTACAACTTCCATCATGTTTGGATTGAGACGCCTTTGAGGTTGTCTAATTGGTTTGGCGTCCTCATCGAGTGTATCCGATGGGTGCATATGGAAGGGCTTATACCCTTGATGTCAGAAATGGCCCAACCCAAAGCTCCTTTGTGGTCCCTTAGAACATTCAACAATTTAATCTCTTAATCCTGTCTAAAAATGAAGAGATCACCACAGGATAAGTTTTATTTTCACCTAAGTATACATACTTAAGCTCATTTGGTAGTGGTTTTAAATCAAACTTTGGAACATTGGTGGTGATGGTAGAGGTCGCGAGTCCTCTATAGATAGGATTTGAGTGCGCGGTCTCCATTGGTACATACCAATGTCCTGAGTGGTAGTGCTCTCATTATCATCACAAATTTCAGCAAGCACTTTTTCTAAATCAGAATTTTTCAAGTCCCCAAAGACTTGAATCAATTCCTCAGTCAGACTAGGTTCCAATTCCTCTTCTTCTGTCAAGCAGTCCATGAAATTCAGCTCATGGATATCATTATTATTAATGGGCTGCTTACATAGATTGAAAATATTTAGCTCTAGAGTCATGTTACCAAAAGACAAGTTCATCATTCCATTCCTGCAATTTATGATTGCATTTGAAGTTGCTAGGAATGGGCGGCTAAAATGATGGGAACTTGAGCGCTAGCATTTACACATGGTTCAGTGTCTAGTACAATAAAATCCACGGGGAAGTAGAATTTCTCCACTTGGACTAACACGTCCTCTAAAATTCCCCTTGGTACCTTAATGGAGCGGTCAGCGAGTTGGAGTGTAATCGTGGTTGGTTTAAGCTCGCCTAACCCCATTTGTTTGTAAACCGAATAAGGTACTAAGTTGACACTTGCACCCAAATCTAGCAAAGCATGCTCAATTTGGAAATTCCCAATAATACAAGGAATAGTGGGACTTCCCGGGTCTTGTATTTGGGTACAATCCTTTGTTGAATGATAGCGCTCACTTTCTCAGTAAGGAAGGCCTTTTTATGCACATTTAATTTCTCTTTACAGTGCACAAGTCCTTGAGATATTTAGCATATGATGGAATTTATCTAATGGCATCAAGCAGAGGAATATTGACAGTAACCTTTTGTAGCACATCCAACACCTCTTGATATTCATGGGGACAGTTGGATTCCGAAGTCTAGATGGGAATGGAACTGGAGGCTCATATGACTTAGTCTCTTTATCCTTTTGTTGTTGCGGCTTTTGAACTAAAGTCGGTTCATCATTTTCTTGAGACAGTGGCTCATCCTCCGGTATTTCTACCGGTTGCATTATCTTATTATCGATCTCTTTTCCACTTCTCAAGGTAATGACGGCCTTAGCTTGTTCATGATGTAACTCATTTGGATTTGAGTCTCAAATGAAATGTGTATTTCTAGGGTTTGGCACAGGTTGAGAAGGAAGGGTGCCTTTTTCCCTAGCATTTAGTTGAGTCTCAATCCTAGCCACAACTGTCTTTAATTCCTGATTTGATTGGATTAGAGACTGATTCATTTGAGCTTGAGAGTTCATGAATGCGGTCAATGCATCCTCCACAGATGATCGCTTTGGCGGGGGCACATATGGTGCATTGTTAGGTGCCCCAAAGAAGTTGTTTTGTGGAGGCATTTGAGGTGCATTGGGCGCATTAATTTGTGGTCCATTCCTCCAACTAAGATTAGGATAGTTACACCAATTTGGATTATACGTGTTTCCCATTGGTTGCATAACTGACCTTTGGTAGTTATTTATAGCATTTGCTTGATCATGCTCATGCGTGATATTTTGTACAACTGAGATCATTGGACAATCCTTTGTGTCATGATCTATACCACCACAAATGCTACAAAAATTACCTAAGGAAGTGTTTGCTTTAACCATATCAACCTTCCTAATTTCCAAGGCTTCGACCTTTCTAGCCAATGCAGCGAATTTTGCATTAAGGTCATCTTCCTCTCTTAGGACATACATCCCCGCTTTCTCTCTAGGACTGGTCTAGTTTGGTCTGATTTAGCAGAGACATCCCATGTCTGCGTATTCTCTGCTAACATATCTAGAAAATCCCAAGCCTCATTATGATCTTTGTCAAGAAAGGTTCCACCACACATCATCTCTATGAACTGACGGGTATCCATGGTGAGCCCCTTTCAGAAAGCATCAATCACGTGCCATGGTTCATAACCATGATGTGGACAAGTAATTAGAAGGTCTTTGAAGCGCTCCCAAGCTTGAAAAAACAGTTCATTCCCCTTTTGGGAGAATGACATGATTTCTTGTTTTAGTGCATTTGTTTTGTGCTCGGGAAAGAACTTTTTCAAAAACTCTCTACTTAAGGCTTGCCATGAAGTGATGGTATTAGGTCTTAGAGAGTTGAGTCATGCTTTGGCCCGATCCTTTAGAGAAAATGAGAATAGCCTAAGCTTAAGTATATCCCTATTGTCATTGTTTACTTGTAATGTTGCAATTACTTCCTCAACGTCCTTGAGGTGCAAGTAGGGGCTTTCAGAATCCAAGCCATGAAATTTAGAAATTAATTGAATTACACCTGGTTTAAAATCAATGTTCCCTGTGTGAGCAGGGAACACTATGCAAGATGGTAAAGTTGATCTCTCAGGGTGTAAATGCTCACGTAAAGTCTGTGGTTGGTTTAACACATTCCTATGAACTTCATTTTCATCCTCAAGAGGAGGATTAAATTGATTTTCTCTATTTTGATTAATAGTTGGATCTGGCAGATTTGGATTATCAACTGGGTCTGCCATGGAATCCAAGTGATGTTGAGTGCCTCTTCTAAGTGAATGAATAAGTCCTGGAACTAGTCCCCCTTCAGAGGAGAGTCGATTGTTTTGATCCCTACTCCAACGGGACATAAACCATCCACACCACACAACAAACAAACCACTAATTAAACTAGCAAATATGATACTTAAAATAAAATAAAAACTTAAATCAACAACATCCAGGCGGCAGGGCACCATGAGGGTTCAGTCCACAAAGCAAAAAAATAAATCAACAACCCATGCGGCAGGGCCGACCATGAGGGTTCAGTCCACAAAGCAAAAAATAAATCAACAACCCAGGCGGCAGGGCCGACCATGAGGGTTCAGTCCACAAAAAAAAAATAATATAATAATATAATAAATAAATAAATAAATAAATCAACAAAAGTAAAACTAATGCAGAATTTAAACTTTGTTAATCTGGAAAATAGATTCAGCGGATGATCTTTGTGATCAAACAGCAACTGTAGGACAACCATAGCACTTGGGTGATGAAATCCCAAGCAGGGCAACCTTATGTCACAGTTAGTGCTTGAAAGACCCAACTGAATTTATTTTCAAAAAAAAATAAAATAAAATCTACAAAAAATTTGGAGGGTTTAGAAGAGAACTTACCTTAGGAAAAAAAAAAGAACTTACCTTAACTATCTATCTTGCACAGATCTGATCTCTTTAAGTCTCTCCCCCCAACGGCGCCAAAAACTTGTTTGCTTGCCTCCAAGTGCAGAGGTTCGTAAGTAGTATCCCGTGAATACGGGGTCGATCCCACAGGGAGATGAATTGTGAGAAGAAAAAAATCAAATGCAAAATAAACTAAGTAATAAAAATTAATCTGATGATTTGATTTTGGAATTTTTGAATGGATGTAATTCAATTGAATAAAATAACACCCAAGCTTCAAAGTTCCACACATACGTTAATGTTCCAAAATCATGATGACTTGGATAACACAACTAGGATCTGATCACTATGGTCAGCCTAATCGGAAAATAAAACAGTTTAAATATTTTAATAATGATATAAAAAATTAGAAAATCATGGATTTGCACCATTGACATATATTCTCAAGCGTCAGTGATTTTAAGTATTCAATATCTATAGGATAATGAATACAAAGAAATATAACAGGTTGAGAACCTCTCCTATCTAGGAAATCTGATTGATCTAGGGTAAGCCTATCCATCAATGTGGATCTCATATGATGGAAACATATGGATCTCACAAGAGGATAAAAAACAAAACCTAAATAATAGATAACATGCATATACCATTTTTCTCATCATTAAAACAATCAATCATCATAATCTTAAAGAAACATTAAACCCATGTGCTTCCCTTCTAGCTTGGGATAGAAGGAACTTAGAAAAACATAATTAAATTACAAAAATAAAAAGCAACAAGAAATAAAGAAAGAAAAATGCAAATAGAAAAATCTAAACAAAACAACTTATAAAGCTTTAATAAAACTAAAAACTCTTTAAAAACCCTAAACCTTGCTCTTGAATGCCTTGAATAATGTTTTAGAATGCCCTAGGAAGCCCTATTTATAAGTAGGGACCTCCAATTTTCGTACAAATTTGAAAAACCCTAGAAACCGCATCAAATATATATATTTTCCCAAAATAGACTTCTCGCTGCATAGTTTGTTTAAAACAGACTTCCTGCTAAGCAGTTTTCCAAAATAAACTTTAAAGCTTCATAATACACTTTTTCAGGACAATTTCAGGATTCTTCACTTCAAATCTTCGATTCTCTTCATTCTTCACTTGGTTTTCTTAGATCTTTGGCATATGAATTCTTCAATCTTGGTCTCCTAAGATCAATCCCCTTGCTTTGGTAATTCTTGAGCATCAAAATCATGCTTTTAACACCATTTTTCAATCCAAACACTTAAATTCACCTTGCAACACATACATGAGTAAAATAGAATATTAAGCGGATTCATGTTCATAAAACCAAGATATAAATGGGGAAAATTAAAGACCAACACAAAATTTGGTTGGGCTCAACCCAACTCGATCCTGAAAATTGAGAAATAAGGTCCCCTTGAATTTTCCTAATCTATCCATTTATCAAGTGAACTAAGTATGTCCAAAGAAATAAACATTAAAAAATTAAAAAATAAATAAATAAACCAAGGGTCTAGATTCAAGATAGATGGTAATCTATCCATTTATCAAGTGGGCCAAACATGTCCAAAGAAATAAACATTTTAGAAAAATGAAACTAAACGTTTGGATTCAAGATAAATGGTTGTCTAAGGATTAGAATGGCATATTTATAGAACATAACATATGCACAAGTTGGGTCGGGCTGGGCTGGGTCATGTTGGTTGGACCAAAATGACTTAAGCCCAAGCCCAAACTGAACATTTCTATCCCTAAATAAAATCAAACAACATGTCCGAGGGTATTTTTGTCCAACGGTACAAATTGATTTTTTTTTTTTTTTTTTTTAATCTTATCGTGGAAATTTTTTCATGCTAATGATTGAACGGTTTTCATCATCCCATCAATATGATCTTTTCACATAGCATATTGACATATGGAAGAGAGTGAAATGATGACAAGGTGTTTCTCAGGTAGTTAAAATCTTTAATTCATGAGAAATGGTAAAAGTAAATTATTATTTTTTAATTAAATAATATGTTATATGTATAATTTCTAGATCATACTACTAATAAAAAAAAATTATTTTAAAATTATCGAAAAAAAAATTAATACTAATAAAGTCCTAATTCAATTAAAATAGAACTAATTGAAAATTTTAACTTTTGTCTTAAAAGAAAGAAAAGTTCTAAATCGTATTTTGATTATAAAATCTAAAACTCTAAAAATAAATAACTACAACAAAAATTAAAATTACTAAAAATAATAAATTTCCTTTAAAATTACATTTTTGAATTGGTATAGTATGTTTTCCTGCGAAATTTCTCACTATATGAAATGAATTTCTTTGAACTAAGCATGTTTAGGCCCAATTATGCTATGCCCTATGTAGGATTGATCCAAAGGTTTAGTGGCCCAAAGACCATTTTAATGGTGGGCATTCAATCGCTACTGTTTTCTGTGGTGTGGTCGTGCACCAGCCCTTGATTGGTCAAGCAGGGCTCACGATCGGTCGAGCATAGGACAAAAAATCTCATAAAAAAAAGAATTTCATAACTGGAATGAATTGCAAGAGAGCAGTAGCACAATAATAATGAAAGAAATTGGAATAAACAAAAACAACCAGTAGTTGGAAGAGTTGAGGCGAGTTATAGAAATGTTGGCTTAAAGACAAATAAGCCCCCACACTTGATCGAAATGGATTGATGATGCACTGGGTCACAACTCTCTGCCTCTACGATACAACAACTCTTCAGAGTATACATGCTCATATCCAGTGCACATAGGATCTAAGCCCCATGAATATGGCCGAAGTTGTGTTGCCCAAAAGAAAATTTTAGGAAAAACTAACTAGTGGAAAGATTGCCATTTCTTGAAAAAAATTGCAAAACTAAGGACTCTGGTTCGTTCCTATTTCGGAGTCTGGATGGGAGGGTTTTTTCAATCTTCAAATTTCAATTCAAAAATTAAACTTCGAGAAGCAACAACAGTTACAAGACTTAGTCCAACTACCACACATGTCGTGAGGAGACTTGTTGCTTGAACAAGAGACTCTTTCGTTAAGACATGTTTCATAACTGACCGATCAACATGAATTAAAATTCAAATTAAGAAAAAATTGAGCCAAAAAATTATATGTAGGCCCGAGCCTCACCCACATGCCATGCCATGGCACGTCCATGGCCTAGCCCGGCCCAGCTCAGCGCGCGCTTGTGGTAAATAAAGCAACCCACACCCCAACTCATAGTTCATGTGCATGCCTGGGGATTGTGTTGAGCAAATTGGAGACAACGGTTGTACACTCTTGAAGAAGACAACTTTAGTGGCATTTGCGAGGTCCCACAGTAGGAATGGCCAATGGTATTTTAATTTCATTCAGAGTGTATATAGGAAATTGATGTGGTAGTTAGTTTAGTTGACTAAGAGGTCTCTTGACAGCCTTGAAAGGTGTGAAAATATGTGACGCAGGGATGAACGTGATGAGGATAACTACTTCGAATCCACGGAACTTCTCTCGACTCCTCACAGAGACTTCTCGAATCCGCGAGGAAAGAAAGCAGAAAATAGAAATAAATTCTAAGAAATTCGAAATTGATTAATTGATTACTAAAAATGAGTTCACAACCCTTTAAATGGGGGTACCAAGCAATGGGAAAGAAATCAGAATCAAACTACAACTAAAACTCCTAGAAATCGCGACTTACTATAAATAGTAAACTTACTATTTATAGACGGTCGTGATGTCTACTAGTGCGCAAGGTTTTCGGCCAAAAATAGTAAGTGTCCTATTTGGCTTCACCAAACCGTTCTCCTAATTATTCTAAGCTCTTTTCACGTTAGGCACAACTCCTAAAGCCCGACGGATGAAGAGTTATAATCAAACTAAAACTTACTATTTATAGTAAAAACGAAATTAAAATAGGGAAACGACCGTCGATCCTGGGTTTCTCGCAATTCTGGGCATCGCAACCCGGCGTAGCGGGGTTGGTTGGCTAAAGTAGCTCGTTTTACCTCAAAATCATATATTTTACGTCAGCTAACTCATTCCGGATTGCGAGATACGCCCGATCTAAGGCCCGACAGTCCGGATCACTTCTGTTATCGACTGGGCCTTTTCTGATCCATCTTGGCCATGAAACTGTCCGCAACCCGCTCTACATCAATATGTTACCGTAGAAACACATGCTGACAGCCCTGAAATGCGTTTGGCGTCCACGACCTTGTAACCTCTTAATCATCATATAGAGGGCAAAAATTGGGTAAGAAATCTTTGAGCGAGACTCAAATGTTTCGTTCCCAAAGTTTACACACTATACAATGCAAAAGCAATGACATGGTTGTACGGGCTGATGCATTTCAGGGTGGTCTGCGGTCAGCATATGTTTTTGCAATGTTGTATTATCCATGCCTTTTTTCTGAATACAGCCTTAATGTTTATTTTTCTTAAAATGTTAGTCAATTGATTTAATTTGGAAATGAACAGGGATTTAATATTAGGAATGGATGCGACTTCATAACAGTTAATGGGATTAAGAGGGATCGGTGAAGTCATTAAGAAGTAATCCCATTTCCTTTGGGATTCGTCAGTCGGTTTCATAGGGGCATTAGTCGAATATTTGTTTCTTTTCTTTTTTTTTTTACTAATTTTTTTGAGATGTTGAATATTTGTTTCATAACTGATGTTTTATTTAAACCAACCTGATTTAAATGATTTTTAACTCGCAAGAACCCAGGCAATAACTGGGGTTTGATATGCAATATTTGGCCCTCAACAATAACTTTAAAGTGGAAACTTGAGTCTTAAGCTACTTATTATCTCTTATAAGAATTTTTTCTGTTGATTTTAAGGAAAATATTTAAAAAAGAATTTTTTATTTTTATTTTTATTTTTATTTTTTTATATAAAAGGAAGAAAAGAAGGTATTGAAAGGTTGCAGTGCTGTGTACTATGGTGTTTTTCCAATTGTTTACGTGGTTCTTGAACCTCTCTGGTATCATTTGTGGTATCAATTGCAATTTGACACTTATGGACTCTGTTCTTGTTACGTGGTGGACTTTTTTGCAAAAAAATAAAAATAAATGATGATGATGATACTAATAGTAAATAAATAAATATAAATAATAATGATGATGATGATGATGATACTAATAGTAAATAAATAAATAAAAATCCATGCAACTTAATTTGCAAGCCTTCTAATTCTTTTTATTGCTTCATACGTGGAACCCATGTCTTTGGCTAGAGGTTGCTATGACTTTTTAAGGGCACCTTGGTTTAGGTTTAGTTATATGGTTAAGATTAAAACATGGCCTAAATATTGGAATTTGTTTAGGCTTAGGGTCTGTCTGGGAGGTATAAAATAGTTGTTTTTACCAGCCATAGGTTCTAGTTTTGAAGTTCATCTGCTTATTTTCTGATTTTGTAGAAAACGTGTGTATTCAGTTTGGGCATCATGAGTGTTTTAGCACTACTCTTCTTTTACAAGTTTGTTTCTTCTCTCCTTCTTCAATCAATAACTGCATATGATCTGGTAGGCGTTAACAGTTCTAGTCTCCCGTAATTTATGTTTCGATTTCTGGAATAGGTTTTAGTGGTTGGAGCTTAGTTGATAGTTGTTGAGTTTTTGAAATACTTGATGGAAATCAGGATCAGATTTCTGGGAGTTATTTTTGTTTGTTGATGAAATCTTAGTTCTGTGACTGCTTTGTTGAATGTACTTGTGGGATGGTTCAATCTGCTGGGTTCGTGTATGGTTGCTGGAAATATCAAATATTTGAATATACTTTCTACAAGTATGTTTTTCCTTTGTACCTCAATCAGTACTTATGTAAGAACTGGTAAGCATTAATAGTTCAAATTTAATTGCTGGAATGAATTTTGGTAGTGAGAGCATAGTTCACAGCAGTATTCAATTTATCGGCGATATCGGCCAATATCTCTGTTTTGGTGGGTATGGGATACATTACTGTTGATGTCAAAATCTGGATCGCCCTCCACTCATTGGGTTGACCCTAGTCCTGCACAAAGGGTGAGCAAAGGAGACCCTGGCTAAGCCGGGGGACCCTCCGATGCCTAAGTCAGGCGAAAGGAATCGGGGTCTAGTATTGAAGAGTATAGGGATTACTAGATATTGCGTACCTGTAGCAGTGAGGTCTTCACGTATTTATACTTAACCATCGAATGATCTGGATCCGATGATCACGGCACGATTCTCTCAATCAGGGAGATTTTCGGATCGTGGAGATGTCGTACGCAATCCAAAGATCTCGTAACGCGCGGCAGACGTATCTGCGAGCGACATAATCGCCCACGCCTCCTTACGGCAGTTTCTAAGTCCAGCTTACCCACGTCTCCTTACGGCAGCTTCAACGCTTGGCACGAGGGACGTCTATCATTGAGAGTGGCCTCAGCTCGGCGTAGTTGATGGCGACCATCATGGTCCGAGCCGATCCCCCATTCACTGTCCGAGCCGATCCCCATTCGGTTATAAGTGACGGATATCGACCTTGAGCTTGTGTCAACGAGTGTGGGTTACAATCCGCGCGGACAGTAGATGAGTCGGAGGTACTCAGCCGGCACACCCTTTTCGTTTCATATTCTCTACCGGGCCTTATGCCTGGACCTTGACGGTGTTTATTCTCGGGTCGGCCAAGGGGTCGGAGCTTCTATCTTTATTATCTGAACTAAGTTGCTAACTGCTCGTCCAATCAGATCAGAGTACTGCCCGGCCTCGGAGTTATGAAGGGCTCGGATTTTCCCATAACAGAAGCCCCCTACTCTTCGAGGTCTGTTAAGGGCTCGGAGAGTAATCATAAGGGAAATCGAGTACCTCGTCCACGGGTTCCTCCGAGCACATCGGAACCTCAGCAGTTTGAATCATCCCGTTCGCAGGATTTTTCGCTCTTAGCTCGATGCGTGACAGGCACGTTACGACGGTTAATCTTTCGAATCGTCGTCTGCTTATGAGCTGTTGCCACGTATGTCTGTCATTATTCGAACGTCTTTTCCCTTCTTCAACGCACACCGCTTGACAGGGCTCGAGCCAATGGGGCGGTGCCACGTCAGCTCCGAGTGATATTTATGCCAATTCGGCTGCTGCCATCATTGCTGGTAATTAATGCGCCGATGTAGCCGAGCCTATATAATCCCTCTTTCGAAAGCTCGAGGTTCACTTCTGTGCATTGTGTCGAGCTGATATCGGAGGAGGCGATTTCCGGCGAAGGCGATTCCGTTCGTTTTCGAATTTTCCGTTAGGCGATTCAGATCGGTCGAGTATTTCCGGCAGGAGCGATTTCCGGTAAGTCTCCTAATTATTCTAAGCTCTTTTCACGTTGGGCGCAACTCCTAAAGCCCGACGGATGAAGAGTTATAATCAAACTAAAACTTACTATTTATAGTAAAAACGAAATTAAAACAAGGAAACGACCGTCGATCCAGGGGTTTCTCGCAATTCCAGGCATCGCAACCCTGCATGACAAGGTTGGTTGGCTAAAATAGCTCGTTCTACCACAAAATCATATATTTTACGTCAGCTAACTCATTCCGGATTGCGAGATACGCCCGATCTAAGGCCCGACGGTCCAGATCACTTCTGTCATCGACCGGGCCTTTTCTGATCCATCTTGGCCATGAAACTGTCTGCGACCTGCTCTACATCAATATGTTGCCGTAGAAACACATGCTGACGCCCTGAAATGTGTTTGGCGACCACAGCCTTGTAACCTCTTAATCATCATATAGAGGGCAAAAATTGGGTAAGAAATCTTTGAGCGAAACTCAAATGTTTGGTTCCCAAAGTTTACACACTATACAATGCAAAAGCAATGACATGGTTGTACGGGCTGATGCATTTCAGGGTGGTCTGCAGTCAGCATATGTTTCTGCAATGTTATATTATCCATGCCTTTTTTCTGAATACAGCCTTAATGTTTATTTTTCTTAAAATGTTAGTCAATTGATTTAATTTGGAAATGAGCAGGGATTTAATACTAGGAATGGATGCGACTTCATAACAGTTAATGGGATTAAGAGGGAT
>JAJHSJ010000004.1:96356941-96622807 GCA_021015155.1 Magnolia officinalis
TTTATGTGGGCCCATTTAAAAACAATATGCTCACATGCACATTTACATGTGGACACACTAGCTGCCAGTGATCTGTAGGACATCTGACACGTGTATATGGCATCTCCATGGTGTAGATCATCTAGGGGGTCTTTATGGCTATCACAGTAGGCCACTCCTACTCGAAAACAAAATGGACAGTCAGGATGATGCACATGCAATCAAGGCACTAGCGCAGGACATCCAAGCCGTGTGTCAGGTGGGACCAAAGGTCAACTTGCCAAAAGATCAAACTCATCTGGTGAACCGGCCTGATCTTGTGGCAGATGATCTAACCACAACAACAATCAAAGTAGACCCATTTTGTTGTGGGCCCCAATATCTTTGGGGGTGGTCCACTTAATAAAGTTTTCACTCCAACCGTTAATCAATCTAAATCACGTACCCAATTGTTACAAAAACAAAAAAAAAAAGTGAAAAAAGCACTGTAAAAATATGTACTGGCCTTACACTAAAACGTGTCTCAATCCAGACCGTTCATTCCATGGTCCTCTTTTTTACAGCACTGATGCAACTGTTCCTAACCTCACACCCTCTGCCTTGCTACCCATGTGGCACGTGTTTGTTTTCGTGGACTTCTTCCATGGGATGAGATGGAATATCCGGCCAACTCGCTTCCGCCACCTCAGCGCTGGTGGGTATTTCACGTGCTCCACCAAACTATTAGACATTTTAGTTTCCTTGTCCATCTTGTTATTGAAATGGATGTTGGACGGCTCAGATGAAGGCCTCGAACTTGTCTTGTGGGCCCAAGAGGCCCTGCCATCTTCCTCAAACTTGATGGATATAAACGAATCTGCAAAATCAAACAACCTTATTTTCATCTACTGTACACGTGGCATGGATCTCTAGAAATTCGGATTATCTAAGTTGTGGCCCACTTTTTCCCTGATTAGTAGATCTTAACCATCAGATTTTGCCCTTGCCCTTGCAACTACCAATCAAATGGTTAAGATCGTCTCGTTGGTGCAATCTATAGCTCTATCTTTGATGGGCCCTGCGATTTTGGATGGATTAAATGAGGCCACTTCACACGTTAACTGGGGTCACAGAAGCCACACGTGCCAACATGAAACACCTGTACGAGTTCTGAACTTTCCATCAGATGGGCTATCTGTCCTAAGCATTGTATCCAAGCAGGGTGAACATCTTAGATCTCTCGCACGTATTCTATATTGGCACGTGTGCCCGCGTGTGCATGGGTAGGACTGCACTAGTGGAACCAGCAAACGTACTATGATGGACGCGGATTGCGTCCTACCCCCCGCGTGTCTAGCCACGAACGGGCAGTTCTGTGGGCGGGCCCATTGTGATTTATCCGTTTACCTAAGTCGTCCATCCCCTCTCTTGTATCATTTTAAGGTAAGTACACAAAAAATGAGATAGATCTAATGCTCAAATGAGCCACACCAAATAACAAGCTTGGCTGCATTAAATGTACAAAGCATGAAATGCAAGTTGCATTAAATGCACGAGTCCTTTGTAGTGTGGTATGGTCCACTTGGATCTACCTCATTTTCGTGCAAATACCTTAAAATGATCTGAGAGAAGGAATGAAAAGCGAAGATAAACAGATAAATCACAGTAACTACCCGTTCATGGGTAAAATCATTAAAGAAAGTGTTATCTAAAATGTTTAATATCGTATTTATATCACTATAATATGGCAATATGAACTCAGAAAATAGTAAAAGAAATCAAGAATTTGTTACCTAAAATATTTATTTAAACATATAGCTAAGGAATTTTTTTACCGAAAAATTCATCTGAAATGCTTATTTTACAAATTATTTCGGTTGTAGTGATCTTAGAAATTGAAATTTCAAAATTACCATTTATATTTATTTTCTTTGAAAAATTATAAAGCTCAGAATTGTGGGGCCAAGTGGTATATGTATGATATCCAACATGTCCTGCATATTTGTTATGATGATCATTGGAAAAAAAAAAAAAAAAAATTCTAGTCAATCCAATCATATGGTGGGTTACTCATGAATTTAGATATTTTTTTAGCAATGTCCATTAGTTTTTATGGTGTAATTCACATGAATTTTCATTCATATGTTTCTACCGGTTGGATGTCATATATGTATAATGTGGGTCACAGAATTCTCGACTTTCTCACATCTTAAAGAAAGGGCAAAATACACTCGATCTTGATTTTAATTCTTGGACGCATTATTTCATAAAATTTGAGAAATTTTGTGGTAAATATTCTTAATTATATTTACAAATACATTTATATTTTAAATTTATTTAAGAAACTAAAATATTTATATTCTTGGCAAGATTTTCACAATAATGTTCTAACAAAAACTTCGAAATTCAAAATTTCCCCTGAGAAATTTCCATGCTAATATTTTGTTGAGAATGAGATCACGAGCAAAGACGCACCTCTCAACAACACTAATATCAATTTTAAGAAAATGGATCTATGTGATCATTAGGTGACCACACCCATATATAATAATCAAAAGATTAAGAGAACTTGAGCAATGGTTCTATTTAGGTCTACTTATATGCATCCCACCTTATAATTGGATTAGCTTAATGTATGGAATCTGCATGAACTTACACATGTGGGAAACATTTGCATGCGTGAGGCAAGTGAATTCGAGGAGTGCATGTAGACTCAAATATGATGGTCACAAAACTATCAAAATTTCAATCAAGGATTAAAAAAATTAGAATTTTTACAGCAAAAATTCCAAGTAATTATGATTTTACCAAATAATGTCTCAACTATTCATTTAATAGTATTTTGGAGAGGTGTTTTAGAGGGATATTATCAAAATAACCTCTTTAAAATGTGGTAAGTTGACAACCGTCAGGCCACACCGTATGAGAATAACATCCAGCCTGTCTAGCAAATGCAACCCACCACGATGATCATACACCAAAAATATAGATGATCCAATGGAAGCGTGAGCAACACCATAAAAACAATGTATATATACCATAAAAATTTCAAACCTGCATGCAGCCCATTTGATGATTTGATTGGCTAGATTTTTTATCATCGTGCAGTTCATATGTAGAACTGGTTGGAAGTGTTAAACATTCCATGTAGACCCCACAGCCCTCGAATTTATCATATTTAAAGAAAAATAATTAAGGTATTTTTGTCATTTCTCCCCTCAAAAAAGTGTAAAGAGATGACAAAATTCAAATTTTAATATTGGATGCTGCAATTCAAATTCAAATATTCAAAACCATTGCCATTTCTGTTGTAACAAAATTTTAAATACAAAGATTTAAAACTAGTAACAAAATCTCTTGTACAAATCATCTCTATTTGTATTTATAATTTTGTCTATATAAAAAAATGTGTGATAGAATTTAAATTTTATTATCATTTTATTGGAAATATCAATGCGCAAAGGACTTATTTGGTAAAATGAAAATTCAAGGGTAAGTTTGTGATAAAAAAATCTCTAAAATATTCCTTTGACATTACTCAAAAACAAAGATTGGCCAGTAGCTACATTAATGACTGTGACTCGCCACCCATATTTCTACCACACCGAGACTGAAAAAAGGTAGTGACTCATAAGGCTACAAAATCGACATGACTCATGAATTGTTTTGTTCTTAGAACTTGGTAAGGGATCCTATGTGTGTTGTTTTGTTCTTAGAACTTGGTAAGGAGTCTCACCAAAAACCCAATGCTCACCAACTAATCTATCATTGATTGAAAAAAGTAACACAACATGACATTTATGATATTAATATTATTTATATAATATATTATTTAAGAATAATCCAGATCACTTGTCACTAGCAGGGATTTCTTATATTGCAATGTGATTGGTCCACTCAGCATTTATACATTAGATGCAGTTAGTAATAATGTGGCCCAATCACATTCTAACAAGCAGGAAATCTTTGATAGTGGCAAGCAGAGGATCCGGACTCATTATTTAGCTAGTTTTCTCTTCAATTCTATAATAGACTGATTCAAGTTCAACTCCCAAGTTTGCCAACGCCCTCAAACACCTAATAGTCAAAGTTAACGGTGTGTTTGGATGTGCAATTGAATTTATCAATTTTACGATTATATAACTACTAAAGTTTAGGATTATATATTATTTAGCTAGTTTTCTCTTTCTAATTAATTTTAATTCCTTGTGATTATATGTTATTTAGCTAGTTTTCTCTTTCAAAATTTTAATTCTATAGTAGACCCAGTCCAAGTCTCAAGTTTGACAAGTTCAAAACACTTAATAGTCAGAGCTAATAAGTGTGTTTGGATGTGAAATTGAATTCAATTCCAATGGTAAATGACTAAAGTGGTATGGCACCATTGTTAAGAGACCAAGAAGATTTCTTTCACGACGACTCTTTCGGACATGATCTGAGCCGTGAAAAGGTATAGGTCACGCCATAACGATCGTCGAGGGTGAAGATGAGATCAATCCACTCATTAGGTGGGCCCTAACCCTATTTTGGTTAGACCATCTTCACTAATGATCTTTATGATGGGGCCCACCTTTTGCACATATATTCTAAAAAATGGCATATTGGTTGGGAAGAAAGGGTTGTATGTGAAAGTTAGTTGAATGTGAACATTTCCTCCATCATAAATGGAGTGGGGTTGGGTCTACTTGGTTCATTTACTCTGGATTGAATTGAATTATTGTGGTTGGTTTCAGTTGAATATTCCAAACATAGACCAAGCCCTTTGTATGATTAACCTAAACATAGAGATTGATGAATGCAAGTTCTTGATAAACGAAATGGACTGTCGAGATCTTTCTCAAGTGATCCACATTCCCAACTCTGGAAACAGTGTGTATTTTCGAGAGAATTGATAAAATGGGGCTATACAAGGAGATGGAGAGATGATAAGAACAACTAAATCATAGACCATATAATCATGTTTTATGGTGGTTTGATTTTATATTCGATGAGAATGAAGGAATGAAGTTTTATTAAATGGTACCTTCGTGGCTGCTGAATGTCTCTTGATCGCTACCGTCTGATTTTCTTCGATGATGACGGAAGTAGCCCAAAGCAAAGACCTTAGGAAAGGTGATGGAGGGTTTCTTGAGGTGGGCCTTGTTTGATCTATGAGTGGCCTTTGGTGGAGGAAGGTGGTCTTGTAGGGATGCCAAAGTGAGAAGTCTCTCTTTCAAGCAAAGGGCACATACTCCTACAACAACCTCTTTGGGATGGAAATAGCAATGTGGGTTTTCTTCTCCATAGATATCCATTTAGGTAGAGAGAGAGAGGGGGAGGGAGATGGATTTTCGATTTCTCTGGCTTTGGAAGAGATGGATTTTCGTTTTCTTTGGTTTTGACAGAGAGAGAGAGAGAGAGAGAGAGAGAGAGAGAGAGAGAGAGAGAGAGAGAGATGGGTTTTCGTTTTCTTTGGTTTTGAGAGAGAGAGAGAGAGAGAGAGAGAGAGAGAGAGATGGTTTTCGTTTTCTTTGGTTTTGGAGAGAGAGAGAGAGAGAGAGAGAGAGAGAGAGAGAGAGAGAGAGATGAGAGAGAGATGGGTTTTCGTTTTCTTTGGCTTTGGAAGAGAGAGAGAGAGAGAGATGGGTTTTCGTTTTCTTTGGCTTTGGAAGAGAGAGAGAGAGAGAGAGAGAGAGAGAGAGATGGGTTTTCGTTTTCTTTGGCTTTGGAAGAGAGAGAGAGAGAGAGATGGGTTTTCGTTTTCTTTGGTTTTGGCAGAGAGAGAGAGAGAGAGAGATGGGTTTTCGTTTTCTTTGGTTTTGGGAGAGAGAGAGAGAGAGAGAGAGAGATGGGTTTTCGTTTTCTTTGGTTTTGGCAGAGAGAGAGAGAGAGAGAGAGAGAGAGAGAGAGATGGGTTTTCGTTTTCTTTGGCTTTGGAGGAGAGAGAGAGAGAGAGAGAGAGAGGCCAATGAAGATAGATATGGTTTTCTATTTCGCAAGGAAATAGAATTTCTTTGGAAGTTTGGTTTTTCGGATGAAAGCTTTGGTTCATGGGATGCGGCTTTCCTGTGCCCCAACAGGGAGCCCGGAAGTTCTGTGGGGTCCACCACGATGTTCGTTACAAATCCATTTCGTCCATCATTTTCTCCACCTAACTTTAAAAATTTCATACAAAAATGAACCGGATCTAAAACTTAAGTGGGCCACAATACACGAACCAATGTGTATGGAAATGCAGACCGTTGAAGCCTTAACCAGGCCCACCTTGATGTTTATATACCATCCAAACCGTTAATAGGGTCATCCCCATTGGGATGAACTGAAAAATAAAAGTTAGCATGATCAAAATTTTCTGTGGCCCCGAAAAGGTTTCAGTGGTGGGCGTTCAACATCTACTCTTTCCTGTGGCGTGCCCCATTTCAGCTCTATATCTGCCTCATTTTTGTCTTATTGTCCTAACATCAGCTAGTGAAACTGATGGACGGAGTGGATGTCACACGAACATCTTTGTGGACCCCACATAGCCTCCTCTACAGGAAATTCAAGTAGGCCGGGGACAGCCGCACGGGCAGTTCGCGTCCTGTTTTGAGTGGGAGACTGGCTCGGGACCATGCATGAGGGATTTGAAACCTGCACGGAGCCTCAGCACCACAGGGTATAAACCTTCTCTGCTATCTGATTGATGCACATGATCATCGATCCAGACCATTAAATTGATGGCCCACCTCTTGGATGCTCGGTGGGCCTTATAATTCACAGCATTCGGATGATCTAAACGGTTGGATCAGTAAAGTCCTTTTCAGCCGTACATCCAAACCTAGGTTCAACAAATCAAATAAACAGCCATGGTCAGATGATTACGGCCGCTCCATATTAGACAATGAAGGTCTGTATTGTTACAGCCGTTCATTCATCCTCAATCCAAACAATCATCCAATACTTCGTACGCCACTCCAGTTTTCAGTGATCCAAACCGTTGGTAAGATGAGCTCTCACCATCGATGATCCAAAACCCCATGATGGGATGATTCGAGCACCCTATTGAGATTGAATGTGAATAATTGTAGTATTTTCTTTCTTAACCGTCGATTCGTTAATCTCCTATTGAAGGTAATGATTTTTCCACCTGGGAGAGCCCTTTTTTATCCATGAACCATCCAAACCAGAACCCATAATATCAACGGTTTGGATCACCGAACAATGGGCCCCATAAGTCTCAATGTAGATTACAAACCTCCAACCGAGCAGCGTAGGAATACCAGAGTCCACGCGATGGACTGTAGGTCAAGATCCAATTACTTCCCCCCCACAAAATCTAAACCATTCATTTACTTGGTTTCCTAAACTTTCGCCGCCAAAGTTAGGGGAGCTTTTAAGGGAATATGGAGTGAAATGGGGTTAATGTACACAGTAGAAAATGATAGAAAAAGACAACAAATTCCACTCACATGGAAGTGGGGCCCATTTCTAAGTTGGTTGGACTTAAAAGTCAGGTTTACATCATACATCAAAGTGGGCCATTGGTCTCTCACTGGCTTCAATTTTACTGTGGTAGATGTGATGATCCTGTAGAACAAGAAGAACCCCAATATGATAGATCAATCTCTCTATAGTGCACATGGCAGGTTAATATGTCAATCGGGACCGTCTATCTAGTGGGACTTACTACAGATGGAAGGTGTTTAAAGATTCGAATAGATTAGGTAATCTTATCAGTCTGATCGGTGCCTTACAAAGAAACGGAGAGAAACAAAACTGGTTAACTGTCCAAGTGAAGTATTGAAAATGAAAATGAATGTTTGATTTTTAAATATGTATCATTTTTCTATGGAACAGTAGATTAACGGTCCAGATTGGAATATAACCCTACCACGTGTACAGTGGAGTTGTGGCTCTACCTTATTCCTGTGCTCCCGTGTCCACCGTATCATTTTCCTATTTTCGTGTGGTCCTCTCCTCACCGCATCCACGGTTATCCACTCCTTTTCTCCAAACTACAGTAGACTACCAATGCTTTTATCATAGAATGCGCTTATTTTCAATTTTGGAAATCTGGACCCATTTTTCAGTAATCCAGAAAGTCCTTCGTTTGCATCTGACCCTAGATGGTACATGCCCCCAAAATCTCATTGATAGGACAATCTTAACCGTCCAATTATTCTTCTAGAGATGGATGGTTAAAAAGAGACATACATCAACCGTGCATTTTCAACTGAATAATGTTTCAGTATTTTTTGTTTTTTATCTTTTCATTTAGAAAATTTTTGAGATATCATATCGTCTCTCCAGGATGCAAGATACTGATGGTCTGGATTATACAAATATGGGCCCCACTTGGTATAATCGAGAGCTCGCATGTACTAAATATAGATTGTGGGGCCGCGTACAGTATAGTTCCTCACCAATACCGACCTACAGCCCTAGATATTCCTAGTTGCTGACCTACTGGGAAGCTAACATGCGCCACGAGGGTGGAGTCACGTATTAGGCAAGCTGGATCTTTTTTGAGGTCCACCAACTTTTGCAATCTAGGTGTCACATGCATGCTTGCAATTTTGGATCATCCAACCAGTGGGCCCCACTGTGGACAGTCCTAGCCATTTGATTTTGTCCATTAAATTTGGACTGCTGACAATTATTTCAGCCATCCATTTAATTTTCTTTGATTGATTGGACGGTTGGGATTATCCAATAGGCATGAATTAAGGGCCATGCTCCGTCCAGATTGTGAAGAATGATTTGGATGACCTGTATTGGCACGCATGTATTCCAATTGTACGGTGGAGGTTGAGATGGCCCGATTTGATTTTTACCTGTACCTGTATACTACGTTTGAGAAATTATGGGGTTTTTGGTCCCCCTAGTCTTGTATTGTGAGGGATATGTGGCGTTAGCCCGTCCACACCAAACATTATAAGTTTTCTAGTCTTGGGAGTACTTTTTCATATTCCAAGGACCAAAATGCCCATCTACCGTAATTGCTTGTACAATGAGCTCATGTATAAGGAGAAATATTTTTCTAATAAGGGGCATGACCCAGTGAAAAGAAGCATTTGGCCCACCATTAGACTGATTTGATTGGTTCATTTTAATCGGATAGTTGTGAACTTACGAAAGAGTTTTTTAAATTTTCTATTTGAAGCTTTGTGGTCCATGACTACACTAATGTTCCCTCCGATGTGGTCCATTCGTGATGAGTTTTGCCTTCAATTTTAAACTAATGACATGAAATTAAAACCCGTTACATGTTGGCAGGATGAATTTGCTTCAAGACAACCCAATAAGCCCTATGTAAAATGTGGATAGTTAAAAACGTATGGCCTTTGCCGCACTAAGGTCATTTGGCTGTTTCGTTCATCCTTGGTTTTTTCATGGGAGGGGAGGAGGTTGTGAACTTGAGGATGTGCTATGTTGGATACTTAGGATTCTATCAATCTGCAATGTAGAGAAGTCCTATTTTAGCTCGACCGAGGCCATTTTCAATTCAATTGAAAATTTGTGTGGTTTCTTAGGTTGCACGTTGTGGAGATTTGTACATTTTAAGTTCGACCGAAAAGTATATTGTTTTGATTTGGTCTGACCAAAGGTTACATCTGGTCCCACCGAACATATTATGCAGATTAGCGCAAATCGGGGTATGTAAGCCCGATCGCGATTATGGCTCGTTAATGCAAGTGTTTTCTCTCTAAGGGCAAGGGTTTTGTAAGGTGAGAGGGTTTTAAACACTTGTAAGGGCTTGATAATGGATTATCTCAAGGGATAAGGGTTTTCCTAATGTGGGCATTGCAATGAGAGATCTAGGTTTCGTCTATAATCGAAGAATGTGAGTGGTGTAATATCGAAGGTTTTGATTATAGTAGATTTCTATCGCTTTGGATTGTGGCTTTTTCCCGCAAAGGTTTTCCACGTTAAATCTTTTATCTTGTGTTTGGTGTGATTGTTTTGGTTGGTTATTGTTTATTCATTATTCTATCTTCGTTAAACATGCTTCTGCAAAACGCACATATTAAAGGTGATATTATATACAAATTTCTAATACGTAGGGTTGATCTAATTTGTTGAGAGCTCAAAATTTTAATAGAATGGTGTTCCTTTTCCTTCTTACTTCCTTGGTTACCTATATAGTTGTTTTCGATTTATTTTTTTTGTATGAATAATGAGATTTTGTGAAAGAGAAGAGGGTGTGGTGGTTCCCTTTATATTTATTTTTTGTTTTGTTTTTTTTTTTTTTTAGGGTGGGGTATGAATTGTGGGAGTTTGTGAAAGGAGAGGATGTGGAAGAACGTTATAATTGATGAATTTTTCTAATTGATAAATTTTATAATGGAATAATGTTGAAATGGATGAACGTGATGAATTTTGAAATGAATGAATGTTGTAATGGATGATTATCGTAATTGATGAATGTTGTTATAGATGAATTTTTGGAATGGAAGTATATTGTAATAGATGAATGTTGTATGGTGGATCACTAATATTTATCGTGGATCACCGATATTCAGTGTGGATCACTGATATTCACTATGAATTGACGATGTTCAAAATGGATCGCCAATATTCAGTATGGACCGCTGATATTCACTGTAGACTGCTAATATAAGAAATTGGACCCCAGATATTCACTCAGTACCACTAATATTAACAGTGGACTACCGATATTCATTGTGGACCGCTGATATTAACAGTTGATTACGAATATCCACCGTGGACCGTTGATATTCACTGTGGACCGCTTATATTAACAGTAGACCACTGATATTCACTGTGGACCGCTTATATTAACAGTAGACCACTGATATTCACTGTGGACCGCTAATATTAACAGTAGATCGCTAATATTCACTTGGACCATTAATATTAACAATTGACCACTAATATTCACTATGGACCGCAAATATTAATAGTGGACCATTAATATTAATTGTGGACCGTTGATAATAATAGTGGACTGTTAATATTTACTGTGGACCATTGATATTTAATGTAAACTGCAGATAGCGGTCCCACAAAAACGATTATAACTCCCTCATTACATTTTGATTTGGATAATCTTATACTCCATGGAAAGATAATTCGATGAAATTTCAAATGGTTTTAGAATCATATCATTTCGACACCATTTTATTACTCAAAAGTAGGCCCAAAATTTATCATTCATTGTGGATTGCAGATATTCACTATGGCTCATCGATCCTACGAAAACGATGATAATTTTCTTGTTACATGTTCGATTTGGGTGATCTTATGCTCGTTGAAAACATAATTTAATTAAATTTCAAATGAATTTAGAATCATATCATTTGGATAGTATTTTATTTCTCAAAAGTGGTCCCAAAGATCATCATTCACTATGGACTGTAAATATTCAATGTGGGTCGTTAATCCCACGAGACCGACCATAACTCCCTCGTTATATGTTCGATTTAGGTGATCTTATGCTCATTGGAAATATAATTTAATAAAATTTCGAATAGTTTTAGAATCATCTCATTTGGGCACCATTCGATTGCCCAAAAGTGGGCCCAAAATTCACCATTCACTATAGACCGTAGATATTCATTGTGGGTCGCCGATCGCACAAAAATTGTCATAACGCGCTCGTTATATCTCTGATTTGAGTGATCTTGAGCTTGTTGGAAAGATAATTCGATGAAATTTCAAATAGATTTGGAACTATCTCATTTGAATCCCATTTGATTGCCTAAAATGGACCCAAAGTCTATCATTCACTATGAACCGCTGATATTCATTATGGTCCATTAACATTAACATTGGACCGTTGATATTCACTATGGACAGTTAATATTAACATTGGACTGCTGATATTCATTATGGACTATGGATATTTACTGTAAATTGTTGATATTCAATGTAAATCGCTGATATTATTAGTGGTCCATAATGAATATCATCAGTCTATGGTGAATGATAAACTTTAGGCCTACTTTTATGTAATCAAATTATGTTTAAATATGATTATTCTAAAATCATTTAAAATTTTATCAAATTATATTTCCAATAAGTATAAGATCACCCAAATCGAACATGTAACGAGCGAGTTATGACCCTTTTTATGGGATCAATGACCTATAGTGAATATCTATGGTCCACCGTAAATGATGAATTTTAAGCCCACTTTTAGATAATTAAATAATGAAAAAAAATGAGATGATTCTAAATTCATTTGAAATTTCATCAAAATATTTTCCAACGGGCACAAGATCACTGAAATCAAACATGTAATAAGGGAGTTATGGTTGTTTTCATGGGATCGGGGACCCATAATGAATATCTACAGTTCACAATGAATAATAAAATTTAGGCTCATTTTAAGACAATCAAAGTGTGTCAAAATGAGATGATTTTAAATAAATTTAAAATTTTAACAAATTATCTTTCCAACAAGTACAAGATCACCCAAATCGGAAATGTAACAAGGGAGTTATGGTCGTTTTTGTGAGATCGGTAACCCATAGTGAATATTTGTAGTCCACAATCTTTAATAAATTTGGTTCTTATTTTAGGCAATCAAATGGTACCCAAATTAGATTATTCCAAAGCCACGTGAAATTTCATCAAATTATATTTTCAACAAGTATAAAATCACCTAAATCAAACATGTAACAAGGGAGTTGTGGCTATTTTTGTGAGATCAGTGACCCACAATGAATATTTGTGATCCACAGTGAATGATGAATTTTGAGTCCGCTTTTGAGCAATCAAATGATGTCCAAATAAGATGATTCTAAAGATATTTAAAATTTCATTGAATTATCTTTCTAACAGTATAAGATACCAAAATTGAACATGTAATGAGGAAGCTAGTTATGACTATTTCATGGGATCAATAACCCGTAGTGAATATTTACAATGTATAATCCTTAATAAACCTTGTGCTCCCGTTTGGGTAATCAAATAGTTTTCAAATTAGATGATTTTAAAGTTATTTTAAATTTTATTAAATTATATTTTTAATAAGCACAAGATCACCAAAATTAGACATGTGACGAGGGAGTTATGGCCATTTTTATGGGATCAGTGATCCATAATGAATATCAATGGTTTACAGTCATTGATAAATTTTTAGTTCACTTTTAGATAATCAATTGGTCTCTAAATGATATGATTTTAAATCCATTTGAAAGTTCATCAAATTATCTTTCCAACAAGTATAAGATCACCCAAATCGTATCATAAGTCATAGGATTATAACAGATTGTAACAGCCCGTTAGTTTCTCTATTTTTGAATTCATTTAAAATAGTTGTTCCTTAGAGTTAAGAAACAGTTTCAAACTGCTCTATATTTTAGGATCTCAAACAAGTGTTTGTTATCCCGTATGTGTATTTAACTACTGTAAAATGTATATGAAAAATAGAATTGATTTCCTCAATCTGTCATGGTATCAGAGCAACCACAAGTAGTATAAACCGATCCATTTTTTTTCTCTTCCCCTGTTCTTCAGCACTCATGGCTACCGAATCTGACCCTGCAACCATCCTCAACACCAATGAACCACACCAAACTCTCATCAGCATCAACGTTGCTGCTCAAGCCCCTCCCAAACTCACCTCTACCAATTAGCTCTCTTGGAAACTGCAATTCCAAACACTCTTCATTGGCTATGACCTTTTTGGCTATATTGATGGCTCCAAACTATGTCCGCCAGCCACCTTGACACGATCCAATACAACTAGACCCAATCCCAGTTACATTCTATGGACCAGACAGGACCAGCTGATCCTCAACGCTGTCATTGGCTCCATCTCACCCACCATTATTCCCTTCATAGCTCAAGCCAAAACCTCTAGACACGCCTAGACAATTCTAGCCAACACCTATGTTAAGCCCTCTCGTGGCCGCATCAAACAAATCAAAAACCAACTCAAAAACACCACCAAATGCTCCCACTCATTGGCATCACTGAGTTTATGCAAACCATCAAAACTCGAGCAGTTGATCTTGCTCTTCTTGGAGTCTCAATTGATGAAGAAGAAATCACAGACAAAATCCTAGATGGTCTCGGTGATGATTACAAAGAATTAGTTCGCGCTGTCTAAGCAAGAGATACCTCTATCACCTTTAAAGAACTTCACGAAATACTCCAAAATTTTGAAGCCTCTCTTCAAACAATTCCACCCGAGCCACACCATTTTCTAGCTATTACAAATCCCACATACCGAACCAACAACAAAAACTGGTGTCCTTCTCAACCCCAAGGCACTACCACCACCAACTGGCGCTCATCCTTCAACTCAACCTACCACCCACCTGCTGCAACTAATGTAGGACCCCATTCATCACAGGGCCCTCGTCCTCCTCCCAGACCATACCTTGGTCACTACCAAATTTGCAGGATTCAGGGTCACACTGCCAAACGGTGTCCTTCATTTTGCCTCGTACCAGTTCACACTTCCCCCATATCCAGTTCTTCCCAACAAGGCACATCATGGCAACCACAAGCTCATCTTGCAACCAATCCTTCCACCACGCCATCCTGGCTTTTGGACAGCGGTGCATTACACCATGTCACATCTAATCTGAGCAACCTCTCCCTGCATGCTCCATACATTGGCACTGATGACATCATGATCGAAGATGGCTCCAATCTTCCCATCACCCACACTGGTTCCACCTCTCTCAAAACTCCTCACAATACCTTTTCATTAAACAATGTTCTCTGTATTCCATCTATGAAAAAGAACATAATTTCTATATCACAATTTTGTCATTCTAACAATGTTTCCATAGAGTTCGTACCATCCACTTTTCTTGTGAAGGAACTTCGAACCAGGGCAACACTGCTAAAAGGACGAACTAAAGATGGTGTTTATGAGTGGCCAACCTCCTCCCCTTTAATTGTCTTCTCCATAATAAAGACCACTTCCTTCGACTGGCACCATAGATTAGGACATCCTGCTTTTCCAATTCTCAAACATATTGTTTCTAGCAATCATTTAGGCTTATCTTCCTCTTTATCTCCTGATTTCTCTTGTAATGCTTGTCTTTGCAATAAAAGCCACAAATTGTCTTTCTCCAACTCTACAATTGGCTCTACTAAACCTCTTGAAATCATATTTTCAGATGTCTGGACCTCTCCAATTTTCTCACATAATGGCTTTAAATATTATGTAATCTTCATTGATCACTTCACTAAATATATCTGGTTTTACGTACCCACTCAAACACAAATCCGATGTCAAAGAAGTCTTTATAAGATTCAAAGCTATTGTAGAAAATCACTTCAATTCGACCATCAAAACCTCCTACTCTGATAATGGTGGTGAGTACATCTCCCTAGCTAATTTTCTTTCAACCAATGGTATCTCTCATCTCACCACTCCACCTCACACACCTGAACACAATGGTTACTCCGAAAGAAGGCACCTTCATATAGTTGAAACAGGCCTTGCCCTCCTCACTCATGCTTCTTTACCCCTCTCCTATTGGATTTATGCCTTTGCCACAGCCGTCTACCTCATCAATAGAATGCCCACTCCCACTTTAAATCTCTCCTCACCCTACCACAAAATATTTCTGACAGCACCAAATTACTCGAAATTAAGGGTCTTTGGCTGCTTATGCTAACCTTGGCTCAGACCTTACACATCATACAAACTTGAATCACAGTCCAAGCCGTGTGTTTTCCTTGGGTACTCTCTCACTCAAAGTGCATACTACTGCCTTAACCCTTCAACCTGAAAAATCTATGTCTCCAGACATGTCCAATTTGTTGAATCTCAGTTTCCTTACTCTTCATTATCTGGTCCGTCCTCTAGTCCTCATCCCAACACCATCGCCACTTGGATTCCTGCACCAATTAGAGTTATCTCACCCTCTTCCCAGCCGCCACTCCCTATGCCATCTGAAGTCATCGTCCCTCAACAACCTCTATGTGCAGCTCCAACACACCCTCTAGTACAAGTTCCATCCACCAACACAACCCAACCCACCCACCCAAACTCAACTTCCTTGTCATCCTTAACCAATCCAACCCCACCACTACATATCCCAACGTCACCTCCTCCTAACCCAACCGACACTCATCCCCTTCCAACTCATTCAATGACTACCCGAGCCAAGAACCACATTCATAAACCAATAACTAAGATGAACCTTCATACCCAACTCTCAAAATCCAACGACCTTGAACCAACAACCGTGACTAAAGCCCTTATAGATCCAAAGTGGCGTCAAGCCATGTCTGATGAGTGTGATGCTTTAGTTAGAAATGGAACATGGGAACTTGTTCCACTTGATTATATAGTTGGGTATAAATGGATTTTTAGAATTAAACGTAACTCTGATGGCTCTATTGACAGGTTCAAAGCACGTTTGGTCGCAAAAGGATTTCATCAAAGATCAGGAGTCGATTACCTAGACACTTTCAGCCCTGTTGTAAAACCAACCACAGTTCGTGTTGTCCTCAGCCTTGCTATATCTCGGGGTTGGTCCTTACGCCAACTTGATGCCAACAACACCTTTCTCCAAGGACACCTCTTCGAGAATGTCTACATGCAACAACCACCAGGTTTTGTTAATCAAGATCATCCTTCCTATGTCTGCAAACTTCGAAATGCAATCTATGGCCTCAAACAATCACCTAGAGCATGGTATCATGAACTTCGCTCTTTCCTTCTTCACTCTGGCTTCAAGAATTCTCATGCAGATACATCACTATTTGTTCTCACTAATACTGGACATATTATGTATATACTTGTATATGTGGATGATTTAATAATCACTGGTGACAGCACTAAGATGATCGACTCCTTTGTTGATGTTCTTGCTCATCGGTTTTCAATTAAGGATCTTGGACAGCTATCTTATTTCTTGAGTGTGGAGGTAGTCCCAAATCAGCAAGGTATTTTACTATCTCAAAGGCGTTACATTCTGGATATTCTGGCTCGAACTCATATGACTGATGTCAAACCTGTGTTAACTCCCATTCCAACTAGCCCACCTCTGATGTTAAAATCGGGCTCTCCTTTGTCTGATCCCACTGAGTACAGAACAGTTGTTGGCAGCCTTCAATATCTCTTGATTACATGACCAGACCTTGCATTTGCGGTTAACAAGCTCTCTCAGTACATGCATACTCCAACAACCGACCATTAGAGCTTTGTTAAACGTCTATTACGCTATCTGTGTGGAACTATTAATCAAGGCCTCCAAATACATCACCAGTCCCCATTGAATCTACATGCCTTTTCAGATCATCTTCATCGTGACTCAACACTCAAGTTACACGCCTATTCAGACGCAGATTGGGCAGGTGACAAGGATGATTTTTCATCTACTAGTGCTTATGTCATCAATCTTGGTCGCAATCCAGTCTCCTGGAGTTCTAAGAAGTAGAAAACTGTTGCAAGATCTTCCACTGAAGTTGAATACAGGTCAGTAGCTAATGCAGCTGCTGAGCTCAACTGGCTTTGTTATCTCATAACTGATCTTGGTGTTCAACTACCTCGTTGTCCCATCTTATATTGTGACAATGTTGGTGCTACCCAACTCTGCTCCAATCCCGTGCTTCACTCCAGAATGAAACATGTTGCCATCGATTTTCACTTCATCATGGACCAAGTACAAAATGGTGTCCTTCATGTTGCTCATGTATCTTCAGCAGATCAACTTGCTAATGCACTCACCAAGCCTCTTCACCATGCCTGCTTTCTTGATCTCAAATCCAAGATTAGACTTCTATCTCGAGCTCCATCTTGAGGGGGCATATCATAAGTCATAGGATTGTAATAGATTGTAACAGCCCGTTAGTTTCTCTATTTTTGAATTCATTCAAAATAGTTGTTCCTTAGAGTTAGAAAACAGTTTCAAACTGCTCTATATTTTAGGATCTTAAACAAGTGTTTGTTATCCCATATGTGTATTTAACTGCTGCAAAATGTATATGAAAAATAAAATTGATTTCCTCAATCTATCAAATCGGACGTGTAACGAGAGAGTTATGACAATTTTCGTGGGATATTTGCAATTCACGGTGAAAATATCGACGATCTGCGGATAATATCAGGGGTTCACATTGAATATCAGTGGTCCACAGTGAATATCAGCGGTCTACTATTAATATCAACGATCCATAATAAATATTAGTGGTCCACAGTAAATATCAATGGCCACAATGATTATCAGCATTCCACTATTAATATTAATGATCATAATGAATATCAGCAGTCCATTATTAATATCAACGATCTATAGTACTGAATATCAATGGTCCACTTTCTAATATTAATATCAGCAGTCCATACTGAATATCGGCGATCTATACCGAATATCAACGATTCACAATGAATATCGGCGACCTATACTGAATATCAACGATTCACAATAAATATCGGTTATCCACTATACAACATTCATCCATTACAACATACTTCCTTCTCAACCTTCTTCCATTACAAAAATTCATTCATAACAACATTCATCAATTACAACCGTCATCCATTACAACATTCATTCATTATAACATCCATCATATTCATCCATTACAACATTCTTACATTACAAAATTCATTCATTATAACATTCTTCCATTACAAAAAGTGATTCATTACAAAAATTCATTTGTTACAACATTCTTCCACACCTTTCTCTCTTTCACAAATTCCCACCATTCATACCAAAAAAAAATAATTTAAAAAAAATCAAAAAATAAATATAAAGAGAACTCCTACACCCTCCCCTCTTTCACAAACTCACATCATTCATACAAAAAACAAAAATAAAAGGAACCGAGAAAGGAAGAAGGAACACCATCCTCCCATTCACACCCTCCTCCCCTCCCATAAAAAACCAATGAAGGAATAAAGAAACGGCTAAATGGCGCTCGTGCGGCAAGGGCACCGCATTTTAAACCCATCTACTTCTTATATGGGGTCCACTGAATTGTCTTAAAGAAAATTCATCCTCTCCACATATAAGGGATTTAATTTCATGTCATCGGCCTAAGTTTAAGGGCAAAACTCATCACAAATGGACCATACCGGAGGAAATGGGTTCAGAATTAATGCACAATGCTATTGTGGCCAGAGAGAGCTTCAAACATCAAAGTGGAAAAACCCTTATAAAGGTTCACGGTTGTCTGATTAAAATGAACAGATCAAGGGTGGTTAAATTCTTGCTTTTGGTGGGGCCCACACCTCCTTTTCATGAAACCTCTCTCCTTTCAAGACAAGAGACTGCCATACGAGGAGTAGCATAGGCATTTTCATCCTCAGAAAAATAAAAAAGTGCCCTCATGGCTTCTTTAAAAAAAAAAAAAAAAAAAAAAAAAAAAAAAAAAAAAAAAAAAAACTCAATTTTACAAAGGATGGGCTTAACACCATAACCACGTCACACTACAACACTATTGGGACCAAAACCCTGAAATCATTGCATACAACCTATTACGTGTGCACTTCCAGGACATCAGAGCAGTGCAAAGAGTTGGCCATGGAAGTCGTGATGGTCTATTCATCAGGAAAGTACACTGTCCAAATAATGCACAGACAACGGTCTGATTCAACATACGGTTCTGGCCCGCCTAATGAGCAGGTCACCTTGACTTTTTCCCTGATGACCATCATCATGCGGCCCACCTGCTGCACGGCTTGGAAATCGAGCACATCTTAAAATCAACGGAGGAAATGGGCTCTAGTTGATCCTCAAATACCAATGGGCTGTATGAGATCGTAGACATTCATCTGGTGGGCTACACTGGACATGTAGAAAATAAATGAGAACCAAAATAGGGATGGAATGGGCCGGGTACCTCAAGCCCAAGCCCGGACGAGCTCACATGGGCCTAGCATTGTTGGGCCAAGACTGTTTGCTTGCCTCCAAGTGCAGAGGTTCGTAAGTAGTATCCCGTGAATACGGGGTCGATCCCACAGGGAGATGAATTGTGAGAAGAAAAAAATCAAACGCAAAATAAACTAAGTAATAAAAATTAATCTGATGATTTGATTTTGGAATTTTTGAATGGATGTAATTCAATTGAATAAAATAACACCCAAGCTTCAAAGTTCCACACATACGTTAATGTTCCAAAATCATGATGACTTGGATAACACAACTAGGATCTGATCACTATGGTCAGCCTAATCGAAAAATAAAACAGTTTAAATATTTTAATAAATGATATAAAAAATTAGAAAATCATGGATTTGCACCATTGACATATATTCTCAAGCGTCAGTGATTTTAAGTATTCAATATCTATAGGATAATGAATACAAAGAAATATAACAGGTTGAGAACCTCTCCTATCTAGGAAATCTGATTGATCTAGGGTAAGCCTATCCATCAATGTGGATCTCATATGATGGAAACATATGGATCTCACAAGAGGATAAAAACAAAACCTAAATAATAGATAACATGCATACACCATTTTTCTCATCATTAAAACAATCAATCATCATAATCTTAAAGAAACATTAAACCCATGTGCTTCCCTTCTAGCTTGGGATAGAAGGAACTTAGAAAAACATAATTAAATTGCAGAAATAAAAAGCAACAAGAAATAAAGAAAGAAAATGCAAATAGAAAAATCTAAACAAAACAACTTATAAAGCTTTAATAAAACTAAAAACTCTTTAAAAACCCTAAACCTTGCTCTTGAATGCCTTGAATAATGTTTTAGAATGCCCTAGGAAGCCCTATTTATAAGTAGGGACCTCCAATTTTCGTACAAATTTGAAAAACCCTAGAAACCGCATCAAATATACATATTTTTCCAAAATAACTTCTCGCTGCATAGTTCGTTTAAAACAGACTTCCTGCTAAGCAGTTTCCCAAAATAAACTTTACAGCTTCATAATACACTTTTTCAGGACGATTTCAGAATTCTTCACTTCAAATCTTCGATTCTCTTCATTCTTCACTTGGTTTTCTTAGATCTTTGGCATGTGAATTCTTCAATCTTAGTCTCCTAAGATCAATCCCTTGCTTTGGTAATTCTTGAGCATCAAAATCATGCTTTTAACACCATTTTTCAATCCAAACACTTAAATTCACCTTGCAACACATACATGAGTAAAATAGAATATTAAGCGGATTCATGTTCATAAAACCAAGATATAAATGGGGAAAATTATGCAATATTTGAGTCTCAACACACCCCCCAACCAGCATTTTGCTAGTCCCAAGCAAAATAAGCGAAAAAATAATAATAATATAATAATAATAATAATAATTAAAAAAACTAATTTTAGAAACAAAATTAAAACGAAAAAAAAATAATAATAATAATAAATTCTAACTACACCACTTTCGCAGGTAATCTCGATTGCATTTAGCATATGCAGCAAGCTTTTAAACCCCTAGGTTTCCCCTAGTGGACGAGTTATAGTCTCGTGAGGGTTTTCAAAAATGTTACCCACAAACATTGAAAACATGAAAAATAGCTTAACACTCAAAAATTTATACAATTATGCCTCCATTCATCATATGAATTCCAAAACAAAACAATACTTACCCTAAGTCTGAAGTTAGTTAGAATCTCAATTTCCTAATCCATTACATCCTTGAGTTCAGAGACCTAATCAAAATTTAGAATAGTTACGATCCAATATTCTTAGGTGCTCGTGACACTAGTCTAACTTTGAAAAATATGTATGTTCTCTATCCTAACTCCTTTCAATCATTCCAAGAGTATGAAATCTCTAGTTATCTCATTTTTTTCATGTCATTTCTTGTTTTATCATCATATCCTCATTATTATAGACCACCCTTAGATGAAGATTCCCACCGGGTTTGCTTCATAACCTAAGGTATCGTACTTGTAATGGTAACAGTAATGGATACTTAGGTATCCTTACTCCGGATTACTGACACGATTGTTATGGTCATTACATTTATGCTCTATAATAAAAATTTCTTTTTCCATCACTCTTTTTTTTTTTCTTCAATATTCTATCTTTTAAGTATATATCAATGATACTAGTTCATTCAACCTTATTTGAATCAAAAGTTGTTATTATAGTTCACATATCATATTCCTCACTAAGTTAGCTAGGGTGTATTGTGAATTCAGTACATCAAATTATAACTCATTTTAAACTAGTGATTAGATAATTGAACTCAAGTATATAATTTTCAGTTGTCGGAATTCTGACTACTATCAACCTAGAATAAATATTAACTTTGCCTTTGGAATTCGCATAATATCATGTTCACATTCTTGTATATAAAAATATTATTTTGAAAATGTTGAAATTTTTTTTTTTTCCATAAACCTAAAAAAATAAAATTAAACCTAAAAATAATAAAATAAACTGAAAAAAAAAAATCACATGGATGACTATCCACACCCCCAACCTAAAATCTACATTGTCCCCAATGTAATGATAATATAATGCAGAGAACAATAAAAATAAAAGAAAGGGTGGATAGTACCTGCCATGAAAAACTCACCTGCTAGGTGACACTAAAAAAAATGAATATGATACAAATTCTACACAAATGCTCCATCAGACTAGGAGCATCAATCTGAATATTCTGGCTCATGAAGAGGGAAGGACTCCTCTCCCAAATGAAAGTTTTCCACATAAGGCTTCAATCTCTGCCATTAACCTTGTACACATTGCCATTACGTGGATTCTCAATTTCAACAGCCCCATGAGTATAAACATTCTTCACAATGAAAGGGCCTGTCCATCTTGATCTTAACTTTCCCGGAAAAAACTGGAGACGGGAATTGTACAATAGGACCTTTTGCTGAGGTTCAAAATTCTTCCTCAAAATATTTTTGTCATGAAAAGCTTTGGTCCTCTCTTTGTAGATTTTAGAATTTTCATAGGAGTCTCTCCTCAGCTCCTCTAATTCATTCAACTCTAATTTCCTTTGTCCACTTGCTTGATCCATATCAAAGTTTAATTTCTTTATTGCCCAGTAGGCTCTATGTTCCAATTCCACAGGCAAGTGGCAAGCCTTCCCATACACCAATCTGTATGGAGACATTCCAATCGGGGTCTTATAAGCAATCCTATAAGCCCAAAAGCGTCGGATAGTCTGAGGGACCAATCCTTCCTATCTGGCCTTATAGTTTTCTCTAAAATGTGTTTGATTTCCCGATTAGAAATCTCAGCTTGCCCACTCGTTTGTGGGTGGTATGGGGTACTCACTTTATGCTTGATGCCATATTTCTTCATCAAAGCCTCAAATGTCCTATTGCAAAAGTGAGACCCACCATCACTAATGATGGCCTTTGGAGTTCCAAATCTAGAAAAAATATTTTCCTTGAGGAATCGTATGACCACTTTGTTGTCATTGGTCCTACTTGGAACTGCCTCAATCCACTTTGAAACATAGTCCACACCAACCAATATATAAAGAAATCCAAAAGAAGATGGAAATGGGCCCATAAAATCAATACCCCAACAATCAAAAATCTCCAATGGCAAAATTGGGGATAAAGGCATCATGTTGCGCCGAGACACTCTTCCCAACTTTGACATCTATCACAAGCAACACAGAAAGCATGGGTGTCTTTAAACATGGTAGGCCAGTAAAAACCACATGCAGGATTTTTGCAGTGGTTTTCTTAGCAGAAAAATGGCCACCACATGCTTCCATGTGGCAAAAAGAAATAACACTCTGAATTTCATCCTCTGGGACACAACGTCTAAAAATTTGATCAGTCCCATATTTATATAAATACGGGTCATCCCAGAAGAAGTTCCTAACCTCGGTTTCAAAACGCTTCCTATCTTGTGACTTCCAATGATATGGCATTTTTCCTGTTACAAGATAGTTCACTATATCCGCATACCAAGGCAATTTGGAGATCGCAAATAATTGTTCATCAGGGAAATTGTCCTGGATATGCATCTCCTCAGTGGAATCATTTAACACCAATCTGGAAAGGTGATCGGCCACTACGTTTTCTACTCCTTTCTTATCTTTTATCTCTAAGTCAAATTCTTGGAGTAGGAGGATCCATCTCAAAAGTCTCGGCTTTGCATCCTTCTTAGACAGCAAATATTTCAAAGCCGAGTGGTCCGTGAAAATGACTACTTTAGATCCCAGCAAGTAGGACCTAAACTTATCCAAAGCAAAAACTACTGCAAGTAACTCTTTTTCAGTTGTTGAGTAGTTCACTTGGGCCGAGTTTAGAGTTCTACTCGCATAGTGAATAACGTAGGGCCGTTTATCTTTCCTTTGGCCCAAAGCAGCCCCTATGGCATAGTCACTTGCATCGCACATTAGTTCAAAAGGAAGTGTCCAATCTGGTGGACGCATGATAGGTGCAGTGGTAAGAGATGATTTAATTTTATTAAAGGCATTTGCACACTCATCTGTCCACTTAAATGGAACATCCTTTTGAAGAAGATTAGTCAAGGGTCTAGTAATGACACTAAAGTCCTTGATGAATCTTCTATAAAAACCAGCATGCCCTATAAGTGATCTAATATCTTTAACAGTTCGGGGGATAGGTAGATTAGCTATAATGTCAAGTTTTGAGCGATCTACCTCGATTCCATTTTTGGATATAACATGGCCCAAAATAATTCCCTTTTGAACCATGAAATGACATTTCTCCCAATTTAAGACAAGGTGTTTCTCTTCACACCTAGACAAGACAAGAGATAAATTGTTGAGGCATTCCTCAAAACTACTCCCAAATATAGAGAAGTCGTCCATGAAAACCTCAAGAAACTTCCCAACCATATTTGAAAAAATACTTAACATACACCGTTGGAAAGTTGCTGGAGCGTTACACAATCCAAATGGCATCCGTTTGAAAGCAAATGTGCCAAATGGACAAGTGAACGTGGTTTTCTCTTGGTCTTCCAGGGCTATCTCTATTTGGTTATATCCGGAATATCCATCAAGAAAACTATAGAAAGAGTGACCTGCTACCCTCTCTAAAACTTGATCAATGAATGGTAGAGGGAAATGATCCTTCTTTGTGACCTGGTTCAATTTTCTATAGTCAATGCAAACACGCCAACCAGTGGTGACACGTGTTGGTATGAGTTCATTATTAGAATTCTGCACAATAGTTATTCCGGATTTCTTTGGGACTACTTGAGTTGGACTCACCCAAACACTATCGGATATTGAGTAGATGATTCCCACATTCAATAATTTGATCACCTCATTTTTTACAACTTCCATCATGTTTGGATTGAGACGCCTTTGAGGTTGTCTAATTGGTTTGGCGTCCTCATCGAGGTGTATCCGATGGGTGCATATGGAAGGGCTTATACCCTTGATGTCAGAAATGGCCCAACCCAAAGCTCCTTTGTGGTCCCTTAGAACATTCAACAATTTAATCTCTTAATCCTTGTCTAAAAATGAAGAGATCACCACAGGATAAGTTTTATTTTCACCTAAGTATACATACTTAAGCTCATTTGGTAGTGGTTTTAAATCAAACTTTGGAACATTGGTTGGTGATGGTAGAGGTCGCGAGTCCTCTATAGATAGGATTTGAGTGCGCGGTCTCCATTGGTACATACCAATGTCCTGAGTGGTAGTGCTCTCATTATCATCACAAATTTCAGCAAGCACTTTTTCTAAATCAGAATTTTTCAAGTCCCCAAAGACTTGAATCAATTCCTCAGTCAGACTAGGTTCCAATTCCTCTTCTTCTGTCAAGCAGTCCATGAAATTCAGCTCATGGATATCATTATTATTAATGGGCTGCTTACATAGATTGAAAATATTTAGCTCTAGAGTCATGTTACCAAAAGACAAGTTCATCATTCCATTCCTGCAATTTATGATTGCATTTGAAGTTGCTAGGAATGGGCGGCTAAAATGATGGGAACTTGAGCGCTAGCATTTACACATGGTTCAGTGTCTAGTACAATAAAATCCACGGGGAAGTAGAATTTCTCCACTTGGACTAACACGTCCTCTAAAATTCCCCTTGGTACCTTAATGGAGCGGTCAGCGAGTTGGAGTGTAATCGTGGTTGGTTTAAGCTCGCCTAACCCCATTTGTTTGTAAACCGAATAAGGTACTAAGTTGACACTTGCACCCAAATCTAGCAAAGCATGCTCAATTTGGAAATTCCCAATAATACAAGGAATAGTGGGACTTCCCGGGTCTTTGTATTTGGGTACAATCCTTTGTTGAATGATAGCGCTCACTTTCTCAGTAAGGAAGGCCTTTTTATGCACATTTAATTTTCTCTTTACAGTGCACAAGTCCTTGAGATATTTAGCATATGATGGAATTTATCTAATGGCATCAAGCAGAGGAATATTGACAGTAACCTTTTGTAGCACATCCAACACCTCTTGATATTTCATGGGGACAGTTGGATTCCGAAGTCTAGATGGGAATGGAACTGGAGGCTCATATGACTTAGTCTCTTTATCCTTTTGTTGTTGCGGCTTTTGAACTAAAGTCGGTTCATCATTTTCTTGAGACAGTGGCTCATCCTCCGGTATTTCTACCGGTTGCATTATCTTATTATCGATCTCTTTTCCACTTCTCAAGGTAATGATGGCCTTAGCTTGTTCATGATGTAACTCATTTGGATTTGAGTCTCAATGAAATGTGTATTTCTAGGGTTTGGCACAGGTTGAGAAGGAAGGGTGCCTTTTTCCCTAGCATTTAGTTGAGTCTCAATCCTAGCCACAACTGTCTTTAATTCCTGATTTGATTGGATTAGAGACTGATTCATTTGAGCTTGAGAGTTCATGAATGCGGTCAATGCATCCTCCACAGATGATCGCTTTGGCGGGGGCACATATGGTGCATTGTTAGGTGCCCCAAAGAAGTTGTTTTGTGGAGGCATTTGAGGTGCATTGGGCGCATTAATTTGTGGTCCATTCCTCCAACTAAGATTAGGATGGTTACGCCAATTTGGATTATACGTGTTTCCCATTGGTTGCATAACTGACCTTTGGTAGTTATTTATAGCATTTGCTTGATCATGCTCATGCGTGATATTTTGTACAACTGAGATCATTGGACAATCCTTTGTGTCATGATCTATACCACCACAAATGCTACAAAAATTACCTAAGGAAGTGTTTGCTTTAACCATATCAACCTTCCTAATTTCCAAGGCTTCGACCTTTCTAGCCAATGCAGCGAATTTTGCATTAAGGTCATCTTCCTCTCTTAGGACATACATCCCCGCTTTCTCTCTAGGACTGGGTCTAGTTTGGTCTGATTTAGCAGAGACATCCCATGTCTGCGTATTCTCTGCTAACATATCTAGAAAATCCCAAGCCTCATTATGATCTTTGTCAAGAAAGGTTCCACCACACATCATCTCTATGAACTGACGGGTATCCATGGTGAGCCCCTTTCGGAAAGCATCAATCACGTGCCATGGTTCATAACCATGATGTGGACAAGTAATTAGAAGGTCTTTGAAGCGCTCCCAAGCTTGAAAAAACAGTTCATTCCCCTTTTGGGAGAATGACATGATTTCTTGTTTTAGTGCATTTGTTTTGTGCTCGGGAAAGAACTTTTTCAAAAACTCTCTACTTAAGGCTTGCCATGAAGTGATGGTATTAGGTCTTAGAGAGTTGAGTCCATGCTTTGGCCCGATCCTTTAGAGAAAATGAGAATAGCCTAAGCTTAAGTATATCCCTATTGTCATTGTTTACTTGTAATGTTGCAATTACTTCCTCAAAGTCCTTGAGGTGCAAGTAGGGGCTTTCAGAATCCAAGCCATGAAATTTAGAAATTAATTGAATTACACCTGGTTTAAAATCAATGTTCCCTGTGTGAGCAGGGAACACTATGCAAGATGGTAAAGTTGATCTCTCAGGGTGTAAATGTTCACGTAAAGTCTGTGGTTGGTTTAACACATTCCTATGAACTTCATTTTCATCCTCAAGAGGAGGATTAAATTGATTTTCTCTATTTTGATTAATAGTTGGATCTGGCAGATTTGGATTATCAACTGGGTCTGCCATGGAATCCAAGTGATGTTGAGTGCCTCTTCTAAGTGAATGAATAAGTCCTGGAACTAGTCCCCCTTCAGAGGAGAGTCGATTGTTTTGATCCCTACTCCAACGGGACATAAACCATCCACACCACACAACAAATACCACTAATTAAACTAGCAAATATGATACTTAAAATAAAAATAAAAACTTAAATCAACAATCCAGGCGGCAGGGCCGACCATGAGGGTTCAGTCCACAAAGCAAAAAAATAAATCAACAACCCATGCGGCAGGGCCGACCATGAGGGTTCAGTCCACAAAGCAAAAAATTAAATCAACAACCCAGGCGGCAGGGCCGACCATGAGGGTTCAGTCCACAAAAAAAAATAATAATAATAATAATAATAAATAAATAAATAAATAAATCAACAAAAGTAAAACTAATGCAGAATTTAAACTTTGTTAATCTGGAAAATAGATTCAGCGGATGATCTTTGTGATCAAACAGCAACTGTAGGACAACCATAGCACTTGGGTGATGAAATCCCAAGCAGGGCAACCTTATGTCACAGTTAGTGCTTGAAAGACCCAACTGAATTTATTTTCAAAGAAAAAAATAAAATAAAATCTACAAAAAATTTGGAGGGTTTAGAAGAGAACTTACCTTAGGAAAAAAAAAAAAGAACTTACCTTAACTATCTTGCACAGATCTGATCTCTTTAAGTCTCTCCCCGGCAACGGCGCCAAAAACTTGTTTGCTTGCCTCCAAGTGCAGAGGTTCGTAAGTAGTATCCCGTGAATACGGGGTCGATCCCACAGGGAGATGAATTGTGAGAAGAAAAAAATCAAATGCAAAATAAACTAAGTAATAAAAATTAATCTGATGATTTGATTTTGGAATTTTTGAATGGATGTAATTCAATTGAATAAAATAACACCCAAGCTTCAAAGTTCCACACATACGTTAATGTTCCAAAATCATGATGACTTGGATAACACAACTAGGATCTGATCACTATGGTCAGCCTAATCGGAAAATAAAACAGTTTAAATATTTTAATAAATGATATAAAAAATTAGAAAATCATGGATTTGCACCATTGACATATATTCTCAAGCGTCAGTGATTTTAAGTATTCAATATCTATAGGATAATGAATACAAAGAAATATAACAGGTTGAGAACCTCTCCTATCTAGGAAATCTGATTGATCTAGGGTAAGCCTATCCATCAATGTGGATCTCATATGATGGAAACATATGGATCTCACAAGAGGATAAAAAACAAAACCTAAATAATAGATAACATGCATATACCATTTTTCTCATCATTAAAACAATCAATCATCATAATCTTAAAGAAACATTAAACCCATGTGCTTCCCTTCTAGCTTGGGATAGAAGGAACTTAGAAAAACATAATTAAATTACAAAAATAAAAAGCAACAAGAAATAAAGAAAGAAAAATGCAAATAGAAAAATCTAAACAAAACAACTTATAAAGCTTTAATAAAACTAAAAACTCTTTAAAAACCCTAAACCTTGCTCTTGAATGCCTTGAATAATGTTTTAGAATGCCCTAGGAAGCCCTATTTATAAGTAGGGACCTCCAATTTTCGTACAAATTTGAAAAACCCTAGAAACCGCATCAAATATATATATTTTCCCAAAATAGACTTCTCGCTGCATAGTTTGTTTAAAACAGACTTCCTGCTAAGCAGTTTTCCAAAATAAACTTTAAAGCTTCATAATACACTTTTTCAGGACAATTTCAGGATTCTTCACTTCAAATCTTCGATTCTCTTCATTCTTCACTTGGTTTTCTTAGATCTTTGGCATATGAATTCTTCAATCTTGGTCTCCTAAGATCAATCCCCTTGCTTTGGTAATTCTTGAGCATCAAAATCATGCTTTTAACACCATTTTTCAATCCAAACACTTAAATTCACCTTGCAACACATACATGAGTAAAATAGAATATTAAGCGGATTCATGTTCATAAAACCAAGATATAAATGGGGAAAATTAAAGACCAACACAAAATTTGGTTGGGCTCAACCCAACTCGATCCTGAAAATTGAGAAATAAGGTCCCCTTGAATTTTCCTAATCTATCCATTTATCAAGTGAACTAAGTATGTCCAAAGAAATAAACATTAAAAAATTAAAAAATAAATAAATAAACCAAGGGTCTAGATTCAAGATAGATGGTAATCTATCCATTTATCAAGTGGGCCAAACATGTCCAAAGAAATAAACATTTTAGAAAAATGAAACTAAACGTTTGGATTCAAGATAAATGGTTGTCTAAGGATTAGAATGGCATATTTATAGAACATAACATATGCACAAGTTGGGTCGGGCTGGGCTGGGTCATGTTGGTTGGACCAAAATGACTTAAGCCCAAGCCCAAACTGAACATTTCTATCCCTAAATAAAATCAAACAACATGTCCGAGGGTATTTTTGTCCAACGGTACAAATTGATTTTTTTTTTTTTTTTTTTTAATCTTATCGTGGAAATTTTTTCATGCTAATGATTGAACGGTTTTCATCATCCCATCAATATGATCTTTTCACATAGCATATTGACATATGGAAGAGAGTGAAATGATGACAAGGTGTTTCTCAGGTAGTTAAAATCTTTAATTCATGAGAAATGGTAAAAGTAAATTATTATTTTTTAATTAAATAATATGTTATATGTATAATTTCTAGATCATACTACTAATAAAAAAAAATTATTTTAAAATTATCGAAAAAAAAATTAATACTAATAAAGTCCTAATTCAATTAAAATAGAACTAATTGAAAATTTTAACTTTTGTCTTAAAAGAAAGAAAAGTTCTAAATCGTATTTTGATTATAAAATCTAAAACTCTAAAAATAAATAACTACAACAAAAATTAAAATTACTAAAAATAATAAATTTCCTTTAAAATTACATTTTTGAATTGGTATAGTATGTTTTCCTGCGAAATTTCTCACTATATGAAATGAATTTCTTTGAACTAAGCATGTTTAGGCCCAATTATGCTATGCCCTATGTAGGATTGATCCAAAGGTTTAGTGGCCCAAAGACCATTTTAATGGTGGGCATTCAATCGCTACTGTTTTCTGTGGTGTGGTCGTGCACCAGCCCTTGATTGGTCAAGCAGGGCTCACGATCGGTCGAGCATAGGACAAAAAATCTCATAAAAAAAAGAATTTCATAACTGGAATGAATTGCAAGAGAGCAGTAGCACAATAATAATGAAAGAAATTGGAATAAACAAAAACAACCAGTAGTTGGAAGAGTTGAGGCGAGTTATAGAAATGTTGGCTTAAAGACAAATAAGCCCCCACACTTGATCGAAATGGATTGATGATGCACTGGGTCACAACTCTCTGCCTCTACGATACAACAACTCTTCAGAGTATACATGCTCATATCCAGTGCACATAGGATCTAAGCCCCATGAATATGGCCGAAGTTGTGTTGCCCAAAAGAAAATTTTAGGAAAAACTAACTAGTGGAAAGATTGCCATTTCTTGAAAAAAATTGCAAAACTAAGGACTCTGGTTCGTTCCTATTTCGGAGTCTGGATGGGAGGGTTTTTTCAATCTTCAAATTTCAATTCAAAAATTAAACTTCGAGAAGCAACAACAGTTACAAGACTTAGTCCAACTACCACACATGTCGTGAGGAGACTTGTTGCTTGAACAAGAGACTCTTTCGTTAAGACATGTTTCATAACTGACCGATCAACATGAATTAAAATTCAAATTAAGAAAAAATTGAGCCAAAAAATTATATGTAGGCCCGAGCCTCACCCACATGCCATGCCATGGCACGTCCATGGCCTAGCCCGGCCCAGCTCAGCGCGCGCTTGTGGTAAATAAAGCAACCCACACCCCAACTCATAGTTCATGTGCATGCCTGGGGATTGTGTTGAGCAAATTGGAGACAACGGTTGTACACTCTTGAAGAAGACAACTTTAGTGGCATTTGCGAGGTCCCACAGTAGGAATGGCCAATGGTATTTTAATTTCATTCAGAGTGTATATAGGAAATTGATGTGGTAGTTAGTTTAGTTGACTAAGAGGTCTCTTGACAGCCTTGAAAGGTGTGAAAATATGTGACGCAGGGATGAACGTGATGAGGATAACTACTTCGAATCCACGGAACTTCTCTCGACTCCTCACAGAGACTTCTCGAATCCGCGAGGAAAGAAAGCAGAAAATAGAAATAAATTCTAAGAAATTCGAAATTGATTAATTGATTACTAAAAATGAGTTCACAACCCTTTAAATGGGGGTACCAAGCAATGGGAAAGAAATCAGAATCAAACTACAACTAAAACTCCTAGAAATCGCGACTTACTATAAATAGTAAACTTACTATTTATAGACGGTCGTGATGTCTACTAGTGCGCAAGGTTTTCGGCCAAAAATAGTAAGTGTCCTATTTGGCTTCACCAAACCGTTCTCCTAATTATTCTAAGCTCTTTTCACGTTAGGCACAACTCCTAAAGCCCGACGGATGAAGAGTTATAATCAAACTAAAACTTACTATTTATAGTAAAAACGAAATTAAAATAGGGAAACGACCGTCGATCCTGGGTTTCTCGCAATTCTGGGCATCGCAACCCGGCGTAGCGGGGTTGGTTGGCTAAAGTAGCTCGTTTTACCTCAAAATCATATATTTTACGTCAGCTAACTCATTCCGGATTGCGAGATACGCCCGATCTAAGGCCCGACAGTCCGGATCACTTCTGTTATCGACTGGGCCTTTTCTGATCCATCTTGGCCATGAAACTGTCCGCAACCCGCTCTACATCAATATGTTACCGTAGAAACACATGCTGACAGCCCTGAAATGCGTTTGGCGTCCACGACCTTGTAACCTCTTAATCATCATATAGAGGGCAAAAATTGGGTAAGAAATCTTTGAGCGAGACTCAAATGTTTCGTTCCCAAAGTTTACACACTATACAATGCAAAAGCAATGACATGGTTGTACGGGCTGATGCATTTCAGGGTGGTCTGCGGTCAGCATATGTTTTTGCAATGTTGTATTATCCATGCCTTTTTTCTGAATACAGCCTTAATGTTTATTTTTCTTAAAATGTTAGTCAATTGATTTAATTTGGAAATGAACAGGGATTTAATATTAGGAATGGATGCGACTTCATAACAGTTAATGGGATTAAGAGGGATCGGTGAAGTCATTAAGAAGTAATCCCATTTCCTTTGGGATTCGTCAGTCGGTTTCATAGGGGCATTAGTCGAATATTTGTTTCTTTTCTTTTTTTTTTTACTAATTTTTTTGAGATGTTGAATATTTGTTTCATAACTGATGTTTTATTTAAACCAACCTGATTTAAATGATTTTTAACTCGCAAGAACCCAGGCAATAACTGGGGTTTGATATGCAATATTTGGCCCTCAACAATAACTTTAAAGTGGAAACTTGAGTCTTAAGCTACTTATTATCTCTTATAAGAATTTTTTCTGTTGATTTTAAGGAAAATATTTAAAAAAGAATTTTTTATTTTTTATTTTTATTTTTATTTTTTTATATAAAAGGAAGAAAAGAAGGTATTGAAAGGTTGCAGTGCTGTGTACTATGGTGTTTTTCCAATTGTTTACGTGGTTCTTGAACCTCTCTGGTATCATTTGTGGTATCAATTGCAATTTGACACTTATGGACTCTGTTCTTGTTACGTGGTGGACTTTTTTGCAAAAAAATAAAAATAAATGATGATGATGATACTAATAGTAAATAAATAAATATAAATAATAATGATGATGATGATGATGATACTAATAGTAAATAAATAAATAAAAATCCATGCAACTTAATTTGCAAGCCTTCTAATTCTTTTTATTGCTTCATACGTGGAACCCATGTCTTTGGCTAGAGGTTGCTATGACTTTTTAAGGGCACCTTGGTTTAGGTTTAGTTATATGGTTAAGATTAAAACATGGCCTAAATATTGGAATTTGTTTAGGCTTAGGGTCTGTCTGGGAGGTATAAAATAGTTGTTTTTACCAGCCATAGGTTCTAGTTTTGAAGTTCATCTGCTTATTTTCTGATTTTGTAGAAAACGTGTGTATTCAGTTTGGGCATCATGAGTGTTTTAGCACTACTCTTCTTTTACAAGTTTGTTTCTTCTCTCCTTCTTCAATCAATAACTGCATATGATCTGGTAGGCGTTAACAGTTCTAGTCTCCCGTAATTTATGTTTCGATTTCTGGAATAGGTTTTAGTGGTTGGAGCTTAGTTGATAGTTGTTGAGTTTTTGAAATACTTGATGGAAATCAGGATCAGATTTCTGGGAGTTATTTTTGTTTGTTGATGAAATCTTAGTTCTGTGACTGCTTTGTTGAATGTACTTGTGGGATGGTTCAATCTGCTGGGTTCGTGTATGGTTGCTGGAAATATCAAATATTTGAATATACTTTCTACAAGTATGTTTTTCCTTTGTACCTCAATCAGTACTTATGTAAGAACTGGTAAGCATTAATAGTTCAAATTTAATTGCTGGAATGAATTTTGGTAGTGAGAGCATAGTTCACAGCAGTATTCAATTTATCGGCGATATCGGCCAATATCTCTGTTTTGGTGGGTATGGGATACATTACTGTTGATGTCAAAATCTGGATCGCCCTCCACTCATTGGGTTGACCCTAGTCCTGCACAAAGGGTGAGCAAAGGAGACCCTGGCTAAGCCGGGGGACCCTCCGATGCCTAAGTCAGGCGAAAGGAATCGGGGTCTAGTATTGAAGAGTATAGGGATTACTAGATATTGCGTACCTGTAGCAGTGAGGTCTTCACGTATTTATACTTAACCATCGAATGATCTGGATCCGATGATCACGGCACGATTCTCTCAATCAGGGAGATTTTCGGATCGTGGAGATGTCGTACGCAATCCAAAGATCTCGTAACGCGCGGCAGACGTATCTGCGAGCGACATAATCGCCCACGCCTCCTTACGGCAGTTTCTAAGTCCAGCTTACCCACGTCTCCTTACGGCAGCTTCAACGCTTGGCACGAGGGACGTCTATCATTGAGAGTGGCCTCAGCTCGGCGTAGTTGATGGCGACCATCATGGTCCGAGCCGATCCCCCATTCACTGTCCGAGCCGATCCCCATTCGGTTATAAGTGACGGATATCGACCTTGAGCTTGTGTCAACGAGTGTGGGTTACAATCCGCGCGGACAGTAGATGAGTCGGAGGTACTCAGCCGGCACACCCTTTTCGTTTCATATTCTCTACCGGGCCTTATGCCTGGACCTTGACGGTGTTTATTCTCGGGTCGGCCAAGGGGTCGGAGCTTCTATCTTTATTATCTGAACTAAGTTGCTAACTGCTCGTCCAATCAGATCAGAGTACTGCCCGGCCTCGGAGTTATGAAGGGCTCGGATTTTCCCATAACAGAAGCCCCCTACTCTTCGAGGTCTGTTAAGGGCTCGGAGAGTAATCATAAGGGAAATCGAGTACCTCGTCCACGGGTTCCTCCGAGCACATCGGAACCTCAGCAGTTTGAATCATCCCGTTCGCAGGATTTTTCGCTCTTAGCTCGATGCGTGACAGGCACGTTACGACGGTTAATCTTTCGAATCGTCGTCTGCTTATGAGCTGTTGCCACGTATGTCTGTCATTATTCGAACGTCTTTTCCCTTCTTCAACGCACACCGCTTGACAGGGCTCGAGCCAATGGGGCGGTGCCACGTCAGCTCCGAGTGATATTTATGCCAATTCGGCTGCTGCCATCATTGCTGGTAATTAATGCGCCGATGTAGCCGAGCCTATATAATCCCTCTTTCGAAAGCTCGAGGTTCACTTCTGTGCATTGTGTCGAGCTGATATCGGAGGAGGCGATTTCCGGCGAAGGCGATTCCGTTCGTTTTCGAATTTTCCGTTAGGCGATTCAGATCGGTCGAGTATTTCCGGCAGGAGCGATTTCCGGTAAGTCTCCTAATTATTCTAAGCTCTTTTCACGTTGGGCGCAACTCCTAAAGCCCGACGGATGAAGAGTTATAATCAAACTAAAACTTACTATTTATAGTAAAAACGAAATTAAAACAAGGAAACGACCGTCGATCCAGGGGTTTCTCGCAATTCCAGGCATCGCAACCCTGCATGACAAGGTTGGTTGGCTAAAATAGCTCGTTCTACCACAAAATCATATATTTTACGTCAGCTAACTCATTCCGGATTGCGAGATACGCCCGATCTAAGGCCCGACGGTCCAGATCACTTCTGTCATCGACCGGGCCTTTTCTGATCCATCTTGGCCATGAAACTGTCTGCGACCTGCTCTACATCAATATGTTGCCGTAGAAACACATGCTGACGCCCTGAAATGTGTTTGGCGACCACAGCCTTGTAACCTCTTAATCATCATATAGAGGGCAAAAATTGGGTAAGAAATCTTTGAGCGAAACTCAAATGTTTGGTTCCCAAAGTTTACACACTATACAATGCAAAAGCAATGACATGGTTGTACGGGCTGATGCATTTCAGGGTGGTCTGCAGTCAGCATATGTTTCTGCAATGTTATATTATCCATGCCTTTTTTCTGAATACAGCCTTAATGTTTATTTTTCTTAAAATGTTAGTCAATTGATTTAATTTGGAAATGAGCAGGGATTTAATACTAGGAATGGATGCGACTTCATAACAGTTAATGGGATTAAGAGGGATAGGTGAAGTCATTAAGAAGTAATCCCATTTCCTTTGGGATTCGTCCGTCGGTTTCATAGGGGCATTAGTCGAATATTTGTTTCTTTTCTTTTTTTTTACTAATTTTTTTGAGATGTTGAATATTTGTTTCATAACTGATGTTTTATTTAAACCAACCTAATTTAAATGATTTTTAACTCGCAAGAACCCAGGCAATAACTGAGGTTTGATATGCAATATTTGGCCCTCAACAATAACTTTAAAGTGGAAACTTGAGTCTTAAGCTACTTATTATCTCTTATAAGAATTTTTTTCTGTTGATTTTAAGGAAAATATTTAAAAAAGAAATTTTTTTTTTATTTTTTTTTTTAAAAAAAAAAGGAAGAAAAGAAGGTATTGAAAGGTTGCAGTTAGAGGCTTAGGCTAGGTTTTGAGCTCTTCATCTTTAAGTCTACAAATCGTGTTTTGGAGATGAACAGGGAACTCTTGGAATTGGTTTGCTAAGCAAAATACTACAGGTAGGTATTGCTGTGTACTATGGTGTTTTTCCAATTGTTTACGTGGCTCTTGAACCTCTCTGGTATCATCTGTGGTTTCAATTGCAATTTGACACTTATGGACTCTGTTCTTGTTAAGTGGTGGACATTTTTGCAAAAAATAAAAATAAATGATGATGATGATACTAATAGTAAATAAATAAATATAAATAATAATGATGATGATGATGATGATACTAATAGTAAATAAATAAATAAAAATCCATGCAACTTAATTTGCAAGCCTTCTAATTCTTTTTATTGCTTCATACGTGGAACCCATGTCTTTGGCTAGAGGTTGCTATGACTTTTTAAGGGCACCTTGGTATAGGTTTAGTTATATGGTTAAGATTAAAACATGGCCTAAATATTGCAATTTGTTTAGGCTTAGGATCTGTCTGGGAGGTATAAAATAGTTGTTTTACCAGCCATAGGTTCTAGTTTTGAAGTTCATCTGCTTATTTTCTGATTTTGTAGAAAACGTGTGTATTCAGTTTGGGCATCATGAGTGTTTTAGCACTACGCTTCTTTTACTAGTTTGTTTCTTCTCTCCTTCTTCAATCAATAACTGCATATGATCTGGTAGGCGTTAACAGTTCAATTTTAATCTCCGGTAATTTATGTTTCGATTTCTGGAATAGGTTTTAGTGGTTGGAGCTTAGTTGATAGTTGTTGAGTTTTTGAAATACTTGATGGAAATCAGGATCAGATTTCTGGGAGTTATTTTTGTTTGTTGATGAAATCTTAGTTCTGTGACTGCTTTGTTGAATGTACTTGTGGGATGTTTCAATCTGCTGGGTGTCAAACAACCATTTACTCCAAAAGCTCAAGCTGTCAGAGTGTGGTGTATCAATGTATATCAAGGGACTTTATCACTTCAACACCCCCCTCGTCAGTATATATGTTCCCATGCGGAGTTCCTACCCCGCACATGCTGGGGGTGTTGAAGTGATAAAAGTCCCTTGATATACATTGATACACGACACTCTGACAGCTTGAGCTTTTGGAGTAAATGGTTGTTTGACACTGGGTTCGTGTATGGTTGCTGGAAATATCAAATATTTGAATATACTTTCTACAAGTACGTTTTTCCTTTGTACCTCAATCAGTACTTATGTAAGAACTGGTAAGCATTAACTGTTCAAATTTAATTGCTGGAATGAATTTTGGTAGTGAGAGCATAGTTCATAGCAGTATTCAATTTATCGGCGATATCGACCAATATCTCTGTTTTGGTTGGTGTGGGATGCATTACCATACCCAAAAAAAAAAAAAAAAAAAACAAATTTCCAATGTATCGATGATGAATTTGTTAATACATGATGATCTATTGTCAGCCACATCATAAATACACTGTATTGATCAATACTGGCAATCTTTCATAAGCATTGACATCCCCAAAAATCAGTAAAATTTTGAAAAAAGGATTTAGAAAAACCTTTTTCACCAAATGTTTTGCCGGAATCTATTCCTAGCAACTCCACTCGAGTTGTTTCACATGAAAACACTAGATTGGTGGACAAGTCACAACCGGGGAGGTGTTTTAGGCCAGACCTCAAAGGTGAGAAAAATGTAATTTTATTTATTTTTACTTTTAACAACAATTGAAATCCACATCTTTGTGTGGCTTTCATGCATTGACATGGATTCGAAGCAAGAAATTTCAATTTTGAAGGTGAAAAGTGGAAGAAATTGATTATCTAAATTTCTTCCATTTTAACCATTTAAAATCGTAATGTGTGGAAAAATATATGTTTACGAGTGTTGGCCGATCAACAAATTGGCCATCCTCTATCTTTTCTCTTCTTTTCTTTTCTTTTTTGGGATTTTTTTTTTTAATTAACTTCCACTTGGATATGAGACTAAGTTTTTCTTGTTGTTGTTCTTGTTTTTTGTTGTATCACTTTTTTTAATATAAATTTGCTTTTATTGCATGATATTTGTATGATATGAATTCATTTTGGATAAAATTGCATCACTTATGCTGATAGCGCATAGTTTTATCCCTAATGAATGAAAAGATATTATGCATGGTTTTTGGTTAATGCTCGTGTTCTAAGTGTGTAATCATGCGCTTGTTAACTTCTGAAGTTTCAGTGAAAAATTCCACCATATTCCTGATGTTTCCCTCATACTGCAATACACTACATGATACGTGATATTTCCTATGTTTTAGATAATGCTTTTGGATCTAAGGGTGCGATACATAATGCGGTACCAATACTTTGAACATTGGTTCATAGTTGTTGGGATATTGAAATGCTTCTTGGTAATCAAGATCATTTTTCCGGGAATTGCTTGCTCATTATTGAATTGTATTTTTGTCTTGATTGTTGAATATTCTTACAGAAATTGATTCTAATTTGCTAAGATAATGTATGGTTGCTAGTGTTAGAAACAATGGTATGGGAAATATATGTACAATAATAAATCAAAGAAATATAGAACAATACACCTGTTTAAACGATTGTGAAAACAGCAAACCAGTCTGTGACGAATCTGATTTCATGCTGGAGCGAAGTGCGTACACGGTCGCCTGTTTGAGATAGTTCAAGCCCTTAGCAAAATCCGTCGGAGCAGTACGCTCCCAACGCAATCTCCAAGATACAGTTGCCCAATATATGGTTTTGATAGCGTGCATAGGTCGTCCGAAACATAACACCAATACCACTACCAAACCTTCTTCGCTTGTCCAGTAGGGATGTCAATGGGCTGCTTTAGGGTTGGGCCAAGCTCTATCAAGCTGGGCCTGCCTTGTTCAACCTAAGCCCAAACCCGGCTCAGGCCCGTGACAGGCCAAAATAGTCCAACCGAGCCCGTCTGACATGTTTATACAAGGCCTGGCTCAAGCCCGAGGCCTCTCAAAAGGGATAAATGAAAAAATGAAGAAGAAGAAACGACATTATGTGGCGTTTCAGCATATACTTGCTGGAGAAGAAACGATGTTTAACGGCATTTCAGCCTGAGCCCTCTCAAAAGGAATGAAAACCCTCATTTCCTAATTAAAATAGAATTATTAAATAAATATACGGATTCCGTTCTGCAAATACCTACCAAAGAGAAACAATGCGAAGTGGGGCCCACGAGGGGGTTTCGGTTGGGGTCCTAACTAGGGGTGCACACGGTTCGGATCCGGTTTCAAAAGGGATGAGAACTAAAGGTGCCCCCCTTCACATGAACGGCCCATATCGACAGCTGGCAGGACCAATTCATCTATCTCCTTGGCCATTCGGTTCCAGTTTCAAAACCGAAACCAAACCGTGTGCACCCCTAGTCCTAACCCATGCGATGTGTGGCCTAGGCTATGAGATAAAGGGATTAATTTGCCATGCTCTATCAGTTCGAACTTTTAGAGCAAGTGGTTAGTTGTCCTGCATCAAAGTGGTATCAGATACATAGGTTTAGCATAGGATTTTCGTTTTGCACTTGCACTTAGGTTAGAGTCGCATATAGGGTTATTAGAGCACACATTGCATATAGAATCTAAGATCATATTGCAGATTTTTGTTTCTAGTTTGGAGTGTCCCATTGCTGAATTTTCAGCTAGCGTTTTCCACTTATACCATTACTGAATTTTCAGACAGCGGGATGGCTCCATTTATTATTTATGGAATACTTGAAGCAACAAAAAAACAAACACCACTTTCTGGTTATTATCAGTTTCTTCTTTTATGCCCTGGAATAACAATTTCTTTTGTTTCAATTGCTGGTTGAAATGAGCAGATTAATATCAATTCGGAAAGAAGCTTTCTGTCCACCTAGGATCCAATAGTTACCACTAGATGTAGTCTAAGAAACAAAAATGTTTTTACATTGGATTCCCCACAAATCAATGATTAGGTCCCTCAAACAACATTATCTCCCTTAAAATGAAGATATTGGACACTAAAATAACCAAAACCATGTAATGGATAAAATAGTTATCTTAAATCTCATCATATAGGAAAATGCTTGGGAAAACTTTGAATTGAGATTTTGAGTTCCTTAGCTTTAATCTGGAATGTGGACAAATATTTCTGTTCTTGTGGGAGCTTCAATCTTGAAAAAAGGTAGGCCTAAGGAGAACTGTCCATGAATAACTCCTTTGGCAATTACTATACTCTGCATGCAATTTCTGACTCTTTTTATTTTTATATTCCTTTTTCGTATTTTTTTTCCTGAAGCTAGTGGTGATCTATATTACTGGATCTACATATCAAGTCATTCTCATGCTTCCATAGGCACTTTTATTCATTTTCACAAATTTAGGCTGAATTTGGATGTACTGTCAAATTGGAAATGCAACTATTAATCTAATAAAGTGGAAACAACCAAATTGTAATTTCCCTAGCTTTCGCACCAAGGTTCTGGCCTTCAGATTGCAAGTAAATTGAGAAACACTGCAATTTATGGGCTACTTCCCAGTTATGAATACCATAAAATGAGCTTTGCTAACCGCACCCACGTGCAGTAAAGCTCATGTAGACACATCTACCAGCATGACACATAGGTGCAAGATCCAATCCATCCATCTTGTTGGTCCGACCTTGTACATGTTTCCCAAAAATAATTCTGATCCACTCAGCATGTGACACAGGGATGAACGTGATGAGGATAACTACTCTGAATCCACGGAGCTTCTCTGGACTCCTCACAGAGACTTCTCGAATCCACGAGGAAAGAAAGCAGAAAATATATATAAATTCTAAGAAATTCGAAATTGATTAATTGATGACTAAAAACGAGTTCACAACCCTTTAAATAGGGGTACCAAGCAATGGGAAAGAAATCAGAATCAAACTACAACTAAAACTCCTAGAATCCTTGACTTACTATAAATAGTAAACTTACTATTTATAGACCGTCGTGATGTCTACTAGTGCGCAAGGTTTTCGGCCAAAAATAGTAAGTGTCCTATTTGGCTTCACCAAACCGTTCTCCTAATTATTCTAAGCTCTTTTCACGTTGGGCGCAACTCCTAAAGCCCGACGGATGAAGAGTTATAATCAAACTAAAACTTACTATTTATAGTAAAAACAAAATTAAAACAGGGAAACTATCGTCAATCCAGGGGGTTTTCACAATTCTGGGCTGTGCAACCCAGCGTAGCAGGGTTGGTTGGCTAAAGTAGCTCGTTCTACCCCAAAATCATATATTTTACGTCAGGTAACTCATTCCGGATTGCGAGATACGCCCGATCTAAGGTCCGACGGTCCGGATCACTTCTGTCGTCAACCGGGCCTTTTCTGATCCATCTTGGTCATGAAACTGTCCGTGACCCGCTCTACATCAGCATGTGGCCTCAATATTCGAAACAGGTAGATGGGTTAGAAAACTTTAGCCTTTGATCTGACCTTGTACATGTTTTCCCAAAAGTAAATCTGGTCCACTCAGCACGTGGGCCCAATATTTGAAACAAGCGGATGGGTTAGAAAACTTTAGGCGAGTTTTTCGGAGCCAGTGGAGCAACTTGATTATTGGGCTACGGATCAGTATAGTGTTGCCATTCTAAAGGATAGATTGGATCTTGGACATAAGTGGCACATGTGTGGGGTATGCATGAGCTTTATTGTATGCACTAGTCTTTTAGCTACTCCTGAAACTGAGTGTTTGTAATTTAATTCCCTCGAGCATCCATACAAAACATAAACGAATGTATTTGAGGGAACTTAGGAGTTAGGAGTAGCGCCAATAGGTGATAAGACGAGGGAAGCAGACTTAAATGGTTTGGTCGTATGCAACGGAGACCAAGAACCGTGCAAGTAAGAAGGGGTGAGCGAGTTCAAATTGAATGTTCTAAAAGGGCAAGGGAAAGGCCCAAATGGATGTGGATGGAGGTAGTAAGAAAAAACTTGATGACCTATGGCGTATCTGAAGGCATGGCCCTTGATATTGGAATGGCATAACATGATTCATTTAGCCGACCCCAATTGATCCAGATATAATTAGATGTTGATGATCCATACACAACATTAACTGAGTCCTTAGCAAATATGACACTGGTTGATAATATGAAGCATATAAATCGAACTACTTTCAATCTTACACGCCAATCTTGCACGCACTCAACCATTCTATATGTATCTACAGCTTCAGTTATAAAAATCAACTGGCCCACATGCGATTGAACCAATATTGGATGGTCATGTTGGTTGTGATCTGGTTCATTAAATATGCTCAAAGCAGTTCGAACGTCAGAAACACCAATTTAATTCATTTTGTGATGTCTGGTATATATATATGATGTTATTTAAGACAAACAACAAAAATAGTATTAATTGTCAGAATTGTAGGTTCACATGTGTAACAAACTGGCAAGCAGACATGTACGAGTACGCAGAACCGAGTGCAGTTCCTCGATGTGACATATGTGAAAATTCACCAGGTTAAATTCTTTCCCTTCTTTGATGATTTTCTTTCCCAAAACAAGGTGATGCTGGTGGTGTCTGGAGATCTGCATTCTTTAACTGGCAATGGGCAGGTGCCGTGACACACATAGGCTGGAGTTGGGCTTGATTTTTAGGCCATTGAGTCAGACCAGGATTGATAAATAGGCTGGGGCAGACCCATGTTGATCAGACACATTTATGCCTGTTACAGGTTCGACCAGGCCTGAAGTTCAGGTGACTAGAAAATGGGACTAACCGATCGAAAAATAGGTAAACATGTACTTTTGACTCCTATGGAATGGGAATGTACACTGCCTTGTTCTTTTAGTTCCCTCATAAATTGCAATACTCAAAAGAAAACAAGAACTGCTAATTCACATTGTAAGCGTACATGACTTACATATCGAAATTGTGCAGACTTGTGTGAGATCAGAGATGCTCATCACACAACCCCTACTATGTAGATGCCATTTTGAAAAATAGGCCAATATGATATCGGTGGGCTACAGGTTTTAAAAAATGAATGTTGAAGAGAAATTGACCAATACTCCAAATTTTATGTACAAGTGGATCAAATCGGCCTGATTTTTAACATAGTATCTACAGAGTGGGGATCCCACTAATGAGTAGCTCCAAACTCGAACACATATGCCTTGTTAACACATGTGATGTAAGTTGATGCAAGACAATTAACTACTTGCTCTAATAGCTTGAACTGATAGAGCATGGCGAATTAATCCTTTTATCTCATAGCCCAGGCCCCACATCCCATGGGTTAGGACCTCGGCCGAACCCTCCTCGTGAGCCCCACATCACATGAGGCCTACCTCACACGAGCCACCCACCTCACACGGGCCACCCACCCTGAGTGTGCCCCTGCATTAATCACCCTCAACGAGGAGTCTTAAACACGAGACCTCCTTCCTGCTCTTATACCACTTTGTTGCGGGACAATTAACCAATTGTTCTAAAAGCTCGAACCGATAGAGCATGGCGAATTAATCCATTTATCTCATATAGCCCAGGCCCCACATCCCATGGGTTAGGACCTCGGCTGAACCCCCCTCTTGAGCCCCACATCACATGGGTACCGCCTCACACGAGCCACCCGCCTCACATTGGCCGCCCACCCCGAGTGTGCCTCTGCATCCCACAGGCAACCCCACTCAAGCCCGGTGTGAAAATGGCCCTGCATTACAGGTACTCTTTCAAGGGCACTCAACCAATTTCCTTTGCATTTCCAAATAAATGTCTGCAAATGTTGGCTCATTTGCTTGTTTTCTTTGCATGATGCATCTTTTAGAGGGTCCTGAGCTGTAAAAATGTATAGTCTGCAGTTGCTTTTGTTTCTACAGGAGTTGACCATGGTTTGGTAATCCAAACTATTGGTCTGATGCATAGCTTAAAAAAAGCTCGAATGTCTATCAAGTCAAGTAACCTGGATTTGTTTCTCTGAGTTTTTTCTTGGTAATATTTAATATTTAAAATATAAAAATATATAAAGTCAAGTTTTGTCGAGTTTCAAAGTTCTGAGATTTTTCAAGTCAAGTTGAGGTTTTTTTTTTTTTACCTGGTTCTTAACCGTGTCCTGACCAAATCGATTTTTTCTCTAGTCTTGATCAAATCTTTTTTTTTCTTTTTCCGAGTCTTGATAAAATCTGGCAGATTCGAATGGGCGTGATTGATTCAAAAAAAAAATCAAGTTTTTAAACTGTGGTATGATGGGTCCCACTATATAGACAGAGGATGTCTCTTAATTTTCCCACATTGAAAGATCCTAAACCATCTTATTGTGGTCTGTTTTGTTAGATATCAAGCATTGTTTTTTTTGTTTTTTCTTATCGATAAGCTGAAAAGATTAGGTCATTGCTGTGAGAATATTGTGTATATGGGATGTTTAAATAACCACTCTCCAAGACCATACAAGAAGTTTATTTAGAGCTTCTCTATACATAGTATATTACAACTAATAACCTATACACAATCCCATATACACAATATTATCACAATTGCAATCCACGAGAGTTTTGAGGCATGCCCCACCATGGTGGGTTCCATCAGATTGAGAGTATGGACCTCTACACCATGGCCCCCACATGTATAGAATTCAAAGCGTGCGTGGAATTTCAAAGTATCAGTAAACTATGTTTTATTGAGGATTGGGAACCTATAATTCTTCCTTCTTCCTTCTTTTTTATTTCTTTTTTCTTTTTCTTTTTTTCCTCGGAAAGGTAGTGCGACATAACTGATACATTGTTTCCTTATGGATCCTGGTAGCCTTCTTTTACTGTGAGATCGATGGATACTCATTATGCTTGCAATGTGATTGCATCGTACATGTTAAAGGCAAATGAAGCCATGAGAGGTATCTACTTCTGAGGCAGCGGGTCAAGGTTAGCGACTCCATATATGGCTAGGGACAAGGTCAATGGTATTAAGAAGTATGAGAATTCACTTGCAGTTTTGTTTTTGTGTAGTTTTTAGGAGTGAAACCAGGCCCATTTGAAGATTTAGTTTTGAACGATTTCGAACACGATGATAAGAGGGAATGGAATTAGAGCTGTACATGAGTCAAGCTAGATCGAAAAGCTCGCTTGACTCTGCTCGACTCAGCTCGGATTGACTCGGCTTAAAAAGCCGACTCAAGGTGAGTCAAGCTTGTTTACTAAAGCTCAAGTTGAATTCAAGCCAAGTTCGGCCATGGTGTATTTCAACTCGACTCGACTCAAACTCGACTTGACTCGAAGCTCGAGCTCGAGCTCGACTCGGCTCAAGTAATTTATTTTAATAATATATATTATATTAATATTAAATATATATAATATATATATTTAAGTTTTTTTTTTTTTTTTAAAGTTAAAATTTAAAAGTTTTTACTAAAAAACCCTACCCGTCCCCATTCCCTCTTTTTCTTTCCCTTATCCTACAGAGGTAAACTCGACTCGACTCGAGATAAACTCGACTTGACTTGAACCACCAGCTCGACTCCAACTCGACTCGAAAGCTTTGGCAAACAAGCCAAGCTTCAATGTTGAGCTCGAGGGCGAGCTCGAGCTCAAACTCGAGTATAGCATGGACGAGTCAAGCCAAGCTTGGCCCACCTCGACTCGACTCGGCTCGATGTACAGCCCTAAACAGAATGGACTACTTCATCAGAAACCATTGGTTGATGGCATGAAAGACAAAATGGATGGCTACAAAGCTCCTCTCATTGCCATATCTAAACTTCATATTAACCACAACAAGAATGAACCGGCGATGATTGACCTCAATGCGAGACCACATCAAATGCAAAGACATGTTACAAACTTAAGCCAGGTAGAAGCGGTTTTATCTTTTCGTGTTTAATGATGCTTGAGTGTTTTATGTAGTCCTCTACTCCTTAACCATGTCTGCGGCTCAACCTCAGCTTGTTGGATGTTCCAGGGATCCACTCAGATTGCTCGAGACTCATATAATTGTATGCTTTTGCATCTCTGACAAACAAATGCCATTTCTTTATTGAGAAATGCTGCTTCTTAGCGCTGGCCTGAAAACGCCGAAGGCCGGCTCCCAATGTGCGAAACCGGTAAAACATGCACGAGTTCTAAGCCATTCATCAAGTAGTGCATGTGATTAATTTTCCTGTCACAACCCTAAATTTAGTGTTGGTAATCCATGATTACTATACACCAAATTTTAGTTGACAGCCTCCGTAGAACTTCGATTTTGGGACTTCCAACTATCACATATTAAGTCCTATAAGCGGGGTTCTACAGAGGCTGTCAACCAAAATTTGGTGTATAGTAATCATGGATTACCAACACTAGATTTAGGGTCGTGACAGAAAATGGTATCAGAGCATGATCTAGGAAATATCTGCATAAATCATATAATGTATTTATTATATGTTGTTGTGTTAGAGTTGTTAGGTTTATATTTTACGAAGTAGAGGGAGTTGTATGGTTATTTACTATTGTGTATATTGTATACGTTTACTTGTTCTTTTTAGGCTAATTCGATGTTTTATCTATAGGATGCCACCTAGAAAGAATCTTGTTCAGACTCCTTCAGTGCAACCCAAGTCTAAGTCAAAATCTACGTCAAAATCTGTTTTAGATCCAGTTATACCTGTTCCTGCAACACAACTTCAACAACTGTTGCAGACTATGTCAACTATAACGGCTAATCAAAAGCAGCGATCTAGTTATACTCCTGAGACATCAGCGCAGGAGCGGGCCAGTGCTCTTTTTATGGAGTTTAGACGTCTAGATCCACCTTATTTTTTTGGTAAGCCAGATCCTATGGCAGTCAAGCTATGGAAGTCAGAAATAGAGAAACTTTTTCAAGTTATGGGTTGTACTTCCAAGCAATGTGTTACCTTAGTAACTTATCAATTGCAAGGAGAGGCAGAACAATCGTGGGAGTCAGTTGTTCATTCAGTAGATCCAAAATTTGTGTGGACATGGGAAGCATTTAAAGACCAGTTCGATTGTAAGTTTTTCTTCGTAGCTGTTCGTCGTCAGAAAGCACATGAATTCGATTCTTCGGTTCCGGGTGAGATGTCTATTGTTGACTATGACGCTCGTTTTATAGAATTATTTCGTTTTGCTCCACATTTAGTAACCAATGATGATTTGAAGGCGAGGAAATTTGAGGATGGTTTGCATCCTAGTTTGCGATCTCGAGTTATAGGGTTTGAGTTGTCGACTCTTGAGGGAGTAGTAGCGAAGGCACAGATTTTTTAGTCTGATTGGAACCAACAACAAAGTACGCATCCATTTACTTCTAATCAGCGAAGGAAGATGAGATTTATTTCAGAGAGTGGTAGTAGTTTTCAGCCCTTTTCATCCTCAAAGAGGCCTACAGTTAAATATGATAATGCAGCCAGACCTGATGTAAGACCCCCAGTATCACCATCTGTTCCTCAACGACAGTTTTTAGCCAGACCTGATGTCAGATCCCCAGTATCACCGTCCGTTCCTCAGCGACAGTTTTTCGGAGCCTGTTATAATTGTGGTGGCGTAGGGCACCGTAAAAAGGATTGTCTTAATCCGCAGAAACAACAGCCATATCAACCACCTAGACATCAGTAGCCCCAGCAGTAAAGGCCACCATATAGGACACAATATAGGCCCTAACAACAACAGTCTCAACAACAATCACAACGGCAGCAAGGTAGACAACCCTTACCCCTTCAGACGCAACCTCGTGTTTATGCAATCCAGAAGAGAGATTCTCGGACTAAGGGAGGAGTCATATAAAGTATACTTGTAGTATCATCCCTTTTCGCACGTGTCCTTTTTTATTCTGACGCATCACATTCATTTATAGCAGATAGTTTTTGTCAGTCGTTGGAATTGCCAAAAATATCGATGACCAAGGGATTAGAGCTCTTGACTCCTTTAGGGAAAAGAATGGTGTTGAGTTCTATATGTCAGGACTGTCCTGTTTACATAGCAGAGTATGCCCTTCCAATTGATTATTATGTTTTAGAGTTGTTAGAGTATGATGTGATTTTGGGAATGGACTGGTTATCCAAGTACCATGCAGTGTTGGACTGTACAGCTAAGACAGTCACCTTTTTTATACTTGACCAACCTCGATTTCAATTTATGAATGATCTTATAGATAAGTTTATAGAGACTTTGATGTCCTGTATTCATAAAGAGTCCAAAGGTGTATGTATTGAACAATTGCTGGTAGTACGTGATTTTCCATATATTTTTCAAGAAATTTCAGGTTTGCCACTCGTTAGACATACAGAGTTTCGAATAGATCTTATCCTTGGCACTGCCCCTATATCCAGAGCCCCTTATCGTATGGCACCGTTAGAGTTGCATGAGTTGCAAAGACAGATAGATGAATTACGTCGTTTGGAGTTTATTCGCCCAAGTACTTCACATTGGGGAACACCTATGCTTTTTGTAAAGAAGAAGGATGGTTCTTTACGGTTGTGTGTCGATTATAGAGGACTTAATGAGGTTATGATTAGAAACAAGTATCCGCTCCCAAGAATAGATGATTTATTCGATCAGTTGAGCAGTGAGCAATATTTCTCGAAAATAGATTTACGGTCTGTCATCAGATTCGGGTTCGGGAGGAGGATATCCCGAAGATAACTTTTGTGACTCGTTATGGATAATTTGAATTTCAGGTCATGTCATTTGGTCTGACTAATGCACCTACAATATTTATGCAGTCGATGAATGAGGTATTCCGTCCTTATTTAAACCAGTTTATTGTTGTTTTTATTGATGATATTTTAATATATTCAAAGACAAGGGAAGATCATGAGTGTCACTTAGAGATGACGTTGCAAACCCTTCGTGTCCACCAGCTATATGCTAAACTGGAAAAATGTGAGTTTTGGCAGGAAGAAGTGAAATTTTTTAGGCACACAGTTTCGAAGAATAGAGTTTCAGTTGATCCAACTAAAGGTTGAAGTAGTTTTTCAATGGAAACAGCCGAAGAATGCATCTGAGATTAAAAGTTTCTTAGGTTTAGCAGTGTATTACAGACGTTTTGTTAAAGGATTTTCTCGTATAGCTGCCCCACTGACTTGATTGACTCAAAAGAATGCAATGCTTGTTTGGAGTGGAGCCTGTGAGCGGGCATTCGCGGAATTAAAAACTCGTCTTACGACGGCACCGATTCTCACTCTTTCATCTGGGAGTGAGGGATTCGTTGTTTATATAGATGTCTCGCTTATAGGTTTGGGGTGTGTCTTAATGCAATAAGGTAAGGTAGTAGCATATGCATCTCGTCAACTTAGGCCTCATGAGCAGAATTATCCCGCACACGACCTAGAGTTAGCAGCGGTAGTTTTTGCCCTCAAAGTATGGAGGCATTACTTGTATGGGGTTAGATTCGAACTCTTTTCGGATCATAAGAGCCCGAAATACCTCTTTTCCCAAGCCGAGTTGAATACGAGGCAGAGACGTTAGATGGAATTGATGAAAGACTATGATTTTGATCTTCAGTACCACCCAGGAAAAACTAATATGGTGGTGGATGCTTTAAATCGTCAGCCACAAGCCCAAGTGGCACAATTGATAATGCGAGAGTAGAAAATGATAGAAGATATAACTGAATTTAATTTTGAGATGACTCTACTGTCCTTAGTTGTACAATTAGCAAACTTGACGATTCAGCCCTCTTTGATATCCCAAGTAATAGAAGCCCAACAGTTTGATTAATGGGCGTTGTTTTGTAAAGATGTGATAATAGGAAAAAGTCAACCGGAGTGGCAGATAGGTTTGGATGGTGGACTTCGGTTTAAGGGCAGATTATATGTTCCAAATATCTCAGAATTGAAGAAGGCCCTTATGGATGAGGCACATCACACTCAATTTACTATCCACCCAGGATCTATAAAGATGTATAATGACATGAAAAGGTAATTTTGGTGGACTGGAATGAAACGTGAAGTTGTTAAGCATGTGTCAGAGTGTGATGTTTGCAAACGAGTAAAGGCAAAGCACCAAAAGCTTGCAGGGGAATTACAACCTTTGGAGATACCGGTATGGAAGTGGGAACATGTAACTATGGATTTCATTGTGGGTTTACCAAAAACCTTACGTCGACATGATGTTATATGGGTTATTATAAACCGTTTGACAAAGACAACCCACTTTCTTCCTATTTGTATTTCTTAGTCTAAAGATCGACTCGCAACTTTGTTTATTAATGAATTTGTTAGATTACATGGTGTACCTATTTCGATTATATTTGACCGAGATCCGAGGTTTATATCAAAGTTTTGGAAGAGTTTTCAAAAAGCAATGGAGACAACTTTAAGATTTAGCACAATATATCATCCACAAATAGATGGGCAGTCCGAAAGAGTTAACTAGATTCTCGAGGACATGCTCAGATCATGTGCATTAGATTTCTCTGGTAGTTGGGACGACCACTTGCCATTACCAGAATTTGCGTATAATAATACTTTTCAGGTTACTATTGGCATGGCTTTCTATGAAGCGTTATATGGTAGACCTTGTAAGTCCCCAAGTTGTTGGACTGAGATTGGTGAGCGATGTCTTTTAGGTCATGATGTTGTCCGAAAAATGTCTGAAAATATTGATCTTATTCGACAACGTATGCTTACAGCTCAAAGTCGGCAGAAGAGTTTTGCAGATCGCCGGCGTAGACCCTTAGAGTTTGTCGAGGGAGACCATGTATATCTCCGAGTTTCACCAGTGAAAGGTGTAGTACGATTTGTGTTAAGGGAAAGTTAGCCCCGAGGTTTATAGGGCCCTTTGATATTGTTAAACGAGTTGGCACCGTAGCTTATCGTCTCGCTTTGCCACCCCAATTATCTGGAGTTCATAATGTTTTTCACGTTTCGATGCTCCGTAAGTGTGATCCGAAGATAATAGCACCTGTTATTGACTAGCAATCCTTAGCAGTTCGAGAAGATGCATCCTATATCAAACAGTCAATTTGTATCATGGATAGAAAAGAACAAGTTCTTCGTACTAAAGTCATTCCCTTAGTTAAAGTCCAATGGGGTTATCATTCTATAAAAAAAGTAACCTGGGAACGGGAAACAGAGATACGCAGTTATTACCCTCATCTATTTGATTCCTAGGTATGTATAAGTATGATATCGTTATTGTTGTATTGTACTGTTATAACCGGATATGTTTTAAAATTTTGAGGGCGATATTTTTTTGTTAGAAGGGGAGAGTTGTAAGGCCCGATGCCCCGAAATCTAGTTCGTACACTAGATAGTTGTTGGTTGTAGGTTCATTGGTCCCAAGAATGTTTTGACTTGATCATAATGTTGTTCTATTATCGAACCGCAAGCTGTATTTCAACCCGATGTCCGAATTTTAAGATACGGACTTAAAATTAAACAATTTGATAAATGACACTTATGTCCTTATTTTATCTGGCGGAGCCCCACCATCGAGTTTTCATAATCCATTAGGTCCGAGAGCCTAACCGTTGTGACCGTAGTCAAGTTACAGAGTTACTAGCGAAAACAACATGTTAATAAGACACCCAGATTGTAAGTTATGTATAGATATGAACATGTATATTTTGAGAAAATATACTCAAATGACCTCGATGTTTTTAAACTCCTTAGAATACGTTAGTTCAAATTACTTAAATAACATTATTATATTGTTACCATAAGCCTACACTTCTTAAAAACATCACAAAACACCTCCCAAACATAAATATAAACATTAAAACACTCTTTTAATATCTCATTTCCAGCACTCTAGTTGAGAAAAAGAAGAAGAAGAAAAGGAAATAGAAATTGAGGTTGAGAACCAATCCTCTGATAGTTACAGGTGAGTGCATAGATTAGGAGCACGCATATGTGTACGTTGGGGTTTCCTTGAAAACCCTATTGCTAAAATTTTTAATTTCGGGACAGGTTATTGCTGGATTTTCTGTTTTAGGGTTATATTATTGCTGGATTTTCTGTTTTAGGGTTAGGTTATTGCTGAATTTTCATTTAAGGTTAGGTGATTGCTGGATTTTCTGTTTTCGGGTTAAGTTATTGCTTGATTTTCTGTTTTAGGGTTAGGTTATCACTAGATTTTCATTTAGGGTTAGGTGATTGCTGGATTTTCTGCTTAAAGGTTAGGTTAAAAACCCTATTGCTGAATTTTCTAATTTAAAATTAAGTGATTGTTGAATTTACTAATCTAGGATTAGGTTATTGCCAGATTGTCTGAAGGTGGTTAGGTTATTGCCGGATTGTCTGAAGGTTCTTGCTGGATTTTCTAATTTAGTTAGTGAGATTATTAATAGAAGGTTGGATAATAGAGATGATTTGGTTTTGTTTAAATTCATATGTATTGTCATCGGTTTCTCTTTGTCCCTTACAAAGTCCGCCCGCTACTTGTTTGACAAAATGTTTAAAAGAATTATCTTTCCTCCTTTTGATATAGTTAATTCTTGAGAAAAAGCAAGCTTGTGGTATGAAGTCTTATAGTGAAATGAATCCTGGATTGAAGTTAGATTGGCTAAGTCATGTGCATATCATATGCATGGTTCATAGGTGTTGTATCATTATATGATTTAGAGTGAATGATTCATATCATGGTATGGTGATCATAGTAGTTGTGTTGTGACAGACAATGTGTCTATGATTAGTATGTGAACCATCTAGATACAGGATGCATTACATGAGACCCCTATGAGAAACTTAAAATTCATGAGGAAGGTCATCCTTTGTTTGTCTTTATATATATATATATATATATATATATATATATATATATATATATATATATATATATCTATATATATATATATATATATATATCGTGATTGTGTATGGACTCATGCATATGGTGATTATAAATGCGATGAAACTACTTTGTTAGGACTTGAGTTGGACACCACACCGAAAATATGAAATTCAACAGGACATGATTAGAGGGTCCATGGGTGAAAGTCCTTAAACCCCGATTTGTACCATTGGGAACAACCAATGCCTAGACCAGGTGGAAGAATAGAGCACTGGAATGCTGAAATACCAAAATAGGCAGCGACTTCCACCGACGCGTGTCGATTGGTTGAGAGGTTTGACCTGACCTGCTTATGGGCAAGTAAAGATAAGTTGTGTGCGACGAGCTCGTAAATTATCCGCTATCGTTTTGTCAGGCGACTTATGACTTCTCGTTGTTAGGCAGATAGTGAGGTTCAACACAAGTGGGTTAGACTAGTTTGGCCCGTGAACTATCTAGTCCCGCCTCTGTAGTTGACCACAGTGGAAAAGTATATACAAGTGGGTAGCAATCATATGCGAGTCTCACCTCTATTTCAGACTTTGGTGATCCAATTGGGAAATGTGGAAAGCTGTGGAAACGTTGAAAGAGTATGTATGTTACAAGTGGGTAGAAGTCCCACCTCTGTATATAAAAATGATTTGGAACATAAAAAGTGGCATAATGTATTGTATTTTTATTTTATTATTATCGATCCAGAAAGCCTGTGCATTCCTGTGCATTATATGAGCATGACATGAAACATGCATTTTCACTGCACACACGCACTCACTGGGTTTAGTAGCTCAAGTTTTTTTTTATTTATTTACAGGTAAGAGTGGGGAGAGCTGCAGGAGTAGAGGCTACAGACTCCAGTTGTCCTTTTTGTTTTGTACATATCAGTGTATATATTTTTTTTGTAATACCCTAAATATGTACATCAGGTATAATAAATATGATATGGTTTATGTTTTGGTTTTGCCTTGATGTGTTCAGTTGTACATAGTAATATATGTTGAATATGATGAAATTTTGAGAAATGATACGTGTTTGTCGTCTTTATTTTCAGAAATCCTCCTTGTGGAGCCCCGCTTATGGGACTTAGTATGTGATAATTGGAAGTTCCAAAATCGAAGTTCTACGGAGGCTGTCAACCAAAATTTGGTGTATAGTAATAATGGATTACCAACACTAGATTTATGGTCGTGACATTTCCTGAGCCCAAAAATCATGTTGGTCTGACTCCAAGCTTGGGCCATTATCAGGTGGACCACACGTGGACCGTTGGTTATCCTTGTTTTTCTAGCTGTCCATCCTTTTGTAATTGTGTGGCCCATCAAAAGAGTGGATTGGCCTGGTTTATTGGGTAGGGAACATACGCTGTGGAGCCCGCCTGATGAATGATCCACATCTTGCACGTGCTTGCCATGTTGGCATGTGTGGGACACTTCTGTTTGGCATTTGCAGATGGGCACTTGCTCATAGCATTCCTCTTCTTTATTTTCAAAGTATCATGTGATTTCCTGTTTTGCACTTCATGGAGCAAAAAATGTGCGCTTGAGCATTTAAAAGGAGTTCATGGCCACTCGCATTCTGATGAGACAGAACATAAGCAGTGAAGTGGCCCATTTTAATTTTCCATGGGAGGATCGTGTTTGTTTGTCTCAAAGCTATGAGGAGAGGGAAAAAAAAAAAAATCTCTTCACACTGAAGATCTCTAAATAGAAATATATCGGTTGGTTAGCTTGTGCTGAATTGAAGAAATCATGTATTGGTCAGTAAGCAGCATCATAGAATTTCGGGAACTTTGCTACCCAAAATGTTATGCAAGTCGCAGCTCTGTCTCATACCTTATTAAATTTGATCATTACATGAATGTTTGTACTCCTCTGTTAGTCGCCAACAAGTACATGGTCAAGAAAGGATATAATGGTTTGGGATAAAGGCCAAAATTGGGTGGGTAAGGATCTTCCAGTAGAACATCTGCATCCCCACCACAGTGGAACAATCAGATCAACGGTCTGGATGAATGAACAACGCCCCATTTGTACATGATGGGTGCATAAACATACCATTCACATCCATGGCCTAAAGAATACTCATGTTAACATGATGTTTGCTAGCCAAATTCAAACCTTGCATGTGTATGACTCATCTGAGTGTTGCATAAGACGGGTCCCATTGTGAAGACATGGACTGCTGACTTGTTTTCTCATGCATAGGGCTAAAAATTTATTTCACAAATATAGCTCACTGATATATTTCAAGAACAGATCACAGGGCTGAGTTAAGAGAGCCGGCGTGCAGCTCAAGTGCTGTGGGGAGGCATGCAATGTGCTAGTGCAATAGATGACTGGGCGCACCTAACGACATGTGGGACATGATCTGGAGGGCAAGCCGCATGCTTTGTGGGCTAATGTAGCCTAAAAAGGTACTCGAATCTGTATCACTGTTTGAGTCTTGTAAGTATATCAGTTGATCAAAAGCGTCGACTCACATGATCTTTTCCTGTCCATATGTATGTTTTCATGTTGGATTTACTGTCTTAGTGATGGTGTATTGGACAGATAGAATTGAACTTTTGGGTTATAAATTCGAGTGTTTCTGTTTCAGTTTGAACCATTGGTCCTGTTGTTATACGGTCTAGATTGATGATATGATGGGCCTCACCAAACATAGACCTTGCCCCAAAAGTCTCCCTGCTTGGATGATTCTTGCCACGATGTTTTGTTGCTGAATGTGGACCATTCCTGTGTATCTTTTTTCTAACCATATAAAGCAACAACTAAACAATTAGCAATGTCCCATCAAAGAGATTTGGGGGCAAGGTTTATCCATTGGGGCCATCATTCCTACACAATGAACCCAATTGTCCATAGCGATGGATGGAGGATTAGGGTTGAAACTTTGAAGTGGCCTGGATGGCCTGGGCCCACACAAGTCCAACCCTGGTTTGGGCTGAATTTCGGCTGAGGCTCAAGGTCACCCGTTTGGGAATGGGTATGAGTTCGAGGCCTGATACGTGATTGAGCTGGGTCTTGGCTTGTATATGCATAAAGGCCCAACATGATAGAGTCCTAGCTCAGATGAAAGTCTTGATGAAAATGGAGTTAATGGTTCCTTGATCTAGACAGGTGACATGATGGCCCACTGTAAATAGGGCTTGCCCTCAAAATCTTCCAATTTGTCAGATCCTCCTTGTTCAATCTTTGGCCTTCTTTATTCATTTACTTTAAGGCCACCCATTCAAGAGTTGAGATCTTCCAACCTGTGAACATTTCATGTCATTCCTTCTTGGCAGGTCTTGTTATCTAGGCGTCTGGCATTTGAATGTTTATGATTACACCCATAAAATGGCCCAACAGATCAATGGTCTAGACATCCTAAATAATTCCCACATATATGGAGTGCTGGAGATGAGTTACATGGTTTGTAGTTAGATTTCTATTAAGTGCACAACTTCAATGCGTGCATATAACACCCATAAAGTCATGCACTTACATCCCCGCCATTTACAGACACTGGATGGATCCTTGAGTGCACTAAAAATTCTAAATTTTCAAGAGCCATTTTTTTCCTTAAAAAAGGAAGGAGTGCAACATGAGGACTTTTCATGAGGTCACTCATCCTAGTACTATCTTACTAGAATATGATTGGCCATGGTTGTTATGGAATCCAGTATACTGCCTGTATGATTGCAAAAGAAGAAGAAGAAGAAGAGTGTTATTCTTTTCTTTCTTTTTTTTTTATAGCACACTATTTATTCTTTTATTTATTTATTTATTTTAGAGCATGCTAACCTTTCTTTTCATATAATAGTCAATTTTATGTACAACATAAACTTTGTTTTAGTGGTAAGGAGACTTACTTGTTTGAGAATGAAGTGCTGTAGTCATTAGTCATGGGGTGGCAAGTTAAAATCCTCACTTTTTTTCTTTTCTTTTTTTTCATCCACAATACGTTACAGAAATAGGCCAAGGCACATTTTATACTTGTACATAGATCGGTAAGTGGACTGAGTATACCTCGCGGGTGTTTGGACGCACAAAATATCAATTCATTAATTTGGAAGCTCACTTAGGTACCTTCATGAAATTAGAAGAAAATGATTTAGAAAAATGTATTGTTTGGTTTTTCTTGTCAAATCCATGATTTTCCTTTTTCTTTTTTGTTTTGTTTTTTTTTTTTTTAAAAGAACCATTTGTGGAGGATTTTTGATTTCCTGGATTTGTATATTGGAAGACTTTTATTTCTTTTTATTTATTTATTTATTTAATTACCAAGTTCCTTATTTATGCCCATTTTGTCAATTTAGTTGCAAGTTTAATAACTAGGGCTACCAAACTCACTATACACAATAGTGGGTATGGCATTTCCCGTGGATAGGAATGGAAACTGATACATGAGAGTGCTACAAGGAGGGGAGTGGATTAGGTGCTGCCCGGCCTCACCCAAGACAGTGCAGCCCTTACCGTGGGGCCCACATTGATGTATGTATTCTATATACACATTGTTCATCTGTTTTGTCATATCGTTTTAGGGCATGAGCATAAAAGTGAAGAAGATTCAAACTCAGGTGAACCATACTATAAGAAACAATGGTGATTGAACACCACACCATTAACAAGTTCCTAGGGTCTGCCATAAAACAATGATTTCCTAATATTTATTTGCCATCCAATCTCTTGATAAGGTCACATAAATGTAGATGGAGGGATAAAACAAATATCAATTTGATTCAAAACTTTTGTGGCCTATTGATGGTCAATCACCATTGCTTCCTATGGTATGGTCCACCTGAGAATTGGATCTGCTTCATTTTTGGGCTCGTGCCCTAAAATGATATGGCACAACATATGGATGGTGTGAATATAGAATACATACATCAAGGTGGGGATGGTGTGAATATAGAATACATGCATTAATGTGGGGCCCATGGTAATCCCCTCCCTGCAAGGAGGGGGTACAAGCTATAGAGAGAGAGAGAGAGAGAGAGAGAGAGAGAGAGAGAGAGAGAGAGAGAGAGAAGGGGTTTGACTACATGCACGTTGTTGCTCGCATCAAATATTTAAATTAAAATGTTAGAAATACCCATTGGTGGGCAAAATCAGCGCACCATAAAGCAAGCGATTAAAATATGAATGGTTTGTGACAGTCACCTCCAAATTGCCTAAATATCTCATCTTTATCTAAATTTCATTTCCATTTCTTTTGAAAATCCAAGGTTTGGTTCTCTCCAAAAACTAATTGCATAGGTAAAAATGTCCCTAACCACGCAGCATCATATATAGTAGAGATTATGTATTTGATAATTACAAAATTGTGAAATTACTGAATTTAATCCCCATCCAAACACCCCAAGCTGTTTTTTTAAAAAAACATTTGTTTAAATACTGATTTTCGATAGTTAAGAAAAAAAGTGATTGCTTATTGCCAAATTGGCATAGTTTTGGACGAAATTGGAGACCCTTTTGGCCGTGGCGCAGTTTCATATCTTGATCTTGCAGATGGCTCGGTCTGATCAAAACCTAATCCAACCATCAGTGCGTCCAATTTCTACAACATTGCTCTCAATCCCTATCTCCGCTATCTCGTAACAGGGAACATGGCTATTTACCTAGCCATTCAAACCTATAATGAGGACAGGGCTACTGATAAGGTAGGCCTACTGATAGATCCGTTCACAAGTTAATTGAGCTTAGTTCAGCTATAATCTGCAGGCTATTTAACCTTGGATTTGAATTTAAGTAAATGCATGTTGATGAAAGCTCTATTAACATGTATAGCTTGTTCATGGTTTGTCAAACTCATTGTCAATCATATATTGACAAATTCAAAATTAAATAGATATTAGGCGAAAGAGGAACAAGCCCAATATCTACATAAAATTTCTTATGCTACTAGCACTTCTCCTATTACATCTCGCCCACTTAGTGAATATACTTGCTAGATTTTCCGACTGAGGGACATGGATGGTAAGCTCCACCAACATCCAAATCCCACACCCGCAATTCCTAGTCTCGTAATATGTGGTCCAGGCTTTGGAGGTTAACAGGGAGGAGAACATTGGGTTCCACCATTCTGTGACATGAGCCATTGATATTGTGGGACCCACCAAGGATGGAAGATGTGCTTTAAAAAAATTGGACCTGTTTGGAACATAAGATTAAATGGTATGGAATGTAGGATTATTATACAATGATTACGTGTCTGGAAATACCATAGTATTTTGACTATTCAATTCCACTTTTGAGATCAAATTCTTTTTTAAGGAAATATACCTCATTAAGTGAAGCTTGTGTTTGGCAGACTATGGAACTGTAATTGATATTGACCAAATTCCACAACTAATGTTGGTCTCCTATACACATGCAACTCGAATGTTGTAAAGGGCATATATGGATGAACACATGTAAATGGCACCCATGGATGGACGGCGTGGATAAAACATATGCATCAACTTAAAGCCTGATATAGTGATTTTCAAATTCCACTAGAATTCTTGCAATATTTATTATCAACTCTAGATGATATGATACCTCTTTACCATTATTTTCAAATGCTGGGGGATTTTACTTGAGACTAAATGCAATTCCACACTACCTAATCCCATCTAATACCATGCACCAAACAGGCCCTTGGAAATTCAATGATCCCATGGCTTCGCCAGCTCCATAGCTCTTGACACCGCTTATGTGGATCCCCAACTGTGGGGCCCATTGTGATGTATGTGCCTTGCATTCACACTGTCCATCCATTTCAATAGCTCATTTCAAGGTATGATCCCAAAAATGTAATAGCCTGGATTTTTCTCAACCTGGAATTAGACGTCCTTAGGCGATGGGTCAAACCTAACACAGGTTTAACTTCTTAAACACTCAATTAAAGCCTCAAATCCCTTTTCAAACCATTTTCTTCACAAATCTCACCTTTCATTACCTCGTTCCTTAAATCCTTCTAAGTACTTTCACATTAGACACTACCTTAAAGTTTAGGTGATGAAGAACAATACTTAAACTAAACGTTGCTACAAAGGTCTAAGTACCACCTCAGACCGAAATCACTTAGGACTAAATCCTTTATAAATTAGGCAAGAATTAGCCAGTGTTAAACTAGAGTACCTGTGAAATTAGCACCAACCACTTTAAATATGATCTGCAAGACCCAAAACTTGTAGAATCATTGACGCTAGGTTACCTAAAATCTAGGATCAATCTCATTACTCGGCTGCTCTCGGGAGCATCTCGAAACTCCGTATCGGATCTGGACCGCACGTCGGAAGTCCGATTAACACGAAGTTAAGGAACTAGGACCGCCTTGCTGGGCTTGACAACCATCTCGAAAATTAATTCCAAACAGTATCCCACGGTTGTTCGCTTAAGTCCGGAGCGAGAGAGTGTGAAAACACTTGTTTTCTTTACAAAATAAATATCTTGAATAGTAATCTGGCACGTGTTGCTTGCGGATCAGTTTTAAGCAACCAGACCGTCAGAATCAGGCCAAATTACACCCTCGGATCAGGAGAAATTTTATACATATTTACATGTACTCGGAACCTCCGATCGAGATCCGCTGACCGTTGAACTGAAACTGGTCCGCCACGCGTGATTTGGAATCCCGACCGAAATGAAAACTTAATAGTATGTAAATCCGGTGTCGGTGAGCTTAAGTCCGACCTTTGGCTCAAGGAGGCCCGCCAGAAGTCCTCCGTTGAGCTGAAACCAGCTCACTTTGGTTATAACCTAAGTATACTTTGACCTGGAGTCTATTTCAATTAGTTTTTAGGCTATATAAGGACCTTAAACCCTCTCTCATGGCAGTCATACGAATTTGAGAGAAACCCTAGAGAGAGAAGAGAGAAAAGAGAGAGAAAGTGTGGGAGCAGTGGGAGAATCTCCCTGCCACTCTTCCCTGCCGCTCCACGAGCTCCACCGCTCCATTCTCATCACTTTACCGGTGATTCCGACGTCATTTCTAAGTAAGAAACCCTAACCCTAATCTGTTTTGGAGTTGTAAGATTTGTAGGTTATGAAATAGCTAACTTATTTCATCATATAGGTTGCCGAATCGCCGTATACAAAGCCTTAGCAAATCTATCGACTCTGTTACGATTCTACGACAAAAAGTGCGGACTTTAGGTGTATAGGTTATGGTTTTCAACGCTTTCAATGTCAGATAATGATAAATTCATGATCTGCATGCAATTGCACATGTACAAAGTGCTGTCTATTTTCCGTTTCGATTAAAGATGAAAAATATGGAATTCTACATACTCTAGGTATTTGAAGAAAGTACCGTATATGTACAAATTTTAGAAATATGTATGACATGATTATTTGTCGTATAAATATATTATATGTGGATAAATTACCTGTTTGGCGAAATGATTCGCCCTAATACATGTTTTGCTTATATACACTATGTATGTTGAAATTGTGTATTCTAGAAAATACCGTATACGTATAAACTTTGGAGATGTATTTGTCATGATTATTTGCTGTATGAATATATTATACATGGATAAAATACTCGCTTGGCTAAAGGATAGCCCTAATACATGTTTTGCTAACATACACCATGTATGTGGTAATAGTGTATTCTAAGTGTTTGTGAGAATGACTGAACAAGTATAGAATTCTCATTCGTGCTCGCCATGACTAATTGTCATGGATAATTGATTGTTGTATGGCGATACCCCTTTGACGAAAGGATTTGCCCTAAATCACGCCACGGCCAATAAACACTATATATGCTAAAATGTGTGGCCCAAGTGTTTGTGGAAATGACTGAATGAATATGGAACTTGGATTTCTGCTTGCCATGACTATCCGTCGTGGGTGTATGCGTGTTATGATTGGGGTAACTCCCTAGTGAAAGGATTTGGCCTTATACCTATGTGATCAACATATGTCATGTATGTTGATACATGTATTTTAAAGTATTTGTTGAAATGTCTGAATGAGTAATAGTTAATAAATTGTAATGTTTAAGGGTGTTGAGATATGATTCTCAACTCCTTTAACTATGTGTATGATTTCCTTGGATAGCTGTGTGATTAGGAATTGAATATGTACAAACTCATGCTTGTGTTGTGCTTCATAACATGCTCAACTGCTTTTATGATTTTATCTATGTAATGCATATGTTAAATTCATGTTTACATTGTATGATCCGGCATGGGTGATGGGGAAGTGGAGCAACGAATGTGTGCAACAGCCCTGACAGCCCTAAACGGATAATATCAGACTTTGATTGTATGATTTGAACCTTGATCCATTATTGCTTTAACTATCTGAAATTGATTGTGTTTGGGGCTATGATTATAGTCTAGACAATCGGTACCAGAATTGAATTCGTGGCTGTGATTCATTTGCCACGTGAAATGTGTTCGACGAACTCGAGTCGTACTTCGGTTGGCGATAGTGGTTGGCCACGCAAAGTGCTTATGCACTTCATGTCGTTCAACCTATTGTGCGCTCGAGCTAGCCGAGCTCATCAGGCAACCCGATCTGTCTTATGTATGTTCACCATGTTTGGACGCTACTGCTTAAACCTAGGGTACCAAACTTACCAGTGGAATCCCTTTTAACCATGACACCTCGATCCGTTAAGACTCATGAGCCGGGCGTGGTGGTATGGGACACCGTGGTCGAGCTGTCGGCCTACGTTGGGGCCACGTGCCTCCCCGTAATGACCAGTGAGCAACCAAACTCGTGAGCCGATTCTGGTAGTATGAGATACTATATTCGTGCTGTCGGCCTACATTGATAAGGTGATGGGGGAGTGGTGCAACAAATGCGAGTAACAGCCCTTTGTAGTGACCTCGAGCATACTCTGAAATCGCGGTGAGCCTTAGAGTTTTGCTGCGGTATATGGAGTATGAACTAGGCCTGTTTCTATATAGTGATAAATCGTTAAAGAGGTGATGGGGGAGCGGTGTAACCTTTGTGCGTAACAGCCCTGACAGCCTTTGCAGTGACCTAGAAAACACACCATCATCTGAGATTAACTAGGACTGACGACCCTATAATGGATCATGTTTGGGAATGATACAAGGGAGGTACCTTAGTTTTCCAATCCTGTTGTTTGAAATGGATTAATAAATACTCGGTAATCATGCTCATCATGCATTGCATGTGCCTGGAAGATGTAGAGTACTGAGGGATGAAAGCATGCCGCGAACGTGAGATGGTGTCGCACGAGGGTGGGTGTGGTGAGGGCATACATCATGACTGCATCCATACTTGCATTAATAAGAGTAGTTAGGAGTGTTTGATTGTACTGCTTTATCATTACTGCTTGACTGAGTCGACAACATATTAACCCATGCTTTATTGTTCCGCTGAGTTAGCTACTCACTCCCACATTACGGGACGGTGTTGTACACACCAACCAGATTTGTTGAGTTTCAGGTGATGGCGATGCTTATGAAGCAAAGCCAGACTACTATGATGTTGAGGTGGAGCTCTCCTACATGTAGCTCTCTGACAGGTCTATGAAGACCTGGTATTGTATTGACGGGGCTATGGTACTTGGAATAGAAGACATTACACTTACACATTTGGTATATTTTAGAAACGTACTTGAAATTTATTAACCTGGTAATGTTATCACACTCTGAAGACTCACCACAGTTTTTATATATTTTATATATCTATCACAGTCTTCCGCTTGCTAATTCACTGTCTCTAGAGTATGATATTCTGTTTTGGCTTAATCTCATTCATGTTCAATGCACTAATACAGACAACATTCAATCATCATTATCTATGTTGCATAAGTGATGTTCTGAAAACTCGAGAGTTGAGTTACTACTCGACCCTCGATTTTTCGGGATGTTACAAAAAATGAAGCAAATCCAAATCTCAGGTGGACCACACCACAAGAAGCAATGGTGATTGAATACTCACCATGTAAACTTGGGCCGCCAATGTTTATTTGCCATCCAACCTGTTGATAAGGTCACAAAGACTTAGATGAAAGGACCACACAAATATCACTTGATCCTAAAATTTCATCGCCCATGATAAGTATTTAATGGTCAATCACCGCTGTTTCCGAAGGTGTGATCCACTTGAGATTTGAATCTATTTTATTTTTGGGATGATGCCCTAAAATGATCTGCCAAAACAGATGGACAACACGGATGTAAGGCACATACATCATAGTGGGCCCTATATTCAGGGATTCACTTACCTCGGTGGATCCGGTGATTTTCCGAAGCTATGCCCCATAGCTCTATCAGAAAAGTTTGTCCCACATGGTGTGTACACAACTTTGGTGGATACCCATACCATCGAGGTGGTTGGGATCCTTGACTGTGGGGCCCACCATGATTATGTGCCTTACATTTACACTGTCCATCTGTATTGAAAAATCATTTTAGGGCATGATCTAAAAAGTGAAGTAGACCTATATCTTAGGTGGACCAAGGTATAGAAAACAGTGGTAATTGACCATTAAAAACTTCTCGTGGGCCACCAGAGTTTTGGATCAAAGATGATACTTGTGTGGTCTTTTCATCCAGGTCTTTGTGACCTTATCAACAGGTTGGATGGAAAATAAACATTTTATTAGACCCATGAAGTCTTTAATGGTAGGGATTCAATCACAACTATTTCCTGTAGTGTGGTCCATTGGAGATTTGGATCTTATTCGTTTTTGGAATCATGTCCTAAAATGATTTTTCAACATGGATGAACGGCATGGATGTAAGGCATGTGCATCACGCGCGGTAGGCGCCACAATTAGGGATCCCACCCACCTAGGTGGATCTGGGGATCCACTAAGCATACAACAGCCCCACCATGAAGATGCATGTAAAGCTCAGCATGGCTGACTCTCGTCAGGTGGGCTACCCTGTAAAAGAACAATGTATAGTTGAAAAACCTGCCAGCGATCCGCATATACCTGCATATATGCTTGTGATTGAATATTTGGGGCACTGATTGGCTGATGTCACCAAGTTATGTAGACTCCACCATGATGTCTGTGTGCATCCACACCAACCATCCATTTGGAGAGATCATCTCAGAACAGGAGCCAAAGAATGAGGCAAATCCAAAGCTCAAGTGGACCCTACCACATAAAACAATGGGACAATAAGCGTTGAAACCTTCTTATGGCCACTATATATAATGTTTATTTGAAATTCAACTACTTTATCAGTTTGCATGGACCGAAGGAAAACAAAAATATCACCTCGATGGAAAACTTATGTAGCCCTTACGAAGTTTTTAATGGTAGGCATTCAATCTCTATTGCTTTCTATGGTGGGTCCACTTTAGCTTTAGATTTACCTGATTTTTTGTTTATTTCTTGAGATGATCTCTCCAAATGGATGGTTGGTGTGGATAAACACATACATCATGGTCGGGCAATTCTGTAATATCACTTAGTCCGAGTACCTCAGTAGCTAATCTGCTTCCAAATATTTGTTGACTGGTCTAAGTTTTGCATATGGTCATCTTTATTTTATCTAAAGGCCGGTTGCTCCATAAATCTATTGCACTTAGAATACTATATAACGAAAGTAAATTCAATTTCAAGCCAAATAACTTATTCAACATGACTCAATTATTTAACTATTCTATCTCATTTATTTTTTTTTTAATTTTTTATTTTCAGTTTTAATAGCCTATTTTATTCAACCAAATAATCCAATAAGATTTATCACAAATATCATTATAACCTCGTGGTACCATAAAATTCATATGAAAGGATTGATCAGCGTCATGCATTTTCATCCCTCCATGGCATAAAGTTCCTCCAAAAGGCTTAATCCCATGTTCGTCTATCTACAACATTTTTTCAATTTTATTTTATTTTATTTATTTTTGTTAGGTTGTCTACCAAGACCTCACCGTTGAAACGAGGTATCTTTCACTCTGTCTATCACTTATGCCATTTTTTAAATTTGAGATAAGACTAAAACCGTTTATTCAGTATTTACATAGATGGCTCTCGTTCAAAAGTCACAATGTTTGGACGATCCCAGCCTTACAATTGGTGGGATACATATGAACCCCATAAGATAAAACTCAGGAATGGTTCCCGTTTAGCTAAAAAAAGGTCCACCCATTAGAAGGTTGATATGATCTAATTGTTGGGATTTTTGGCCTGCGGAATCACACAGATCTAGATATAGGATGGTAATCCAATGGCACCAAGCACACACAAGAAAAGAGAACACACAGATTTAACGTGGAAAACCCTTGCGGGAAAAAACTACGGCACAAAGTGACAGATCACCACTATGAAAGCATCAATTACAAAGAGAAAGGACTTACCCGATTCGAACAACCTCGAATCTCACCCTTGCTACACCCTTTAGAAACCCTGGAACCCTTTTAGAAAGCCTTAGTATTCATCACAACTTCCTAGAAAAACCCTAGGAATACCTATTTATAGTTTAGGAAACTTCCCTTCCGCATCCCAGTTGCGAAAGGACTCAAATCCGCAGTTTCGCGCAAAATCGCGGAACAAACTGCGTAACCTTCGACTAGTCGTAGCTCTCCTACGACTGGTCGTAGCCCACCTTCGACCAGTCGTAGCTGTCCTTCGACCAGTCCTGGCTATAGTAAAAAACAGCAAAAAAACTTACTGGACTTTGAGTCGTACAAGGGCTCGAACCTACGACCGGTCGAGCGTCTCCTACGACCAGTCGAAGCTTCCCACAACTGGTCGAACGACCTCAAAACCTTAGATTTAAGACTTTTCTCAACAATCTCCACCAAGTCTTCAATCTTCAACCGTGTAGCTCTTTGACCTCTTCTCTTATCTCTGCTTCACATCATAGCTCAAGATCACATTGGCCAACCAGCGCCAATCACGGATCTGATAGATACCTACTATACCGTCGGCACGAATATCTCTGAGAAGCCGATCCCTTCTCTCTGAGCATAACCCTTCGCTACCAACCTTACCCTGTATCTATGCCGTATCCTCCTGAAGATCCACCTGCATCCAACCGCTCGCCGGCCCACTGGAAGCTCCACCAGCTCCCATATGTCGGTCTGGTACAACGAATCCATCACATCGCCCATAGTCACCTTCCACTTCTCAGCACCAGGCTCACCTAGAGCCATCAGAATAGAAGATGAATCCCCTGCAATATTGGAGTCGTCCATGTACCTTGCCGATATCCTGCAATCATGCCATGTGGTTCTTCTCACAGGTGGCTGCTCCACCTGCTGTATCCCTGTTCGCACGTCTCAGCCTTCCTGCCCTGCCCGCTCATGTGGCCATGCCCATCATGCCACACACGTGCAGAGGTGGAATCCGCTACATCCACTGTAGCTCCACCTTTTGAAGTGCTTCCGATCAACCTGTAAACATGATCGAGTCGTTGCGCTTTCATGACTACCCGTGCCCCCTTGGATACCTTAAGAGCACCATCAATACCTGTGTACTTGCATCCCTTTGCCTCAAGCACACCAAGAGAAATCAGATTCTGTTTCAAATCAGGAACGTGCCTGACATCAGTCAAGGTACGCTCCACCCCATCAAACATCCTGATGCGTACCGTACCAATAGCCACAACATTACAGGCAATGTCATTGCCCATAAATACCTATCCACCATCGCACTCTCTATAGCTGGTGAACCAACTCCGATGAGGAGTCATATGAAAAGATGCCCCTGTGTCTAGCATCCACTCGTCCTTACGATCATCGTATGACCGTCTGAGCGAAGACACAGACAAAACATCGCCATCACATCCACTCGATTCATCTGACGTGACAGTGTTAGCCTCCCTGCATGAAGCCTTAGAATCTTCCCTCTTAGATTTAGGATTTTCACAATCCCTTTTCACATGTCCTTCCTTCCCACAATTCCAGCACTTTACCTTTCCTTTGCCCTTGCCCTTGGATTTGGATCTAGAACCTGAAGAACCTGTACCGTGTTCAGAATTCCTGCCTACTGTAAACAGTGCATCAGAAGATGTCCCTATGTTGCTGTCTAGCTGTCTCATAGCCTTCCCTTGAAGGGCTGAGATAACAGTGTCGACACTCAGAGTTTTATTCATGCTGCACATAGTGTCCTTGAATGACTCATAGGACGCCGGGAGAGAATTCAGCAACATACATGCTTGTTCTTCATCTTTCATCACTTCCTCCATATCCAGCAATTTGCAAACCAATTTATTAAAGTTGCTGATGTGAGCCTCCAGATCTCCACCCTCTGCCATCTTGAAGTTATACCACTGCCGCTTCAAGTGCAGACGATTTTCAGAGGATTTCTTCGCATAAACATCCTCCAACTTCGCCCATAAATTAGCCGCAGTTTTCTCCCTCATGACGTTGTAGAAAACCTCATCCGTGAGACATAAACGGATCGATGATAATGCTTTCAGTATTCCAATTATCATCTTTCATGGTGGACTTCCGCTCCTCAAGAGCACCATCTTCGCCTTGCTTGATTAAGGAACTCATCATCTTGATCTTCCATAACTCAAAATTATTTTTCCCTGAGTACTTCTCAATCTCATACCTGGCGCTCGCCATTATTACTAATCCCTCAGATTCAGATCTGTGTCCCAACCGATTGCTTTGATACCACTTGTTGGGATTTTTGGCCTGCGGAATCACACAGATCTAGATCTAGGATGGTAATCCAATGGCACCAAGCACACACAAGAAAAGAGAACACACAGATTTAACGTGGAAAACCCTTGCGGGAAAAAACCACGGCACAAAGCGACAAATCACCACTATGAAAGCATCAATTATAAAGAGAAAGGACTTACCCGATTCGAACAACCTCGAATCTCACCCTTGCTACACCCTTTAGAAACCCTGGAACCCTTTCAGAAAGCCTTAGTATTCATCACAACTTCCTAGAAAAACCCTAGGAATACCTATTTATAGTTTAGGAAACTTCCCTTCCGCATCCCAGTTGCGAAAGGACTCAAATCCGCAGTTTCGCGCAAAATCGCGGAACAAACTGCGTAACCTTCGACTAGTCGTAGCTCTCCTACGACTGGTCGTAGCCCACCTTCAACCAATCGTAGCTGTCCTTCGACCAGTCCTGGCTATAGTAAAAAACAGCAAAAAAACTTGCTGGACTTTGAGTCGTACAAGGGCTCGAACCTACGACCGGTCGAGCGTCTCCTACGACCAGTCGAAGCTTCCCACGACCGGTCGAACGACCTCAAAACCTTAGATTTAAGACTTTTCTCAACACTAATAACAAAATTTTCCTCGAAAAGCTATTAAAATGGCATCCCATACGATGTCTGGTTTGGATCATTGTAAAAATGTGTCACGTGGCACATGATATGGGGACACCCTCCGGTGGGCACGGAAGCTGCTCCAATATAGTTATAACTGCGAATTTTCTACACAACAGAGCTGAGAAGCCCGAGTACGCAGATTTCCTGCAAAAGCCTTTCACAGGAAGTTCCTGGAGGATTCTTTGTGGGGGCTACTGCAATGTTTGTGGGAAAGCCACTTTATTCATCCGTTTTTAAATCTTATGTTAGGACATGTGACTAAAAATAAGGTGTATCCAAAACTTAAATGAGTCACATGAAAGAAAACAGTGGGGATTTAGTTACTACCGTTGAAACATTTATATAGATACAAAAGTTTTGTATCGGTTTAAGTCCCTGAGGTTTTCACTTTATTTAAGTGAAAATGACCTTATAAACGATTTAGATTCAATATAAATATCAAGGTGCAGCCTGGGAAAGTTTCAACGGTGGGCATTCCTTTTTCCATTGTTTAATCTTGTGTGGCCCATTTAAGTTTTGAATACTCCTTATTTTTTGTCCAATGTCTTAAAATAAGCTCTAAAAATGGATGGACGGAGTGACTTTCTCACAAACATTACAGTGGGCCCACAAAATTCCTTTGGCAGGAAATCCCTGTCCTAAGCAGAAAGCAAAATACTCTGTGGGGCCCACCATGATGTTTCTGCAACATCCAATCCGTCTATCACTTTCTATCTCTCATTTTTGGATTTGAAGCCACCCCTAACTCAAATAAGCCATACCACATGGAACAGCCGGGATGGAGGAGCCTACTGTTGAAACCTTCTTGGGCCCACCGAAATTTCGTATCAGCCAGATGTTTAGTTCCTTCCTTCATCTTGGTGACAATCACCTTAAGAACGGGTTGGATAGCATATAAACATAACCGTGAGCCCGGGAAGGTTTCAACTGTGGGCTTTCCCATCTCCTCTCCCTGTGGTGTCTCATATCTGGGCATTGGACTGTCCTGAGATTTATCTTATTTGGTAATATGAGCTGCTGAAAAATGATGGACGGAGTGGATGAAACGTGCACATATCAAGGTGGCCCCACTGAGATTTTTTTTGGGTTGTAGGAAATTCGAGCCTCCGGGAGATCCATTGGGTCCCACCAAGGCCTGCACTAGAACAATAAAAACTAAAGTTAGATAGATAAGTCAGTTAATGGACGGTAAGGATTGGACGGTTCCATCACCAAGAGTGGGCCCACCCATGTCTTCGAGGTTTCGGTGAGTACAATTTCAGAAGTCCCGCGGACTACATCAAACTATTTAAAATGAAATTAGGGCATTTTTCTCCACATACTTCTACGAGCTCCACGGAGACGAGAGGAAGGAATCAGGGGCTATCAATGCAATTCCCCTGCTTCTTCTTCCCACAGAACTAGAGTTTCTCTCTTCCATCTCTTCTCCCAAAACCCTAACCCTAATCTCTCTACACCAAACCTTCATTTCTCTCGTAAAATCATACCTCCAATGGTGCGATCCAACGGTGCCAGGCTCGCCTACTGGTTCGCGCGCAGGTCTCTCTCATCCAAGCTTCTTGAAGATTCTCCAATCATCGTAAGCCTCCCTATCTTCTTCCTATTTCTTTTCGAATCTCCTTCGGTGGCATAACTGTAATTTCATGCCATTCCTTCAAAGGATTCAACGCGGCGGGGTTTCGTTTCCGGAATCTGCAATTCGCGCCGGGTCTTGGGAACTGGGGATTCGGAGACAGGTTGGTTTTTATTTATTTATTTATTTTTTTGTGATGTTTGAGCTAATTAGGATTAAAATTCTTATGAATTTTGATTCGATTTTTCTGGGTTTTTTGGATTTTTTGGTTTGGGATTTGCTTTTATCGAGCAGTGAAACAGAGGAATGGGATATGGAGCGGAGGATTGGATTGCAATTTGGGTGCAAAGAGATCGATTCATGCCACAGGTATTTGAAAATTTTGTTTTGTTTTACGTGTGTTATATATTGAATTGATAATCACACAAATGCCACTTCTTTTTTAATTTTTGAAAGATCACATTACAACTTTGCACTATCACATTATCATAATAAGTGGAAAGGGTGGGTGTTTGAAATTGTTCCCTGTTTGCGTGCATATGTATATGTGTCCCTGAATGTATTTTTGGGTAAATGATTATTTTTTATTTTTTGGGTTAGGATGGAGGTCGATGGCAACAAGAGATTATTATGATGTTCTCGGAGTGAGCAAGAATGCAAGTCCATCAGATATCAAGAAAGCTTATTATGCGGTAGGTTTTAGTTTTCCATAAAAATTTTTATGTATCTTATATTGTGTACGTGGAACTTAACAAATAACATCTTCAACTACCAAGAAGAACAAAAAAGCAAAAAAGCAAAAAAAGAAGACTTTGTTTGCTTGCCTGAACATGGCTGATCAATTATGTGGATGCATAGTCGAATTACTATCTAGCCATCTGATAACTAGGAAAAGTTCTCCAGTTGGGCAATCTTAGCCATCCAATTATTTCCTTGCAAATGAATGGTTAATTTAGCTCTTGAATGCCAATTGGCTCATGCTTAGTGTTTAGTACATTGGTTGGCGTTGTTTAGGTTTCATTGTTTCTTATTGCCTGAGTATAATATTCTCTTTGAGGAATTATAAGGTCCTGATGCATCGGAACATGACTAGTGCCCTGATGCACCAGTTGGTACAAATGGGGCACATGGCTTGTGAAATATGTTGATCTGATTGGCCCTACCATGGATGGGAGATCCCTCCCCCCCCCCCCCCCCCCCCCCCCCCAAGACTACCGGATTAGAGGTTCCTAACCCTTTGGCCTATCATCATGATCATCAAAGCCTTATCTCAACTAATTGAGGTCAGCTACCCGAATCCTGTTGCCATTCCACATGATCATGGACTATATCCTCAGTAAGTCGTAGGTCCTCGAGTCCTTTCTTACAACCTCCACCCATGTCCTTTTGGGTCTTACTCTTTTAGAGCCTTCAACTTTGTCTCACTCTTAACGGGTGTAGTTCTTGGTCTCCGTTGCACATGGCCAAACTATTCAATTGTATTTTGTCTTAGCTTATTACCTATTGGTGCTACTCCTAAGTTTCTTTGAATGCATTCATCCCTAATTTTATCATTTTCTTGATACTTGTTAGAGTATGGACTATCATTTCTAGTCAATTTGTGGAGTACAATTAGGGGAAGGAGTGTGTATGTAGGTTTGTGGTACTGGAGAGTACCATACGATTGTGGAGAGATCTTGCTTATCTGATTAGATATGTTAATATCTTTGTCAGTGTTGTCAAATGCGATCGCATATGCGAATATGCGATCGCATATTCGCATATTGCTCGCCAGATCGCATATGCGGCAGTGGCATATGCGATTTGGCCAGTATGCGATCGCATATGCCACTTGAGCCAGCATATGCGATCGCATATTGGCCAACGGTCAGATTTCTGACCGTTTTTTGACCTTTTTTTTTAATTTTTTTTAATCTGGATTTTTCTCTATAAAAATGCATTCTAAGCATTCCTAAATGCAAAAAAACCTCAAACTCTCTCTCTCTATTCTCTATTTCTCTCATTCTTACAATCTTACATACATAATACATTATACATTTTAAGAGTCTTACAAGTTACATACATCCACTCCTCTCCATCCAATTCCATTTCCAATTTTCCACATTTCTTTTCTTTTCTTTCAACAATCAACATTCAAGAATCAAGAATCAAGGAAGGGAAGGGTTACAACTTACAAGAATCAAGATTCAAGAATCAAGAATCCACCAATCCATATTCATTGTTCAAGAATCAAGATTCAAGACAAGAGTCAAGAGACTCCTCACTCTCCAATCTCCATCAAGATTCAAGACAAGATTCAAGACAAGAGTCAAGAGACAATTTTTTCTGATTTTTCTGATTTTTTTTGATTTTTTTTGAAAAAATACGAAAAAAAAAATAAAAAATATGCGACCACATATGCGATTGTGCGATCGCATATGCGCACACGCATATGCAATCGCATGGGATCGCATATGCGATTTGACAACATTGATCTTTGTATCTTTGACTATGAATAAAGGACTTGGGAGAGGAACGTAATAAGTCTCCAATTTCTTCTGAGTCCATTATTTATAGTCTAAGATACGAAGGGATTAACATCTCATTAGGTAAGCATGTATCTCATCGGATTAAGAGAAGCCAAGATCTCTCCACAATGGTATGATACTCTCAAGTACTGCATAGCTACATATACCCTCACTCCCCTAACCATACTCTACACATGCATTGGAAACGAGAGCACCATACCATTGTGGAGAGATCTTGGCTTATTGTAATATGATGAGATATGTTAATCTCTTTGTATCTTTAACTATAATAAAGGACTTGGGAGAGGGGACGTATTAAGTCTGCAATTTGTCCTGAGTCCTCTATTTTTAGTTAAAGATACAAAGAAATTAATATATTTCATTAGATAAAAAAAATCTAATTAGATCAAGAAAAGCCAGGATCTCTCCACAATGGTATGGTACTCTCAAGCAATGTTTTCCATATCGTTATCGCGTAATGTATTGGACCCTTGGGATATGGATACATATTGGTTATCGCATAGAATATATCGGTTGTAATGCGTAATGTATCGCTGTTGTTAGGAAACATTGGGAAATTGGTTGGATTTTTCAATGAAACTTTAGGAATTGTTATAAAAAAAAAAAAAAAAAACATCAATGCACACTTAAAAATAATAAAAATACAAAAAACAAGTACACAAGATAGACTTCATCTGCATGGGGTCCTAATCTATGTGTTGTTTGACTGAACTAATGCAAGTATATTCAAAATCCATTCATATCATTTATAAATGTAAGAAGGTATATATGGAAACACAAGCAATACATTCAAAAGTAAAAGAAGTATAAAGCTAGAAATATACGTGAATAATGTCTGTGGTTGTGGCTTAGACCCACATGGAGTTGTGCAGTGACTCAAAATCATCATCTCAATCTCGATAGGGCTAGGCATAGTATTGCTATTCCACAAACCGACAATACTATGTTTAGGTCATAGTAGAATGATACCAATGAAGATATTCTCTAATATAACGTTGAAACTCTTCCTCTCCGATTTGAGAAAATTTGGGGAAATTTTAAAAATTTCCCAATCTTCTGCAAATCGGCCCATCTTCCCCTAGATCCCAAAATTATATTGTATGTGATGATGATTTCATCAAACACTCCTGAATACTCTAAAATTGGGGCCAATTGACTGCTGATTGAAGTGGAATTTTGAAAAAAAATATTTTTTGACATTTTAAATAATTTTTTTTTTCTAAAAATCCCTAAATTACCAAGAATCACTACGTCAGGTTATATGCATGTTTGATTTTGTGTTTGGACACAAAAATTTGAACCAATTTGTAAGAAATTGGGAAATTTTATTTTTTATTTTCCAAATTTCGGCAACTTGGCCTCTCTCTCCCAATTCTCAAATTGAAGCTCCAAATCAATAGTTTTTTTTATGCAAAACATGAAGAATCATGGATTTGTAACAATTTGACACTGATTTAACACGATTTACAACAAACAAAAAAGGGGTTGAAAATTGAAAATGCTCACTGGATCGAACAAGTGGGATATATCAGTACTACCTGTGCATTTCGTATTGCACATGTGGGATACAAGATATATCGTGGATATATTGGCTGATATTGTCGATACTGAAAACATTGCTGTTAAGTACCATGCACCTACATATACACTCACTCCCCTAACTGTACTCCCCACATGCATTGGAAATGATACTTCATCCTCTAACACCACTCATTCGTCTCAACAGCCTCATTTATGCTATGCTCATCCTATGAACATGTTGTTCTTTGATTGCCCAACATTCTTGTCTAACAAAGCATGGCTGGTCTTATACCTATCTTATAAAATTTCCCCAGTTTCACTGGTGTGTAGCTCACATAAAACTACAGAGGCTCATCTCTACTTCATCGACCCAGCTCTAGTTCTATGGAAAACATCTTTTTTCAACCTCATCACTTCCCTGCATTATTGACCCAAACATTGAAGTTGGTCATTTCGAGGTAGTCTTGGTCAACAATCTTAACTAATTCCTAACCCTTTGATCCATGGACGACAAATAGATAAGAGAAAAATGCTGCAACAGTTCAAAGAAAAAGGCCATAGATTGTGATTGTATAGCCAGAGTCTTTCAATCTGGAAAATGTATTGTTCACCCCCTATCGACAGTGATTCCCACAAGATCAGTAGTCTAGATTGACAAATCATTGGGTATTTAGATTGTTCTGTTATGTCGATGGCATGTTGGAATGCTGATCAGTTGTGTAGGTCATTTTCTGGTAAAAGGTTGACTGGATATTCTGTTCAAAACAGCCAAAATATTTGTTAGTGTTATGATTTAATGGAAAATGAAGGATATATAATATAAATGGCTAACTTTAGGCTTGATGGCTTGACGGCTCAGTTCTTATAAGTGGGCTTGACGTCTTGGATGAGCATATATTTGTGCAACATGTCTTTAACTGATGCATGCTCTTGCAGCTTGCAAAGAAGCTTCATCCAGATACAAATAAAGACGATGCTGATGCCGAAAGAAAGTTTCAAGAGGTGCAGCGTGCCTATGAGGTATACTTTAGCTTTCAATAAGTTGGGAGTCAGCGATGTGCTATGATGCACTTTGTAAAGAATAAAATAGTGTCTTTCTATGTTTTCCGCAGGTTCTAAAAGATGAGGAGAAGCGATCACTATATGACCAGGTGTGTTGGTTAACTTCCTTTTACTAGTTATCCAAAATGTGAAAATTGGAATACCATCATAAACCATTGGTGTTCAACCAAATCATTCTTGGAATTGTAAGATTTTACTGATATTTAGGTGACTGTTAGAATATCATAAAAAAATATGGTATTGGTTAAAATTCCATTTCCATTCGCATCCATTGATTAAGCAACAAAGATTCACTCTGAGATATTTATACAAAAACCAAATCATTAATGAAGTTGAACATTAGTTGTCTTTTTTTTAGTCACCTTTGGATCATATTAGTTGAAAATCGAGTTAAGCATTAGTTTTGTCATTCATCATAGGTCATGGTTTCAGAAAGGTCCATCAATATAAAATTCATCTTAAGAAAATTGAAGATCCTTGTAGCTGTATCCCCATAATGATATGATTCATATGAAGGTTTGTTTCTCTGATGTAGAGTCCTCTTGATTTGTAATTAGATAAACAAATTAATTGGTTCTGTCAGGCTAACTTTATTTTATGTAATATCACCTATATCCACAAAAGGTGGTGAGATGATATATTGAGTAGTTGTGTCTAGGGCTCTTAATGCAAATGTATGCATTCTGTGTACCATATAGATTACTTCTGACCCCTTCCAAATTTCCTACTACAGTACCAGAGTAAATATGATCTCCACTAGACATGTAATGCTTTAATGAGTACATGAAAGTGTATACCATAATTCTTGTCCATCAATAACTATTGTGAAGTGGCCTCTCTTGCTCAATTTGGGTCAAACCTTGATACTGCATTGGAAAAGATGGATTGAAAAACTATCGACAGCTACAAATGTTTGCTCCCCTCCAAAGAAATCCTTTGTTTACAAGAAATAGACAGGATTACACAACATAGTCAAATTCTTTCGGTAAGCATGCTGTATCAGCCTGATGAACGGTACTAACTATTCAAACGAGCTTAGCTTCACTCATGTTTCTCTAACAAAACCCATGAGGCCTTCTTATTATGCTTGCAGTTTTGTCAATAGGATTAGCATTAAAGGTTTGTGCTCAACCCAGAGTCCCATGGTTGTATCTTTTTTATTGTTAAAAAATATTACTATATCTTTTGAATGGCGTGCTAAACACAAATATTGAGCATAAAGTATATGAAAGAAAAGAGGCGACCGCTACCACAAATTGAAGGAGAAGCCAAGAGATCTCGTTAAATGTTGTTTTATTTAGAATGTTGACTCAACTTCAGTTTACATGTCAAAAAGAAACTGAAAATCTCCTTACATGCTCCCAATTTTCTCCAAGTAATCTTCTAAATGATGCAGGGACATGTGATGGCCTAACCCTAGATGCATGTATAATCAAGTTAAAGAGATTCAAATAATAAAATTAATCAACTAACTGTTTTCAATCAAGGGGATTAAGCAAATCTCAACACGGATGAAATCATTCCGTCAGGCCCCTTAGCATAAAATCACATAAATAGTAAAAAAATGGAGGACCTAGGGATATGAGGATATCCTAGATCTAGCATAAGCCAGTCCACAATCAAGTTTGGATCCGATTCTCCTGACTAACCATCCCTCTTTTCCGTTCAAACAAAAAGGGAATATCCAGAGATGAACGAAAGTGATGAATAAGATATGGGTTCGAGATGAAAAAAAGTACAGATTCTAGGGCATCAAAGAAAAGAAGACGGTTGATTCTTACCTTTTGCTGCACCTCGAAGATCTAGAAAGAAGGAAAATTGGAAATCGGAGTGGAATCCTCAACTTCCAAGGGCCAGTCCTGAAACCTTAATCTCTTTGGTAAAAGAGGAAGAAAGTATATAAATTCTCATTCATTCAATAATAAAATAGGGTTTCTCACAGTATATATATAAGTCACGGGAAAAAACAAAAAGTACATTAAAGCCCCTGAAAATAAGGAAAAGAACAAAAAAAGACACCTAAAATTAAAATACCCATGCGATAGGGTGTGATGGGACAACGGTCAGGGTGCAATCATGCTACTCATGCACTCGTAGCAGATCAGAAAATGGGTCCGATGGACCCGACATCCATCCACATCAACTCCTCCGCTTCGGTATTTTGTCGGCGACACCTCTTCCTCTGGTACATGGGAGCACCACTAATGTCCGCATCAATTCTCCATTGATAGGAAGAATTCGCCATTGGCGAAAGTGAACTTCTGTGTCTCTCGAGCAAATTGGGGTTGATGCGTTGCAACTCTATCTCTGTAATTCAAGAGTTATCTGTAACGGGCCTGTTCCTCCATTCGACTAGGAATTTCTGGAAACCCCCGGAGCGAGTGGAAACCGCATTGGAGTCCAAAATTTCCTCTATCTCGTCTATTCTCGGTGCAAGTGGAAGAGAAGGTAAGGCGGTAAAAAGTTTCCTTTTGGGCCTACCGCTTGCTGCTCTGGAGCCCTCAACTTACCAACTCACTCCTATCCATCTTAGTTTTTGTCTTCTTGATCTTGATTGCACATGGCCAAACCATCAAAATTCCAAGTCTATTTTCCCTCGTCGTATTACCTATTGGTGCCACTCTTAAGTTCTCTCGAATGCATTCGTTTCTAATTCAATCCATCCTCGTCTTGCTAGGTATCCATCTCAACATCATGCATCCTATTAACATGCTATTTTTTGATTGCCTAGCATTCCACCCCATAAAGAATGGCTACTTTTACGGCTTTCTTATAAATCTCCCTTCAGTTTGATTGGTATGAGGCTATCACATACATCTCCACTTCCACGTAGCTCTAATTTTATAGGCAATATCCTCCCAAACTCTTTGCTCTCATGAATTATCAACCCAAGATATTGAAAATGGTTGTCTTAAGGTATTCATTGTCAACAATGTTAACTCCTATCGTTGCTAAAATTGCATTCCATATACAAGTTTTTGTCCGACTGATTTAAAACCTTTAGATTCTAAAGCATCCCTTTTTAGTTTAGTTTTGTGTTTACCCCATCCGTCTTCTCAATCAAAACTATGGCACCTGCCAATGTCAACCTTTTTGTATAAATGCATTATCAAATCATCCTTAATCAATGCAGAAAGATATGGGTTCAATATTGACCTTTGGCCTAAGCCTACAATAATTGCTTTGTCACTTACCTTCACTGGTGGTCCTCACATTAGTTACTATTCCCTTGTACTCATCTCTAATCATGTCAACATAACCTCTTGAGACTCCTTTCTTTCCCAACAACCACTAGATCTCTCTAGGGAGTAGGGACCCTATCTCATGCTTTCTTGAAGTCAATAAAAGCGGATGGATCATGACGGACACATGAACAGATGGAAGATACCTGTGTAAATGTGCCAGAAGGATGTGCGTGGACATTGTTGAGCTCACACATTTGGCGCTTGAACAGATGGAAGATACTTGTGATGTGGACCTTCCGTTCAAGAAGTTGTTTCTGTTTGAACTCAAGCATCCTTTCCTTTTTGTGAACCTTCGGTTCAGGATCATATGTGATTGCTAGAACAACGGATGGATCATGACGGACACATGAGAGAGATGGGAGTTGATGTGGTCGTAAATATACTGAACGAGGAAACGGAGTAACAAAAACAATATCTGTAATTAAAAGAAAACGGGAAATATTATAAGGGGATAACTTGCTAACACGGAGACGAAACTTAAAACATATTTTACTTCTGATAAGCATATTACAAAATACACTAATAGAAAGACTAACTGTTACAAACTCACACAATTAGACTACTTATCAGCTCACTACAACACTTGAGCTCTGAATGTTTTTTTTACTGCTTTCTTACTTCATGCTTTACAACTAAAGGGATGCATGCTATTTATAGACAATAGCGGACGTCTACTGAAATTTAAAAACAACACAATGTAATGATAATTGGTGCGTTGCAGGAGGGCGTGGGACACACGTCTTCTACCTGACTGCTTCTGCCGGGGACAATGAGGAATACGTGGGACACGTATGTCCTATGGTACAATGACTTGGAACAGGTGTTGACGGACTCATCGCTATGGCCTAGGAGAGCTGCTGTTAGCGGACATATATGCTGCTACAGGGGGACACCTAAGCTCTCTGGATAGAGATGGGTGTGAGAGAGGAAGGAGATGGTGACATCTGACGAAAGTGACTTCTGGGATAATGACATCTGAGGATAGCAACATCTGAGAAGAGAGTTGTTTTGATCGTCTTTATCTCTTCACTGTTTTGGTCTTTGAAACTTAGTCACTGGAATTGCCTCTATCATCATCAGAAAGTGGGGCCAGTGAGATGTCCATGTTGCGCTCAGTGTAGGTGACGAAGTGTGAGAGACGAAGATCACCATTAATGGCTGCAATGAGATGTTGCCACATGGAAGAAGGAATATCCGCAACTTGGACATTGTTGAGCTCACACATTTGACGCTTGAACAGATGGAAGATACCTGTGTAAATGTGCCAGAGGTCGGCCAAATTGAACGTTCTCTAACCCCGTATGGTACAACGATCAGGGGCATAGGTGAGATAATAGTTATCACATGAGAGAGATGGGAGTTGATGTGGTCGTAAATATACTAAACGAGGAAACAGAGTTAATGTGGACCTTCCGTTCAGGTTGTGAGAGGGCTTGTTGGCGAAATACATGTTGGAAATGGACTTAATTTCTTGTAATTCTTTCAAGGGGAAAGATATTGGGTATGGAGAGTGTATGAATGACTGGTTGGGAAATGGCTTTTGGAGGGACTTGAGGAGGAAGGCGAGATAGGAAGTCTGCAAGGATGTTGTCCTTTCCTTTGATCTTGTTCACTGTGAAACTCCACTGGGAAAACCAATTGTGCCATCGTAACAACTGAGGTTGAGGAAGTTGTTTTTGTTTGAACTCAAGCATCCGCAGGAATGCTGACATGTCCATTTCCACCAAAAAATGGTGACCAAGCAGATGGAACTGGAACTTGGAAATGCCGTATTTGATTGCCAGAATTTCTTTGTAGGTAGAGTGGTAGTGTTGTTCGGAAGGCTTGAACTAACCACTGCGATACTTGCAAATTTGCCTAGTGTCGTTGGTGTCTTGAAGGAGAACAACACCCCCATTGAGTATAATTGACATCTGTTTGGATGATACGAGTAGCAGTCGCGCTTGGAATTTGCAGTCCAGGAAGAGCTGGAATAAGCTTTTTGAGAGCTTTGACTGCATTTGTATGAGAATCATTCCATGGAGGAGCTTCTTTCTTCAGCGAGGTGAGGACGTTCCGATACGTGCTCACATGTGGAATGAAGTCAGACATAGTTCACAATGTCGACGAACTGTTGGATCTGCTTCGTTGTCGTCAGAACATCTGGGAACTGGAGAAGATGTTCGGCAATGTGAGGTTGGGGAGAGTAACGGCCATCTTTGATTTCCATGCTGAGAAAATCAATGTTGGTCTGGGCCAACTGCATTTTTCGTTCAGAAAGCATGATGTCGTTTTCCATGCAGATTGCATGAAACTGCTGGAGAAGATCACTGTGAGTCTTCTCATCTGGAGAGTATAACAAGAGATCATCAATGTATGCCAAGCAATGGTGTAAAATGGGTTTAAAGATCCAAACCATTGCCATTTGGAAAAGAGACGGAGCAGTTTTCAAACCAAAGGGCATAACTGTCCATTGATAAAGGGCATTTGGGACAGTAAATGCTGTTTTGTGCCTATCATCTGGGTTGATACCCAACTGCCAAAATCCTGCCTTAAGATCAAACTTGGAAAACAGGTTTGCATCTGCTAAGTGTTGGAATAATGAGGCACGATATGACAAAGGAAACTTGTCATCCTGAAGATATCTGTTTAATGGTTTATAGTTGATGACAAGGCGAAGTTTGCCACGCACTTGTTCAGAGTGCTTGTTTACGTAGAAAGCTTCACAAGCCCATGGAGAGTCTGTGGGCTCAATGAGACCTTCTGCAAGGAGGCTTGTAAGTTCATCCTGTGCAAGTTTCAAGTGATCAGGATTCATTCCAGGGTGACTTGCTTTTGTGGGAGTGACTGCCACCTGTTGTTTGAACGGAAGGTTCACAAAAAACTCAGGGCGAGTCCTCGAAGGAGAGGATGCTTTTTGGCGAATTCAGAATGGGAGGTTGCACAACATTGATCAACAAGGAGGGCTTTGATATTTGCAATGAGTTGTGCCAAATGAAGGTTAGGAATGTGGGACCAAGGCAAAAAGGAGGAATTGTACTCGAGGCCATTTGGTAACCACTGAAGACCTTTGATTTTGTGAAGGATATCAAAACCAAAGATTAGGTCTTTTCCAGATAAGGAGGAACCGAGAAATGACTGAGAGATGGTAAGATCAGGAAAATTTTTTATTGACAGAGGTGGGTGATTCTGTCAACATGAAAGACCTTGCCATTGGCGGCTCAGAAGAATTGAGAGTGGGGATGCCATGAACTTTCTGGTAGGATGGACGGATTTAGGATTGAGATTGCTGCACCGGTATCTGCAAGAGCGATTACTGGGATTGGCAGTGATGGCGGTTGGCAGATAAGTTCAACTCGAATGAGAGGAGTTGGACTGGCTATTGTGATCGAGGGTAGAGTAACAACTTCAAAAATATGGTCGAGGGTATGCAACAAGCTTTGCAAGTTCGAACACGAACATAACTGTCCAGGTTTCAGTGAGGTTGTACATGAAGCATCCTTCTGTTTGAACTCAAGCATGCGAGGGAATGCTGACATGTCCATTTCCACCAAAAAATGGTGACCAAGCAAATGGAACTGGAACTTGGAAATGCCATATTGGACTGCCAGAATTTCTTTGTAGGTAGAGTGGTAGTGTTGTTCGGAAGGCTTGAACTGACCACTACGATACCCGCAAATTTGCCTAGTGCCGTTGGTGTCTTGAAGGAGAACAACACCCCATTGAGTATCACTGACATCTGTCTGGATGATACGAGTAGCAGTTGCGCATGGAATTTGCAGTCCAGGAAGAGTTGGAATAAGCTTTTTGAGAGCTCCGACTAAATTTGTATGAGAATCATTCTAGAATGAACGCGACACCGAAACAAATGCACTCACTCAATGCAACAAAAATTTGATGAAGTTCCTTGAGAGGTTCTATCCTCTTCATGTTTGGCAATCCCTACTTGCCAACCACCATGCTGAGTATGTAGAAATCAACTTTTGCAGTCCCAGAACTTTCTTCCCCATGGAAAATGGTGATAACTACTATCTCACCTATGCCCCTGATCGTTGTACCATACGGGGTTGGAGAACGTTCAATTTAGCTGACCTCTGGCACATTTACATAGGTATCTTCCATCTGTTCAAGCGCCAAATGTGTGAGCCCAACAATGTCCAAGTTGCGGATATTCCTTCTTCCATATGGCAACATCTCATTGTAGCAATTAATGGTGATCTGTCTCTCACACTTTGTCACCTACATTGAGCGCAACATGAACATCCTACTGGCCCCACTTTCTGATGATGATAGTGACAATTCCAGTGACTAAGCTTCGAAGACCAAAATAGTGAAGAGATAAAGACGATCAAAGCAACTCTCTTCCCGGATGTCGCTATCCTCAGATGTCATTATCCCAGAAGTTACTTTCGGCAGATGTCACCATCTCCTTCTTCTTTCACACCCATCTCTATCCAGAGAGCTTAGGTGCCCCCTTGCAGCAGCATGTGTCCGGTCATAGCATCCTCTCCCAGGCCACAACAATGCGTCCATCAACACCTGTTCCAAGTCACTGTACCATAGGACATACATGTCCCACGTATTCCCCATTGTCCCCAGCAGAAACAGTTAGGCAAAAGACGCGTGTCCCATGCCCTTTTGCAGCGCACCAATTATCATTACATTGTGTTGTTTTTAAATTTCAGTAGACGTCCGCTATTGTCTATAAATAACATGCATCCCTTCAGTTGTAAAGCATGAAGTAAGAGAGCAGTAAGAAAAAACATTCAGAGCAAAGTGTTGTAGTGAGCTAATAAGTAGTCTAATTGTGTGGTTTGTAGCAGTTAGTCTTTCTATTAGTGTATTTTGTAATATGCTTTTCAGAAGTAAAATATGTTTTAAGTTTCGTCTCCGTGTTAGCAAGTTATCCCCTTATAATATTTCCCGTTTCCTTTTAATTACAGATATTGTTTTTGTTACTCTGTTTCCTCGTTAAGTATATTTATGACCACATCAACTCCCATCTCTCTCATGTGTCCGTCATGCATTATAGTAGCATTAGGTTTTAGTTTTAGTTTTCTTGTTATACTTTTAGCATACTTACGTCTTTGTTTTACCAAAGAAGCATAATTTATTCATTTTGTTTGTCAAAACTGTCTCGTGTTACAGTAACACGTCTATAGTAGCAACATCTACAGTAACACATACCCTTCTTTACCTCTTGCTTCAGTGCATATTAGGGTTTTAACACTGTTGTCGTTAGGGTGTAGGGTTTAGGGTATTTTGTCCATGTTTTTGCCGCCTGCGCGTTTAACTGGTATTAGAGCCGACATTTCTTTCTAAACTTCCCTTGTGTGGGGTGTATGCAATGGACAGGACTACCTTCAGGTAAGCCTTTCATGGACATCCTACTGGCCCCACTTTCTGATGATGATAGTGGCAGTTCCAGTGACTAAGCTTCGAAGACCAAAACAGTAAAGAGATAAAAACGATCAAAGCAACTCTCTTCTCAGATGTCGCTATCCTCAGATGTCATTATCCTAGAAGTCACTTTCGCCAGATGTCACCATCTTCTTCCTCTCTCACACCTATCTCTATCCAGAGAGCTTAGGTGTCCCCCTGCAGCAGCATATGTGTTCGCTCACAGCAGCCTCTCCCAGGCCACAGCGATGCGTCCATCAACACCTGTTCTAAGTCACTGTACCATAGGACATACGTGTCCCACGTATTCCTCATTGTCCCCAGCAGAAGCAGTCAGACAGAAGACGTTTCCAGTCAGGCTGCAATGGGATGTTGCCATATGGAAGAAGGAATATCTGCAACTTGGACATTGGTGAGCTCACACATTTGGCGCTCGAATAGATGAAAGATACATGTGTAAATGTGCCAGAGGGATGTGTGTGGACCTTCTTCACGTGGATAAAAGATAGCTGTCGCTCTTTGGAAGCCTCAAGAGACAATAGGACGTCTGATCCTGCAGACGACACGCGTCACCTCCAGATTAACGTGTCTCCCCGACCCCCTTCACATGGACGACTGATAGCTCCTCGTGGCGCTCTCCCATCTCGAGGTCTGCCTCCCCTCCCTCTCACAGCCTTGGCGTGCTGCGTGTCGACTACAGCGAGGCTCAGAAGGCGATAAGTTGCCTCGGGTCCCCGCTTCGTGCCGAACCGATAGCCTCGAATATGCCAACCCGACTGCAGTTTAATCTTAACGTTCCCTTCCAAACCAAACCAAACCACCTTCCAACCGACAACTCATCACCAACCCTTCCGCATCAGCTTTGCTTCAACACCTTACACCCACTCTCATTCCAGAAAGGGAAGAAGGAGAGCTCTTCGATTCTAGCAGCATGACATCTCCATCTTCGGACGAACGCTCCTTCCCAGACTCCCCATCTCCCAGATCGTCAGTGCAGTTTGAGGGCCCTGCTGGGCAGGCCCTCATCTCCCTCTTCCACGAAGGTTCCGAGGCAGGGATAATCGAAGTCGAACCCCTCCAAATGCGAATCGGAAACTCTGTAGCAGCTCCCGGAGAAGAACAGTTGGTGACACTGCCAAGTGAAGAACAATGGGCCGACTTGATCAAATCCATCCTCCGAAAAAGGTGGATCAGGGAAGCGATGGGCCACATCGGCAGAGCCATGGGCCTATCTTTCGAAGACCACCCTGAGGACTTCCGTGCCCTATTCCACTGCATCGAAGCTCGCAGATGATTGCCGACCCCGTCAAAATCTCCTAGGCGCACATCGAAGGACAGGGAAAAAAAAAAGAGCTCCACAATCTTGCCTCCTCATTTAGCGGGGAGATCCCAGAAAGGGTTGCGGGCAAACTACGGGGAAGAACGGTTTGTCAATGAAGGTCCTCTCATGGAATGTAAGAGGAGTCAGGTCCAAAAACAAAAGAAGCCTCATCAAAGACATTTGTCTCAGAAGCAAGGCAGACATCATATTCCTGCAGGAAACCAAAGCTAGTAGTATCAACAATTTTCTTATGGGTTTTCTGTGGAGAAGCTCAAACGTCTCCTGGGTGGCTTCAGACTCTGTTGGCAGTGCGGGCGGTATTCTCCTTGCTTGGAATTCCTCTGTATTGTCGTTGGAAAGCAGCAATGCTGGCCTTTTTTCTGTCTAGGCTATCCTGTCTGAGGTCAACTCGAAGTTCCGCTGCCTCTTCACATCTGTTTACGGGCCAAATCAGGCGGACAGAAGATCGGCTTTCTGGGAGGAGCTAAATGCTACCAGACAGATGTTCAGTGGACCCTGGTGCGTAGGCGGAGACTTCAACGTCACTCGATTCTCGAAGGAAAAATCCTCAGGGGGAAAAGTCACATCTTCGATGCGTCTCTACTTCGATTGGATCGATGAAAATGAACTGGTGGATCTTCCATTACAAGGGGCTTCCTTCACATGGTCTAACGACAGAGACATCCCCATTTTGGCTAGGTGGGACCGATTTCTGGTCTCGCCAGATTGGTTAGACAAGTTCCCTCTTGTCTCACAGTCCACTCTTCCTAGGCCAACCTTAGATCACAACCTTGTCCTCCTTACCATCGACTCAGTCAATTGGGACCCGAAGCCCTTCAGATTCAAGAAGGCATGGCTCCGAGAAGAAGGCTTCCATTAGCTGGTTAGAGATTGGTGGGTTGGTTTCACCGTGGAAGGCTTTGCGGGATTCAGAATTTGCAAGAAACTTCAGATGCTGAAAGAGAAGCTCAAAGCTTGGAATCAATCTGTTCTCAGGCAAAGGGACAGGGATACTGATGCAATCCTGGCTGAGCTGTAGGAGCTGGATTCGGCTGCCGAACTGGATCCCAGTGCGACTGATTGGGCCAAAAGATCAGAGATCATCCAAAACTACTGGGCCAGGATCTTGGCAGACGAAATGGCGTGGATGCAGAAATCACGCTGTAAATGGATAAAGGAAGGCGATAAGAACACGAAATACTTTCACTCCATCGCCAGCGCCCAATTCCGAGCCAACAAAATCAGCTCTCCTAATCAATGGGTCCCCCACCGAAGATAGGCAACAAATTACTGACGAAGCCATCTTGTATTTCAGACTTCTCTTCCTCAAAGAAGATTGGGCCAGACCAAAGATCGATCGCCTCGACTTCTTTGCTCTATCCGAAGACCAATCATCTGGCCTCGAAGTCAAGGAGGCGATTAAAAGTCTGGAGGGAGATAAAGCCCCGGGGCCTGATGGGTTTCCAATCTGTTTCTTCCGCTCGTTCTGGGAGATCTTGGAGGGGGGTATCATGGCCTTCATCAACGAATTTCATAACAAAGGTCGTCTCTCCAAACACCTCGGAGCTACGTTCATAGCGCTTATTCCTAAATCCCTGGGTGCCAATACTATGCGGGACTTTAGTCTGATCAGCTTACTTAGAGCCCCCTATAAAATCTTAGCGAAAGTGCTAGCTTCCAGACTACGGAGAGTTATGGAAACGATCATCTCCGACAATCAGAGTGCCTTCATCTCCGACAGACAAATCATCGATAGTGCATTAATCGCCAACGAATGCCTCAACTCCTTCTCCAAATCGGGAGTTAAAAAGTGTTCTTTGCAATCTGGACCTGGAGAAAGCCTTCGATCATGTAGATTGGGATTTTCTCCTTTACATGATGCAGCGCATGGGTTTCGGTCCCAAGTGGCGTAGGTGGATCAGAGAATGTATAGGATCGGCGCACTTCTCGATTCTTCTCAATGGTGCCCCAAAGGGTTTCTTCGGCTGCTCTAGGGGCCTACGTCAGGGAGACCCTCTCTCTCCTCTCCTTTTCCTCATCGTTGTGGAAGCATTCTCTAAAATGCTTATTGCTGGAAGCTGATCAAGACAAGCTCAACAACCTCCGCACGATCATCAGATGTTTCGAGGCAGTTTCAGGTCTCAAAGTCAACCTCTCCAAATCAAAATTGTTTGGAGTGAACTTAGAAGAAACCGAGATTCATCGTTTTGCTGGCCTCCTCAATTGCTCAACTGCATTGCTCCCGTCAGTTTTCGTCGGTCTTCCTCTCTATTTGGGAAAGCCTCCTAAGCAGCTCTGTGATAAAGTTCTAGACAGAGCCCAATCTTTCCTGGCGCGCTGGCAATGTAAATTCCTGTCCTTGGGGGGCCGTATAACCCTGATCAAAGCCACCCTCTCCAGCCTCGAGTGCCCCTCCTCGGTGTTGAAAAGATTCGATACTCTTCGAAGTGGGTTCCTGTGGCATGTATTTGAAGGCAAGAAAAAGTTCCGTTTGCTCGCCTGGAACAAGGTGTGCCAGTCTGTTCAGGAGGGTGGTGCAGGCATTCGATCGATTAAAAGCATGAATCGGGCCCTTCTAGACAAATGGTTTTGGCGTCTGGGCATAGAAGAAGGAAAACTGTGGACTGTGCTGGTTAAAAGCAAATATGGATCCTCAGCAGGAGGTTGGTGGACTACGGAATCTTCAGCCTACAGGGCCTCCGCTCTATGGAAAGGCATCATAGCGATCAAATCTGACGTCCTTAAAGGTACCATTTTCTCGGTTGGAAATGGCGACAAGATTCGATTCTGGGAAGACGTTTGGATGGGGGATTCTGCTCTCAAAGACGAATTCCCGTGCATCTATAGATTGGCCCCTGAAAAATCCATCTCGATGGCCAATTCCTTTCACTCCTCTGGCGCTGAGATCATCTGGTCCATTGTTTGTAGAAGAAACCTCAAAGACAGAGAATCTGATGAGTACATCAACCCCCTTCATCGCCTCAGCATGGTAAAACCTGAGCCCTCTGCGGCTGATAGCCTTCTTTGGAAGTTCGACAAATCGGGTAGGCTCTCGGTTAAGTCTCTTTATCATTCTATCAGAAGTGCGCACGCTCCTGTTACCCCTCCCATGACAAATAAGATTTGCAACTACAAGCTTCCCCCGAAAATAGCCGCGTTTGGATGGCTGGTGGGAAAGGCTAAGGTGCTAACAGTAGATAACTTGAGGAAAAGGGGAATGATGCTAACCAACATCTGCCTCTGCTGCATGGGCGACGCCGAATCGGTTAACCACCTCTTTATCCACTGCCTCATCCTCTCTCAGATCTGGGCCTCTGTCTTCTCCTGGTTCAACGTTTCTTGGTGCCTCCCAAAATCTACGGGTATGCTCTTAAGGGCATGGCATGGGATCTCCATTGGTAAGTAAAAATCTGATTTTTGGAGATTGGCCCTGCTTGCGGTTTGGTGGGCAATTTGGAAAGAGCGCAATGAAAGATGCTTCAAAGGAACCTCCAATTCGGTGGGATCTATAGTGGCTAAAGTCCACTTCTACATCACCGAATGGGCTGTTTTTTTTTTTCTTTTTTTTTTTTCCTTGTTGTTGGTAGTTTGTTTTTCGGTGAGAGTTTGCTAGCCGCTTTCTCAGCGGCCTCTCTCCCCGTTTTGTTTTCCTCTTTTCCTTTAATGAAATTGCAAGTTTCCTCTCCAGAAAAAAATAAAAATAAAAGACCATTTGGAGATCCTTCTTCCTCTCCCTATATTTCTCCATCAAATTTCTAAGTAGGAAAATAGCCTCAATGGTTGACCTTCAACCTGAACTGCTTTTCTGATACACTTGTTGCCTTAATCTTTGCTCAATTACTCTCTTACAAAGTTTCATAATATAAACATATAGTTAGTGCAGTTTTGTATGCCACCCTTCGTTCTTGTAAGCAGGAAACTTGGTACTTCTCCTCCATATGTTTGGCATTTACTTCGATCTTACAAACATGTTGAGCAACTTTGTCAACCAAAATAAACCAATATCTGCCGTGCACTTCCAAACCTCTACTGGTATATCGTTTAGTCCGAGAGCCTTCCCTGTCTTCATCTTTCCCAAAGCTCCCTTTACAGTAGGTATCCTTATCCTAAGAAAGTATCCATGGGACATTTGAGTTTATGATTCTTTATATCCCTAAGTTCTCAGATGTTTATCATTTAACAAGTTCTGGAAATAGCTTCTGTACTTTCATTGGTATCGTCGTCCTTACCCATAGCTTATGGTCATTGCTCTTAATGCATCTTACATGATTTAGATCCTTACCATTCTTTTTCTCATATTCGCAAGTTTGGATACATCTTTCTCACCTTTTCTTGTCCTCAATCTATTGTTCACATCATCATACACCTCAAGTTTAGCCTCACTACTTTCTTAGTGTTCTTTTTGGCATTTCCATATTCTTCTCAATTTTCCTCGATTATATTCCATTGACAAACTTTGAAACATGATTGTCACAATTGCTAATAGTCTAGGCCCTTTCACCCCTTTTGGTTTTTCTTCTTGTTTTTTGTATTGTTGGCCAGCCGAAGAAGTGACGGGAGGTTTACCCTTCTAGGGCTGTATTCTCTGTTTCTTCTTTAATAAAATTGTCATCTTTCAAAAAGAAAAATTAATAATAACACATGGCTAAACTCCGTTGTCATTCTTTACTGTTCAAATTATTTATTGCGCATGCTATCTATCATGTTGTACTTTCTTAGTACTGCATAATCATATAGACTGACCTGTTGAGCTCGTACTTATCTCTGCAGTTCTGTTGTATCCTGTTAAAGTTCCTCTCACTGCAACATGCAAATTTCAGGTTGGTCCCGAGGCATTTGAACAAGCTGCTACTGGAGGTGGTCCTGGTGGTCCATTTGGAGGTGATGGATTTGGCAACCCATTTGAAGACATTTTTGGTGGCGGTGGAATGAATGATGTAACTACTCCTACCTGTGTACTCAAAATCATTTTCTTCTTTTTTCCCTTTAATGTTTTTCTTCATTTGTAGTATAGTTTCTTCGACCTCTCTCAATCTGCTCTTAGTTTGGCCCATGTTTGATATCAAAAGTGAAAAAATATGAAGGAGAGAAGTTATATGCTTTATTCTCCTAGACAATTGTGAAAATCCGTGTTCTTCCTGTGGTGACGATTTACACTTTTGGCTTCTCCTGTGATGTGAGTTTAGAAAGGCTGTGACATGTGAGAAGATTTCTCTGCTGAGACATTCTCAGGTTTTTTGATCCATTGATTTGCTGCTTGCTCATGTTTTTCATACTTTCTCACTTTGTAGTATCTTTAAAATACATGTACCATGTGAATTGTAAGGTAAGCGATGTGATATCTATTGACATTATTATAGCGGTTATGGGCACAGCATTGCATCCGTTATCACTACCTGCTCTCTCACTAAGATTTCATTTAAAAAGTAAGCCTTGCCCCATTGAGTTTGAGGAACGGTAATTGCATTCTCTCTTCTAGCTTGTCTATGCATATCCCTGATAGCTTCCCCCATACCTTTTGATACAACAGCCAAGCCATGTGCACACCTATTCATGCATCTTTCAAACTTGATACGAGGGGCGTGCAAGTGCCCTCTTGACTTCTTTCATGCTTCTGCCCTGGGCCATGGTCACCTAATTGCCTATTGTTATTGCTCTATTCATGTGTGGGGATAGCACTATTGTGTTTTATACTTCATTTTCCATGACTAATCTTCTTCGTCTGGCTTCTGTCCTCCCACATCTTTGGTTCTGGTTTCTGACATTTAGACTGTTTGCAATTTGGATGCACTATTGAATTGGATTGTGATAAATAGTTCAATTGGAATCACTAAAACTCAATTAGCATCCACAGCATTCAGTGGCTAGGCTGCAAATTGCCGTTATGTTAAAGCAATGTAAAAGCAATATGAGGCCACTTCTTTGAAGATTCTAAGAATCAACATAATTTTGTTATTTGCTCTTGATTGAACTGAATTTTCAGAATTCAGTTCTGTTGTGTCCCACTATACCTTTAATGTTGTCATTTCTGATGCTTGATGTTACACTACAGATTACTGATCATAAAAATGCTACGCTGCAAATTTAGGGCCCCTTCAGATGTTAGAAAAATACGAATTGAACTCATTTTCCACATTTCAATGCATGGCGAGATTGGTGGCAGAACTCATCTAGGTACTGTTGTGCAGGATAGGAGATGAATGATCTGGGTTTGGTGTACTAGCAGAACTCATTTAAGTACTGTTGTGCAGGAAAAAGAGATGCATGATCTGGATTTGACGCACTGTTGTGGCCCACCTGAAGATCACATGAGCCAGAATTTTGAGGGTTTCGTGATGGTTCTGTCCACCTGATGAATGGTCGGGATGTTCGCAAGTGCAACACCCACAAAGTTACCTCTTAGAACCAAGAAATAGAGCATGGAAAAAGGGAGAATCCTCTTTTAGGACATTTTTGTGGTTCCCATCAAATTGCTACTTTTACGAGGTCTTTTCCTATACATTGAAATGTGGAGAAAGGGTTGACCTCGTTTTTTGCCTGACATCCAGATGGGCCCTTAAGAGTTTCCACTTTATAATAACAGGCTCGCAGCTCAATGATGCAGTTCTCAGATTACTGATCAGAAGAATTCTATGCTGCAAAATTTAGAGTTTCCTTGTAGTAACAGTTGAGCCAGTGCTCTCGGATTGCTATGAGTTATAGTGCTCCTAGTTGCATTGGGATACTTGCCAGTCTCATCAATCAATCTGGACTGTGATTAGCTCCAGCATACATTTCACTACCATGTGAAAATTACACTGATTGAGTTATTCAATCCATCCACCTGTCGTCCTTTCTGCCACCATCCATTTGCCAAGCTTTGATGTATGGGATTTGCCTGATAGGAGTGATTCTTTAGAACATGATGGGTGCCAACACATAATCACTCAATTTTTTTTATCGGACATTTTTCCATAAATGCTATTGACCACCCATTTGATAGGCTGACTGGTTTGGCCAGGACAGTCCAGTTAGTGTCATTTTTGCATGGTAATCCATAATTGTGTGCTGGATTTAATGGATGACTCAGATAGATTGATTGGCCTTTCCATGTGTCCCAATGCTATGAGGAGCACCGTAACTTATTGTGCTCTGAGCGCATTAGATCGTTTCTCCTATGAACTGTTTTATGCACACAGTTTCCCAACTTTAATGACTGATAGAATGTTGATTTTCCTGGTAGATTAGTGTATTTTTACATGTGGCGAGGAATACATTTTTAAATTGCAATAGATGGGGTTAATGCCTGCATTTATCTTCTATGGGATGTATATTTCTAGTCTTGTTATGTAGTTCTGATTTTGTTACTTCTTTGGTGTGGCATATTGTACTGGCAACCAGTTCTTCAAAGGCATTTTCAATCAAAGAGGGCTTGGAGGCCAAGATGTCAAGGTTTTCTCTCTATCTATGATGTGCTCCTCCCTTGCATATGTTAGTTTGGATTTTTGCTTCTAGTTATTTTATGGACCTTTTGCTTCCTTTTATTGATCATGTATAGGTCACTCTTGAACTATCATTCATGGAAGCTGTCCAAGGGTGCACGAAAACTGTGACGTTCCAAACTGCATTACCCTGTGATGCTTGTGGTATGGAATCCTTTCCTCCTGAAAAAAATGTTTTTACCATCGTTTAGATGATTATAGCTTATAATGTTCCAAACTGCATTACCCTGTGATGCTTGTGGTTTGGAATCCTTTCCTCCAGAAAAAAAAATGTGTTTACCATCATTTAGATGATTATAGCTTATAGCTACTTTCTTTAGTCATTTTAATCCTTTTGTGTGTTTCTTTCCTTTGCCCTAGTTTAGTACCTAGTGAAGAGCTCCTAACTCTGTGTGGATTATGCTTTTCGCAGATGGAACTGGCGTTCCTCCTGGAACCAGACCTGAGACATGCCGACCTTGTAGAGGCTCAGGAATGGTCAGATATCCTAAGCACTGTAATGTTAATACACATTTGATTGTACTGAAATTTACAGGTGATTTTGGGCATTTATAGACATGTTTTGTTATGTCTACAGATCTTCATGCAAAAGGGTCCATTTAGGTTGCAGTCCACCTGTTCACAGTGTGGTGGTACCGGGAAAACTGTAACGGTATGAGAATCTTATTTGATTTCTATGTCATAATTTAACAATTATTCTTCTGGAGTACATCTGACATCATGGAACTATAGATAACTGCCATTAATTTCTTTTTGTTTTTTGTTTTTTGTTTAAGCTTATTATGAATACATTAGCTTCTGTCTTTGAAGCTTTGTCAAGGGGTTAACAACTTAACATAGATTTTAAGGGAAAGATTGGTAATGCATTTCATTTTCATATACTACTGTGGAACTCTTTGAGTATTTCTGAAGGTTCCCATTGCACTCAGCAATTTATGATTGCATACTTGCACATGCATGCTTGCACGCATGTGGTGAAATATTATCTCGTCCCCATTGACAGCCACATTCGATATATTATTATTATTTTTTGCACAGAATTAAGATTGCAAAGACAGGCGGAAGATTGTGAAAGGATGTAAATCCAGAAAGGGGCCTTTCATCCTGTTTGTTGCTAATATCCTCTTTGAAATCTGTAGAATGGTCCTTTCATCCTGTTCGTTGCTACTGACCTCGTTGAAATCTCTAGAAATGACCCAAGGGAGGCTCTCTACAAATACAGGGATTTGCAGTCGTTTTAATCCTAGACTCAAAATCTCCAGAGTTCTGCATTCGTTAGGTTTTGGCATGTTGATCATGCACACAAAGCAACAGAAGTAATGAGTGGCAAAAAACTTCGAGGGAGGATTACTGTAGTGTACAAGCCGTGAGGCTAGTGATTTTGGTAAAGGTGCTAGGTAGCAACCAATGGACTTGGCTACAACCGGGTTTAGTAGGAAGGCTTTGGTGGCATGACGATAAAGGCGATGTCCTAGCTATGACCTACTGCAATCTGTTTAGTTGTGCGAGTTCAATATTCTAAACATAAGGAACAAGCGAGTTAATGCGGATGGAGATTTCTGATTGAAGTTTGGAAGAGCTAGCTTTTGATTTGGTAGGGAGGGCCGCTCATGGGGGATTACCCAATCTGAAGGGCTTCCTTTTGATGTTTAATTTGAGGGAAGAGATGGTGGTTTTTTTCAAATATTCAACTTTGCACCAAGCTATGGCTCTAGAGAAAGTGGAGGCGTGGAACACCTCAGAAGCATGCACAAGTAGGGGAAATTGGTTTGGAATCGCCTGCACATGCATGGTTGGAATCGATGATCATTAACCTAGGCTCCAGGTCTCTAGATTTGGAAAGTCATTGAGCTGGGTAAGAGGATGATGAAGGAATCCTTTTTATGTTTGCTAGGGTCAGGGTGCTCTTGAGTTTCAGAGGCAGGGGTAGGGATGGTGTGGACCTAGAAATATGCGGCCATGTTGATGATCAAAGCCTTTGGTTCTCAAGATCGAGGGCAAGCTGTTGTTGAAAATGGGTTAATGGTTGGTCCTTTTGTCAGGTTATTGTTCAGATCTCAGAGACTAGGAATGGTGGTGATGTGGCAGCCATGACGATTTATCTTGAGCTCACGTGTAGGGCTAATGTGGCTGTTGACTCGTTTGGAATTAGTCAGGATTTACAATGGAACTTCGACAGGAGGGGGCCCTCTAGGGGCTGGATGTCGTTTGGCATCAAACAGTTCTAAATAAGCTGGATTCCTATCAAAAGTTTAAAGTATGGTCCTACATAGGTTAGTATTGCCTGATATGTACAAGTATCATCCATGAACAATACGGTTATTTCGCCTCACATTGCATGAAATAACTTGATATAGGGTGATACGAGCCCGTATCAGTGACAAAGGATATGATACCCAATACACCGATTTTAAACCTTGTTCATGGCAGTGAAAATGGTTGCCTTCGATTTTATGTAGTCCAATTTCTGAGGGTAGCATGTGGGTTCGATCTTCTGTTTATGGGCTGAATGATCCAACATTGCAGCTTGCTTTCTAGGAGGAACTAGGAAGGGTAACAGCTTGTTGGGATTGCCCTATGGTCATGGGCGGAGATGGTGATATTCTAGAGGTATCGATCACAAGATTGATGGATTAAAGGTGACTCCAATTTAGCTTGTTTTCATAAGATTGCCGGTGCAAGAGGGGCTAACCGTATATCGCAAATCAACAACAGTGATCTCTTCGGCAGTGGTTTTGTCTAAAGTTCTGATACTCTTTCGCGATTAGGCTCCTCGATGTGTTTTAAGTTTGAGGGGGCTTTGTATATATATATTTTTTTGTTTTCCAGAGTCTGTATAGTTGGTTGGGTGGCTCTTGCTGCCTTTTTAAAATAAATTCTTATCTTTCAAAAAAAAAAAAAAAACAGTGAGCAAATGTTCTTTTGGAAGGAGGAAGTATGTGGCTCCAGCAATGCAAATAGGTTGGGTGAGTGGGAGTCCTTGATGCATTGTGGACTCCATGGAGGAGCATCATGATATCTGTAGGGATTAGTTTATCTCCTTCAAGCGTATTCCAAGAGAATCCAATGGGAAGGCCGACTTCCTTGCTAAGATGGGATCTGTAAGTCCAGAGCTCGGTACTGTGGATGTGCGCTATTGCGTGGTGGCTGGGCCGTTTTGTTTTTTGTTATATTTTATTTTCATATCGTCTTTTGCCATTGTAGCTGTTGTTCCTGAAGTTTGTTACGTTCTGCTGTTTTATGTTTTTTGTGCTGTGTTTTTAATAAATTGTGTGTCCCTCAATCAAAACTATATAATTATGCATGGAATTTCTAGCCGTACCTTGTTCTTCTATGGATTTTTGCATGGACCTACATGACATTGTCATTTGCCGCATCACTTGTGAAGTCTCTCAACTTGAAATTCCTTCTCATCTGAATCTCAAATTAAAAACTCCACAGATTATTAGGAAGGCTTCCCATGAGTCATAACTTCAGAATTAAATTTCTTGCAGCCACAAAGTTCTTCGATTTGTTTGTAAGGGTAGGTTTCAGTCATGCATGCGCTATGCTCGCTCAATTGTCAGAACCAAAAAAGTCCTACGGTTAGGTTTTCTAACATATACATAATCTTTTTATGTAAAAATACCACGGTAGTCAATTCCTCTTTGCTCTGGACAAAACATTTTGGACTGGTCATCAAACTGGAATGATGACGTGACCAAAACATTCCATCTTGAATAACAAACTGTTTTTTACATTCCAGATTTGCCTCTAGTTGATTCTAGCTGAAATAAGAACTTCATCATTTTTGCTGGAAAAATTGGTGGCTGTCAGGGTCCTTTTATGTTATTTTACCTCAACCAAAATTTACCTGTAAAATTTTTGATGTTATCTTGCTACTTGAAAGATGGAGGCTCCCTTCCAAGTATCTTGATCTACCCATAGGGTGGAAAATAATCAGGTTGAAGGAGATATTTGTCATTTAGGGCCTGCATTACCCTTAACAATCTCTAGCTAACATGCTGATCTCCTACACGTCCTTTTCCATTGCTCAATGAGTGCTTGAATATATATTATCATAGGGCTTTTATATTCAGTTTTCAGAGTATCAATATTGTTACATGCAGTGTACGAAATATCGGTATCGCGTTACGTATCGCATTCTTGTAATACGGATACATGTCGGTTATCGCATGGGATATATCGGTTGTATCATGTAATGTATTGCTGTCGTTGGAAACATTGGGAAATTGGTTGAATTTTTCGATGAAACTTCAGTGATTGTTAAAAAATACATCAATATACACTTGTAAATCAAAACATTACAAAAAACAAGTACACATAATAGGTTTTCTTTGTATGGGGTCCTAATCTATGTGTTGTCTAATTGAATTGGTGCAAGTATATTCGATGTCTATTCATATAATTTATAAATGTAAGAAGACGTGTGGAAACACAAGCAATACATTTAAAAGCAAAAGAAGAATCACTTGATTAGGTTACAAACATTTTTAATGTGATGTTTGAACACAGATTGCAAACCATTTGTGAGAAATTGAATTTTTTTTTATTCTTTTTCAAATTTTCACAACTCGGCCCATCTCCTCCCACGGTGTTCAAAAACGGATATGTATCGGCTGTAACGGTCGTGACTGTTACGCGTTATGAGGTCGTAATGGCCACCCCCTCTTTTTTGTGCCCGTAACGGTACAGTCCATAACGGCCATTACAATATCGTAACAACTATTACGGGCCTAAAGAAAATAGGAATTTTGAAAAAAAAAAAAAAGGAAAAAAGAAAAGAAAAAACTTACCTTTTTCTTTCTTTCTTTTCTTCTCAGGCTGCTACGGCTGCGGCACTGCTGCGGTAGCAGTTGCTGCAGGCCTGCGGCTGCAGCCCTTCTTCTTCTTCTTCTTCTCTCTCTCTCTCTCTCTCTCTCTCTCTCTCTCTCTCTTCTTTTCATTTTGTTCTTAAAAAACGAATGGACTACGTGGCTGTTTCACAGCCACACACTTCAAATTTCATTTTTAAAATGTTCCGCGGACCTGCAGTGCACGCTGCACAGTGCACTTGCACTGTTTTGTTACATGGGCCCCACCTTGATTTATGTGTAGTATATCCATGCCATCCACTATAATGTTTATTTTCCATCGAACCTGTTCATAAGGTTATATAGACTTTGACCTCGATGAAGGGAGAATACAAATAATAGCTTGATCCAAAAAAAAAAAGTCTTAACAAATTTTTAATGGTGGGAATTAAATCCTTATTTTGTGGTTCACCTAAGATTTGGATCAGCCTCATTTTTGGGACCATGCCCTAAAATAAGTTGGCAAAAAGGATGGACCACATGGATATACAATAAATGCATTGAGGTGGGCCCCACTTTTAAAGGGATACTCACTAGTGGTCCACCTAAGATTTATATCTACCTGAATTTTTGGACCATGCCTTAAAATGAGTTGGCAAAACATATTGATGGCATTGATATACAAATACATCGAGGTGGCCTGCCTGGCCCACTAGTGATCCACCTGAGATCTAGATTTACCTGAGATCTGGATTTACCTTAATTTTTTTCCAATTCCCTTAAATGAGTTGCCAAAATGTATGGATGACATGGATATATAATACATAATCGAGTGGACCCCAGTGCATGGCCCTAAAAATTTATACATGACGTATATATCAACTCAAAATTAACCAATTAAAATTTGGGACCATTGTTGTTAAGTCACAATTCCAAAATTAAATAACTCCTACAATTTTCACCATTAGTTTGCATACACTTGTTTTTTGAAATGGGACCATTTGATATTTTTCATTTTTCACTGTCCAATAAATGTCTACCAATCCATTAGTGGAATAAGTCCCAATAGATTGCATTAATTTGAGGCTAGTTTGGGGCATCAAATGGTCCCCAAACCGGCCCCGAATTGACAATACTATTTACCTCAATTTAATTTAATTTTTTTTAAAGATTTATGGGGGAAAATGATATCAAATTATTAGGTATATGAATTACATAAAAAAAATTACATAATAGGATGCAAAAGTCCCTTAACTCTATATATTGAAATAAAATGCATGTGAGTCACGAAGTATGCAATGCGCTAGCACTATAAATAAAAGGAAAACTTGAAATATAAGACGTTTTGGTATTACATTCATTATAGTAAATTTATATAGATATTATATAGTTAGAAAACTAAATATAAAAGGTTTGCAATTAATTCTAGGTTGTTAGGTTCATAAATCCATCAGACAACCCGATATAGCATTCTCACCAAAGAGTGGACCGTTACACCACCATAAACATGTTCCAAATTATAAATGAATGCATATTTGGAATATTTAGAATATTTCGGATTTAATGGATATTTCCTCATAATTTTTCGACCAAAAAAAAATTCGCACCGTTACACATCCCATATCGGCCGTTACGCCCCTGTATCGGCCGATACGAGGCGTATCCGTATCGGTAATGGTGGGCACCGTTACGCCCACCGATACCGAACACTGACTCCTCCAAATATCAAAATCGAAGGTCCCAATCCATGAATTTGTAATAATTTGACACTAATTTAACATGAATTACAGAAAATAAGAGCATCGAAGTTCGAAAATGCTCACTAGATTGAACATGTGGGATATATTGCACTACTTGTGCGTTTCGTATCGCACTGGTGGGATACAAGATATATTGTGGGATATATCGTCCGATACCGTCGATATTTAAAACAATGGTTACATGTATCAATGATTGGGGATACAAAAACATGTATTGGTATCGTCGATATTATCACCGATACTCGGAAAAATATCGTTGTCTGAGGGAAACATTGGGGAAATTTTACATGTATCAATGACTGGAGATACAAAAACATAAAACACGTATTGGTATCGTCAATATTATCACCGATACTTGGAAAAATATTGTTGTCTGAGGAAAACATTGGAGATATGTTGAAAAAAAGGTGGAATTTTTCAGTAAAACTTCAAGGGATGTTAAGGGCGTGTTTGTTTTTCCAATTACAATGGTAAATGGCCGAAAATGGGTAATGATTACTTACTCGTATAATTGTGTGGTGACATCACCTACATTTGACTGCAATGATGTGTTTGCTACCATTGTTTGTTTTCCTCAGACATCACTGTAAAAATGGTAGTTTTATATTGTAAAAATGTAATGATTACAAAGTTTTTTATTTGTTTCCTTTGTAGGTGTGTTTAACTCTCAATTTATGAGTCGTAATTCTTGTTTAAACAACTACTGTGAAATGATAACAATGGCTCATTCATTTTGTATTACACAGGAAATTGGAAAACCAAACACAGCCTAAAAGACCTGTTTACACATCTTGGAATCAAAACATTGCAAAAAAAAAGAAGACTAAAAGTTTCCATTTTATGGGGGCTTGACCATGTGTTTTCGAGCAATCTAGCATAATATAAATATATAAGAATTATAGCCAATCAATAGATCAGCCAACACTCATTAATATATAAAGTTTCCACGATCATTAACAAAGAAAAATACATTTTCCGATAGAAAATGAAAAAAAAAAGAAGGATTTCACCAATTTCCCCCATTTCACTTGAATGTTAATTTTTTTTCCTAATCCATGAGAATTATGCATAGACATGGATTTCCATTTCAATCCATATGGTTACATTTGAAAAAAAAGTTTTTATGGATTTTTCGTCACCTTTGAGTCCTACCCTTCTTCATTTCAAGTTAAGATTTCTCCCCAAATCCAAACTTTGATTCAATAAAATACCAAGAGTGATTGAAATCACCTAAGAAACAAAATTAAAAAAAAAAAACCCCAAAAAATGGAGATTTTTTGGGGTTTTGATCAAATTTCCAATTTTCTGTCAATTTTCACATATTTATGGATGTTTCCTTGGTATTGAGGATATTATCGTGGTATCACCGATACCAGGTAATTTTTATAAGGGATTCTTCTCAAGATATTGCCGGTATTAATAATATGGTTGAAAGTATCGGTGATATTTCGAAATTTTTTTAACTGCCAACGATTTCAATATCGCTGACCTAGCAATATTATTGACAATATCGCCAATATTTGGAACACCGGTTGTATTTGATGAGTTATCGTGATTCAAATGCTACTAGTTTATTTTCTTTGTTCTTTGTCTGGACTCTTTTAATTTCATATATGGGTTGCTGATTTTCATGATGGCTATTGCCATTGTGAAAGCTGGTTCTTTAAGTTTCTAACTTGATATAATTCATGTATAGAACTTCTGCAAGGCATGCAAGGGAGACCGAGTTGTGAGAGGGACAAAATCAGTCAAGTTAGATGTGGTGCCTGGTATGTTTGAAGTTTTTCTTTTGGACGTTTGTGGTGGCTATGTTGGCTTGCACTGTTGACAACTTTTTAGTTTTATTATTGTTTTATATGTTGCCTTATAGAAGTTTGCATTGTTTTCTCTTGCTTCATCATGCAATCCTCTATGGTTTTATAGCAGTTTGCATTGTTTTCTCTTGCTTCATCATTCAATCACTTTTCCTGCAGTGTCTCCATTACCTTTGCTGAATGTCCTATTGCTTCTCGTCCTTTGCACTTTCTTTGAAAATTTTCATTTTCCATAGTTGTTGGCATGCACATGGCTTTTGTCAAATTCTGTTGTGCAACTGGAACATAAGTCTTTGCTTTGTTTTTTCTTTTCTTTTCTGAATCATAAGTTTATGCTTCGTTTTTTTCTTTTCTTTTCTTTTCTGAATCATGGTGAGAACCTTCAACCTTTTTCCTGTAATGGATCAACTCCCATCAGGCCTCAGAACAATCCTATTACCATTGTGCATGAATGCATGGGTCTTAAGAAAACCACAGTGCTGCACCTTACAATCATGCAGCTTTGTACCAACAGTATGTGACTAACTTTCGTGGGAATGATGTCAAAACAAACAGACTTGGTGTAATGCAGTCCCATCAAGTATGTAATTAACCGGCGATTATATACTGGAATTAATGTTCCATTTACTCACCCAATCTGGTATGATTCCAATGCCTAAAATTACGCAGGATGAAGAGAAATTGATCCAAAATTGAACGAGGACAAATTCAGATATCAGATTTGTAACTAAATGTTGATCTCAATGCAAGTGTTTGCTTGTAGGAAGTGAAGAAGGTAGGAAATTAGTGAAGAATAGGCGAATGAATAGGTATAGGGTGTCACACCTCTATATTAAAGGAGCATCACACCTCACAAGATTAACCCATCCCAGTTTTTTGGTTTTTTAAAGAAGAATTCTTTTAATCATCAAAACAACCATGCCTCTGCACAGATATGTATGCCTATATATGGCATGCACGCACTAACTTTCCTAATTTAAATAAGAGGTTTCAAGTCTAACTTTTGGATGACAAGTAATCATCCACCCAGCGAATAACTTCCGACCTTTCATGTGTGCACTAAATCCAAACCCATGCAATAGGTTGTCCACATCATGAGGATCAACTTTGTAAAAAATCTGCCACGTCCACTCATTGAGTGGACCACACTGTATTTGTTATTTATCAAATGGCTAAAATTCGTTTTATATGGTGTGGCCTACCTGATGAGTGGATGAGGCTGAGTTTTACACAAGGTGATCCTTGTGGTTGGCCCAGCCTATTAGAAGGGTTGGTGTGACATGAACACGATAGAATGGAATTTATTCATTGGGTGGATGGTAAAATGTTGTCCAACCAGTTGGACTTGAGACGTTCGCTTTAAATAAGGTTCCAACTATTACTTGCTAAAGGAGCCCAATCATAAAATAGGAGACTAACCAAATTTAAGAGGAAATAAGCTTAACTGCTTGACCAATGGAACTAGTGGACCATGCAGTTAGTGATAAAATTGTGCAATTGTCCTTTGGCCCCCAAAGGTCAATCAGACCACTATATATGTCATCCGATTGGATCTTTGGGCTCACAGTCCAATCAGGCAGCCCGATGGCCAAAGATTATGGATTGACAAACAGATAGGACCCGCCCCTTGCATCATCCCTGGATGCATTTCATGCAATTTGTGTCATCTGTCTTTTGTGCTTTCTGAAGAACTGGTCCTCTTTCACAGTGGACTCATGTTGGTTGGCCAGAAGCATCTGACCTGCCAACAACATTTCTTTTAGAAGTTGTACATCTGTGGGCATGCACACTATAATGATTTTATCGTCAGTGGTCAGCACTGAGAAGCTAGCATTATGCGTCTGCCATTCAATTTTGTTTCTTTTGATTGTTGATCAGCAAACTGAAACTGTGAGCCATATCGCATCTTTAGTTTCTAAACTTCCTGTATGTAGTTTATACTGATAATGCTGCTGATGCCTGCTCCTAATAGATTGGGCAGGTGAGCATTACTGTCTTCATGTAGGCTACTACCGGTCATGCTGCAAAATCCTTCTCAGAAGTTTATTTCAGTCGAGTCATTTCTTGTTTCCTGAGCAAGCATTGTCTTTGTAGCTTCAGTCTGTTTCTGTTCGATGTAGTTACTGAACTTCCATGTAGTTACTGAAATTGGTTATGTTCAAATAGCAAGGGTAGGGTTAAGAGACTAGCCAATCTTATAATACTCTGAGATCAGTCATGTACGTGAGCATGATATTTTCTTCTGGTAATCAATAGATTCATTACCACAGTAAAGCTAACCATTTTATCAGCATCTTTTTTCCTGCTTTTTCATGAAATTCAGTGTTCCAGATGCTTTATTCTTGGAATTCAGTGTCCCAGAGAAAAGGGATAACCACTCATCAGCATCTGTTTTTTATTTTTTATTTTCGATAGAATGTTGGGCAGTCAAGGAACAACATGTTCATTGGATGAGCATCACGGAAATGAAGATGTTGAGATGGATGAGTGGCAAGGCAATGAAGGATAGAATTAGGAGTGAATGCATTTGAGGGAACTTAGGAGTATCACCAATGGGTAATGGAAAAGTAGCCTTTGATCATTAGGCCAAGTGCAATGGAGACCAATAGCTGCACTGGTTAGGACTAAGGAGTGAATTGGTTCAAGTGGAAGGCTCTAAAAGAGCAAGGGGAAGTCCCAAAAGGATGTGGATGGATGTTGTAAGAAAAAGACTTAGTTTTGGACCTATGGCTTAACTGAGGATATGGTCCATGATTGAGAGCAGAATGGCATAACAGGATTCGTGTAGCTGATCCCATTTAGTTGGATGAGGTTTTGATGATAGTGATAGATAAGCTGGGCCTGAACGTGATACCTTAATATTGAAAGCCACTCTGCCTCATGAATGGTTTTTTAATGCATCCATTTTGTGGAAGTGGGAAGCTCATTTAAGTGATTTAACTGTTGATACAATGGGAGCAACCATCCATGTCTAATGCCACAAAACTCTCAAGATTGGATAATCTCATCCATTCCATCTAGCGATGTTATTTCAGACTGTTGTGTTTTCTTCCCAACCATTTGTTTTAGGCAACTAATCATAGTTTAGTAACAAGTCAAAGATGATTAGCTGATTGCTCTGATGGGCCTTGATTTTTAAGCATTTAAAGGTGTAAACAACAAACTTTTGCACTAAATATGTTTGTCTTCATCTTATAAGGTTGTGTTTTCACAACACAAGGGAGGGGTTATCTGGGTTTTTATAGAAGTGAGCTTCCTCTGTAAGATGACTTCCATCAAAATAAGGTGTACTAAATCATGGAAGCTCCTGATTCCATGAAAGATCCTTTCCATTCCACAGCTTCCATGCATCCAGATGGCCTCTGAAGTAGTCCTCATGGCATGAACTATTGCTCACTATATAATGTCAGAGTTGATTGCCTAGATGCCCTTGTTTGTTTTCATCTATATTCTCTGAGGGATGAAATGCATTGTAGAGAAATGAAGTGACTCCTGCAATAAGCTTTTAGTGCTTTCTGTGCAATCTCATTGCCTGATAGTATACTCACTAACTTCTCTTTGGTCATTGTGTTTATGCAGGGGTGGATGATAATGAAACAATAAAGGTATATAGAAGTGGCGGAGCCGATCCTGATGGCAGTCAACCTGGTGATCTTTTTGTTACAATCAAGGTAACTCGTCTGCTTCATTGTTTTAGCTGAAACTAGTTTCTTTTGCTTGGAAGCTGACACTGGAATTAATTACCTTAAACTTTTTTTGTAGGTCCGGGAAGACCCAGTTTTCCGAAGAGAAGGTCCAGACATCCATGTAGATGCTGTTATAAGCATCACTCAGGTGCTTGCTGCTCTAATTTCTTTTAAGTCTGGTTTGAAGCGGAGAATATGTTAGTGTTTTATCGTACTATTGCGGATCATATTTGAGCTAAGATTCCATAATTTCCAGCGTAGTTAAGCCTTGATGCATGCCTGAGGTATTGGGCAACCTGCGCTTTACCTGGGCCTTAGGGGAGGTTCTAATGCCTGCATGTTCACCTAGCTTCTAGGTAACCTGTGTGCATATCTGAAATGACATGAAGTACCCTTATGGGTACCTCAGAAAGGGTATTTGGGTATTTTGACACCCACTAAGGGTGGAGAGTCTCAAGGGGGCTTGTAAACCCCTCTTGGAACACTTTTTCCCATTACTTTTGGATCAAGGATTTGATTCATGTAAAATACCTCCTCCCAAATTTCATAGATTTTTCATACAATTACAAGATCTTCAGTGGTTTAAGATCATTTCATAGGACTTCTAGGAAGTAATTTGAGCTTCGATTTGTGCCTTTGACATGAATTTGTTTTTGTAAGGTTGTTGGGACTATAGGTTTTTAAACTCAAAACAATTTTATTTATATATATATATATATATGTATATATATATATATATATATATATATATATATATATATATATATATATATATAAAGATGGTAGTGGCTTTAGCTTTTTTTTTATTTTGGTAGCTAGTTTAGTAATTTGATGGATGGTTTGGTTAAAATGATTAGTTGATTACTAGATTGATCATTAGATGGTTTGGTGCATAACTTGCTTCTTAGTTTCGTAGGCTTTACTTTACAATTTCCTTGAAACAGTGTTCTATTGGATTTAGGCGTCGTTTGGGAGCATGTATTCGATATGCATTGGCAATTACCATGGAATCCAAGTGTATTGGAATCACCAGTTGTGTTTAGCAGTTGTAATCAGAATCCACTGGAATTCATTTGAATGTGTTTGGCAGCCTGATGCATTGGTTGAGAGAAAGTGAGAGAGGATTGCGACTAGTGAATCGATGGTAATCGGAATCCATGTGAAATGGAATCACATGGTTTTGTTGTGATTTTTTTTTTTTAAAAAAGGGGGCTTTTGGTGTATTCGATGTGAATTGGATTCCAATTGACACTAATTACCACCGACTGCGCACACCCAAACAACTCGGTGTAAATGGAACAGTTTGTCGTTCCGTTCTAATGTTCAAGTGGGTGTAAATTTTTGGAAGTGGTGTCTTTCACTCTTATCTATTTGTCTAAATCACATAAAATTTGTCTTATTCCGTTGGGTTTAAATTAGTGTCAGAGGTAAAACTATTATGAAAAAAATAATATATGTATTTCTATATGTAATGTGCATGATAGAAAATAAATTTAGATAGAAAATTGTTCATGGATTCTCCAGCCGCGTGCCTATGCGTTTCAGGCCTTCCAACGGCACTTGCACCTAGTGTGAACCTAGAACCTTCAATTACGTCGCAAGTTGTACTTATTATGATCAAAACACAACATACTAGTTGCTTCCCCTCTTCCTTCTTCTTCTTCTTCTTCTTCTTCTTCTTCTTCTTCCTTTTTGCTTGTGATGAATAAGTAATTAATTTATTCAAAAGGAATCCCGCAGAACCTCCCGATAATGCTGCTACCGCGTGGACCCAGGTGCAACCTAGAAACCGGCATCGACCCTTGCTGACGAACAACCGATGAAAATACTCCTCCTACCCCACCCTCTTCGTCAAAGGATACCCATTTGGATGGGCCCCACTCAACTTAGAAAAAGTTTTCGGCAGAGCGGGAGCTGTCATGGATGTCGTCATGCCGCGCGACAAAGAAAGTGGGGCTTACCGAGGTTTTGCTCTGGTTCGCATGAGCAGCGAGGCCGAACTGGCCAGGGCGGTCGCCATTCTTCACGGTGATAGCTATGACGGGAAAAAACTTCTAGTTCAAAGAGCACGTTACGGTCCCGAATCTCGTTTCCATACGTCAAATCTCAAGAGGGCTACCCTGTCTCATGCAAAAGCTCCTGACAATCGCCTTCCGCAACCAGGGACGAGCCGAATGCCCCTGCTCCCCCGGATCCTCCTGCTAGGCTGGTATCCGGCTCTTTTAGAGACGCTTTACTACATAATCCCTCAGCAGACACCCACGTGGAGCCGTCACACGATGCGATGACCGTTGATCACAGTTCTCCTCCAACTAAAGATGCCCCGGATGTGCAGACGGAATTCTCCATCTCTGTTGATCAGGTGACATTCGAGAAAAACCGCAGTGATCTTGCAAATACTATTGTGATCATAACGACCGACGACGCTACTATTCCGTCAGTGAGGGAATGGATTAGAGATTGTACTGGCTTTTAGTATGGGGACTCAGAAATCAAACCCTTAGGCTACAACACTCTCTGGGTCAGGGTCTGTCCAAGATTAAACCCTGAAATGCTTAAAATGGTAGGCCATTTGCACGCGTCAGGGCCAGTTGTTAAGATCATAGAGGGAAGAATTTTCCATTTTTGGCAAAGAAAACATTTGGCTGCATATCTGGGATGTTCCGATGGAATGCTGGTCCGATGATTTCATCATTAAAGCCGTTTCCCGTCTCGGGTTTATCCTCGAAATCGACCCTAAAACAAAGATGGGGGTGGAACTCGACGTTATCAGAGCCCGGGTGAGAAGACTGAAAGGATCGCCTCTGCCCAATCATCTCTGAATCAAGGTTAACAATCGGATTATCTTGCTTCCGGTGCAGAAGGAACAATCCAAGTCATTCCAACCCAGATGGGGTGACGTGTGGTACGCCAGAGAGTCAACAAATCCGATGCAGTCGCAGCCGCACTTGAGACAGGGAGAAGAAGGTGCACCACCCCCGTCCTCCGCCGGACTACCGAACGATCACGCCTCCTGCGTTCCTACATCCCTCTCACCTCCTGACAGAGAACGTCATTCGGAGGCTGTACGTGACAACTTCGCAATAGCCCTCGTAAATCGCCTGATGAAACAAATCTCTAATTGCGGCGGGGAGTCAGAGAGATCGACGGAGAACGAGCCACGTGTCCTCGATAATACTGCCCCTGCTCTGATGGTGATTGCTTCCCCTCAGCGTTCGACGACCTATTCGACACGTGGCCGATCCCTGCTTCATCATCAATGCAGCACGCTCGACGATGACTCTTCCAGCGCAGCGCCCCAACGCGTGTCTCTGTCAGATAATCTCGATGGTAGGAGATCTCTCCAAATGGACGCTTCAGATCTCTTCCCTAAGCTAACGTCTCTCGTCGAATTATCCTCCCTTATCTTGGGTCCACTCTCTACTCGAATCCGAATCCCCTCCTCTAAGTGGGGACCCATTACCTTACCTGAACCCATACCCCATCAACCCACCCACCCGCACTAGACCATCGGACCCGAGCACCATCCCGAACCCGACCGATCCCAGAACCCACTTCCCCTCTCTTACTACCCGAACCCGCCCCACTCTGATCATTCCCTATTAGGGGAAACGTCAGATCTCATTTCCTCTGAAGCTCGCTCTGCCTCCCCCGTCCCCTCGTCCTCTACGATCTCAGATTCCCAACACAGGGACTGGGTGGATCTGGGCCCCCTCACCTTATTCCAGGAGGACTTCTCCCGCGAGGTGATCATGGCAGAACCCCTGCAGATGTACAAAGACATTCCTCCGCGCATTCAACGTCTCAATCCGGGAGACCAACCAGACGGCAAGAGTAGAGAAGACACTTTCGAAGAAATTAGAAACAAAAGATGGATTAGAGATGCGGTAGGTTGTGTGGGTCGCTCCCTGGGCTTATCATTCGGGAACGGGGCAGAAGATTATACCGAACTCTTCCACTTCATCGAGAACAGGGGAAGACCTCTTCCCCCGCCTAAGATGCCAGTGAAGCAGCCCTCTCGAATGACGAGTAACAGAGAACTCCTCAGGCTCCATCCGTCACCAGTTTCAATTTCGTCACCATCCACCAGACGCGGCCGCAAGGGACTTCGAGGTAGCTCAGTTCCCCAATGATCATTCTCTCTTGGAACGTTAGGGGAATCGGCTCTAAGCAGAAGAGGAGCCTTATTGAAAGATCCATCAGGCGAAAAAATCCAGAGGTCATTTGCCTTTAGGAAACTAAAGTCCCATCCTTCTCTGGGTTGCTGTTTTCTACAATATGGGGTGTTTCTGACGGTCAGTTCGTGACTCTAGACGCGAATGGGTGCTCAGGTGGTATCCTCATCGCTTGGAAGTCTTCGAAGTGGGAGTTACAACTATCGTTGTCAGGATCCTTCTCGAAAGCAGTCATCCTCAAAGATAAGAATTCTAACCTATCTCTTTGCATCATCTCTGTCTATGGCCCTAACGATGATTCCCTAAGACACATGTTCTGGGATGAGCTGACTGCCATGAGACGGTCCTTCTCAGGCCCCTGCTGCTTCGCGAGCGACTTCAATGTCGTCAGGTTCGAGGAGTAGCACTCCTGCAAAAGAAGACCCACCTCTGCCATGCATTCTTTCTCCGATTGGATTCAGGACCATCAGCTCGTCGACCTTCCACTCACAGGGGCTAAATATACCTGGTCCAACGGGCGCAAATCGCAGATTCAATCTCGGCTCGACAGATTCCTTCTATCTTCAGAATAGATATAATCTTTTCCTGTTGTTCTCCAGATATCTCTTCCTCGTACGACCTCTGATCACTGCCCCATCCTTCTTTCCGAATCTGAGGTCAACTGGGGCCCAAAACCTTTTAAATTCAATTCGGCCTGGCTCCGCATTCAGGGTCTCAAGGAAAATATCATTGATTGGTGGACTTCATCCCATTTCGAAGGCTTTGCCGGTCACAGGTTGATCTGTAAACTGAGATTTGTCAAGGAGAAAATCAAGGAGTGGAAGTTATCTCATATTCATCAACGTTAGATAGAGACGGAAGCTCTCTTTGATGAATTGAATGACATGGATTCTAAGGCCGATGATTCTGATCTCTCCACGGATTTCCTTTCCAGACGAATTCAGATTATCCAAGCTTTAACGGCCAGATCTATTGAAGATGAAATTACATGGAAGTTGAAGTCACGTACGAAATGGCTATCGGAGGGAGATAAAAATACAAAATACTTCCATTCCATCGCCAACATGAAGACCCGGGCGAAGACCATTCTTAGCATTTCCAAGATGGTATCCAAACCGACGACCCTGATGTCATTTCGCATATGGCCGTTGACCATTTCAGATCCGTCCTCTCTTCCGAGGGATGGAATAGACCTCATCTGGATGGGATCCCCTTCTACTCGCTGCAGAAATCAGAAGCCGATATCTTGGAAGTGCCGTTCTCGGAATTGGAAGTTAAAACGACAATTGATGCAATGGCTTCCCCATCAATTTTTTCCAATGTTTCTAGGAAACGGTTCGGCCTGATATCATGAATTTTCTACATGAATTCCATTCAAGAGGTAAGCTTTTGAAGGGTATTGGAGCGTCGTTTATCGCCCTCATCCCCAAAGTAGCTGGTGCAAACTCCTTCTCGGAATTTAGACCCATTAGCTTGATCAGCAGTCTCTACAAAACCTTGGCCAAAATTCTGGCAATCAGATTATCGGCGGTGATAGGGAAGCTGATTTCTAAATACCAGAATGCGTTTATCAAGGACAGACAGATCATTGATGGAGCCTTAATTGCTAACGAAGCCCTCCACACTTGCCACAAATCAGGGAAAAAAAAAAGAAGCCTTTTCTGCAAACTTGACATCGAGAAAGCGTACGACCACGTCGATTGGGGGTTTCTCTACTATCTGATGGATTGTATGGGGTTTGGAATCAGGTGGAAGTCTTGGATTAAGTTCTGCATTAACTCTGCCCACTTCTCCATTCTCTTCAATGGCGTCCCAAAAGGGTTCTTCCCTTCTTCTAGAGGTCTACGGCAGGGGGATCCTCTTTCCCCTCTTCTCTTTCTCCTTATTGGTGAGGCTCTCTCTCAGATGTTGCAACAGGGCCAGCGTGCTGCCCTCTTCAGCGGAATAGCGATGCCGGGGGTCCTTACGCCGATCTCACATATCCAATTCGCATACGATACCCTTATTATGATAGAAGCTGAGGAGGAAGCCATCTCCAATCTCCACACAACTCTAAGATGTTTTGAGGCAGTCTCCGGGCAGCGAGTTAATATGATCAAATCCAAAATCTTTGGGGTGAACCTATCGGACCAGGAACTCTAGATGTATGCAGCCTCCATCGGATGCTCTTATGCTCATTTCCCAACTTCTTTTGTCAGGCTTCCGCTCGCTTATGCCCCCCCCCCCCCCCGTTCTATGTGGGACAAAGTTATCAACAAATTCCACAAATCCTTGGCCAGATGGAAATGTAGGTTCCTCTCCATGGGGGGCAGACTCACCCTCATTAAAGCTGCCTTATCCAACATCCCTCTTTACTTTATGTCTCTCTTTAAGTGCCCTCAGTTAGTTCTTCGCCGAATCGACAACCTGAGGAGAAACTTTCTGTGGTGTGGAAAGGAAAATCAAAAGAAGTTTCACCTTTTAGACTGGAAGGAGGTATGTAGCCATTTTCAAGGAGGAGGCACGAGCGTCAAACGATTGCGGATCATGAACAGATCTCTCTTGGGGAAATGGACTTGGAGATTGGGCTCGGAATCCGACGCATTATGGTGCAGCGTAATTAAAGGCAAATATGGCACCTCGCCGGGGGGTTGGTGGCCGAAGGATTCGTCAGCTTACAAAGCATCTCACATCAGAATGGGCATTCTGCGATCTAAATATCTGGTTCTTAACAACTTGGGCTTTGAATTGGGGAGGGGCAACGCCATCCGTTTTTGGGAAGACCGCTGGCTAGGGGACTCAAGCCTCAAAAACAGTTTCCTAGCCATCTATCGCCTCTCCGACAAAAAGGAAAATCCTATCGCAGACTTCTATTTAGCTTCTGTTTCGGGCGTTGTTTGGAATATTCCATGTCGCAGGGACCTCAATGATTGAGAGATATCCGAGCTTGCCAACCTTCTCGGACTTCTGTCCACTGTTTCCCCCAACCAGACAGAATCAGATAAGCTTATCTGGACTTTCGATAAATCTGGCAGATTTTCTGTCAAATCCCTTTATTCGCCGCTAACCACTCCCAGTCCTGAATCCCAAACCTCATCATTTATCTGGAAATACCCTATCCCTCCCAAATTCATCCGTTTTGTTTGGCTCACTTCGAAAAACAGGATCCTCACGATCGATAACTTGAAGAAAAAAGGCATGCAACTCCCTAACATCTGTCTCTGCTGTATGGGAAATGAGGAATCTGTGGATCATCTCCTGGTTCACTGTCCGTTCGTCACCAAGATTCGGGAGGATTTTCAGTCTCGGTTCAACATGAAAGGGTGTGTTCCGGCCTCTGCTCGCCTCTTCTTGGAGTACTGGCACGGTTTCAAGTTGGGCAAGGATCGTTCCTACATCTGGCGCATGGCCTTAGTAGCTATTTGGTGGGCAGTGTGGAAAGAAAGAAATGAGAGATGCTTCAACAGCTCCCATTCCTTGGTTTGCACTGTGGGGTCCCGGGCTAAAAACTATGTAATCGAATGGGCTACCAATGTTCCCGCCCTCAAGGGTTCTGATTTACTTTTTCTAGGCTCTTAGCTTTGCTGTTTGTTTTCTTTGTTTTTTCCCCTTGGCCCTGCCACCTCGGCAGTGCTGGTTGTTTTCCTGTTTCCTTTTCTTCTTTTATAAGATCCTTGTTATTTTCGAAAATTTTTTTTTTATTCAAAAGGAAGAGAACACGAACACCCTCAAGAGGAAACTCACGGTACAAATACAGCCACCTAGCCACCCAATGCAGAACCAAAAACAAAAGAAAACAAGACAGTACAGACACCGGAAGAGTTTAGCTTGTTTTGAATGGATAGACCAGACAGAAGCATCCTTATACTGGTTGTCATGTGTGTTGGATATGGAAAGGAAGATGAGGCTGGTTCCAATTTGCAATAGGTATCATTTAGTAAATGTTATCAGGGATTTGTTATTCATAAATTTGTCAACTCTTTCTATCAATCCAAACCAAGCAATTGATAGGCAACAACACAAACTGGGCATGCTACAGAAGTTCAGAGATTGGGTTTCTTAACCGTTCTATCTTTAGGTGTTTTTTACCTGAACCACTCTCTAATTTTCTTCAAACTCCAGATAGAGTTTTTATGAGCTTCTGGTCAGCATGGTCTTTTGGGCTATGGGTTATACCGCAGGTGGTCTGCAAATCGAATGGTCTGGATCTGCAGCATTATTCTTTGGCAATCATCATCCAATGGGTGCATTGCAAGGATTTTATTTATTTATTTATTTTTTTTATTATTTTAAAATTATGTGTATGCTCATGGGTGTGGCATGTGAACCGCATGTCGAGGATAAAATCTGGTCCATGACACTGACTGGGAGCAGGTAAAATCTGAGCCGTGCAGAATTATGCCAATTACCTAAATACCCTCACACAACTCTCTAAAGACTAATTGCATGGTAAAATTCTTCATGGCTGTTTGTGTTATATATGGTAGAGATTTGCGGTTTTACCAAAATCCCCGTGTTTTCTTTCTAAAACATTTCAGACAACTTTAATCTCTTTTACTGATAGAGGCTATTGGGTTGCTTGCATGCAGGCAATCCTGGGAGGAACCATTCAAGTGCCAACTCTTACTGGAGATGTCGTTCTTAAGGTTAGCTTGATCTCTATATCTGATTTCTCCAGTTTTTCCCCCTTCTTTAATAGCAGATGTGCCCATCCAATAATATCCATGGCGTCCATCTTTGCTATATAATTCCTATTAGGGGTTTCCTTGAAAAAAGAAAAGAAAAGAAAAAAAGAAACAAAGAAAAGGAGAATAGAGGGTCGATCATTTGATTCACTGTCAGTTGGTATGAATAACTTTTTCCTGATTCTCAGGTTCGGCAAGGTACTCAGCCTGGTCAAAAGGTTGTTTTGAAGGGAAAAGGTGAGGAGTACACGGATATGGCTAACTATTTTCATTTTTCTTTCTTCTTATCTCAATACAAGGACATTCTTCATGCAAAGCCATACTTTTTTCTTACTGTTTTCTAATGCTTGAAGTTCTATTCTAAAGGCAAAGCATGAAATCAGTTTTTTTTAATTTTTAATTTTTTTAATTTTTTAATTTTTTTATTGTTGCTGCATTCGACTGATTTTAGGATATATGATTATCACTGGCTTCAAATTCATTTCGAGAGTTTGCTTGGATTTTATGTCATATTTATTATTATTATTATTATTATTACTAATATTATTTTGTGCTTGTAATGTTGCAAGGATGGATCAATTTTAGGATATATCATTTACCACAGGATACATATTTATTATAAGAGTATATCTTGGATGTTTGTCTGATAAGTCATTTCTGGAGAGGATGAAGTTTGTGATTTTCCATTTACATTCTCCAGGGATAAAAACCAGAAATTCCGCCTTCTACGGTAATCAGTATGTCCATTTCAATGTCAGCATCCCAACGTAAGTTTCTTGTTCTCAGAAATGTCATTCTCACATACTGTCCTTGTTAAGGCATTATATGCTCTCCAATGTGAGAAGAGAATTCTGTTTCCAGGGAGGGTGTTTTCTTGAAGATATCTTGGATTTCAGTCTTCATCTGATCGGATGTTTTTGTTTTGCAGGAATTTGACACAGAGGCAACGCACGCTAATTGAAGAATTTGCAAAAGAGGAGCAGGGGGAATACGATAAGGGAGCTGCTGCTGCAGGGGCATCTGGGTAGAATATAACCAGGCTGCGGCTAGGGTATTTATTTGAGCTATAACCCCGCTCGATTTTGGAATTTTTTGTAGGAGAAATGTAGGTTTTTGCAATTTTTATGCTATAGTTTTGTTCGATATGTATCTCATCTATATATCCATCCAAGGGAGAAAAAAAAGGGACATTGTATCCCTTCTATAAAGGGGCATGGATAGCATTTGAAATCAGGAGTGGTTAATCTACATGTATATATGGATTTATCATAATGAATGAGGTTAGAATGCTTCCGTGACATGAAATATCGGCCTTACTCTTTAGTGAAGTTTGGGTTATGTTAGGTTAAATTGGGGGGCCAGGGATTTGGCTTAAGGTTTGATGTGTAGTTCAAAAATCTAAAAACTGAACACGACTAGATGATTGATCGGGTTGACTCAAAGACTCAACTGAGTATTTACTTGAATCAACTCTATGTTATTTATAGTTAAATAAAATATTTAGTGCGGCAATAACTATTTGACGTATAGAACTCAAAATATGGCTTACATAGACATAAGAGCTGCATATTTACTGTTTAAAGCCCTTCCCTTGGTAGGGTATGGGTTCGAAACTCGACGGTGCGGTTTCTTTTCTATTTAAAAAAGGCAGCCTGACCCGGCAAGTGTCTCGGCTTGAATCACAGTAACCTCAGGTCATTGATTGGAGCTGAAATACATCCACAAACAAAAATATCATAACACTTTTGATAAGCTTCATACCACTCCTTATCACATAATTCAGCTTAATTTGAATCTCCAATGCCGATAATAATTCTAAGCTTTCACCAACTCATGGGTGTTGCCATCATTAATTACATTTCCCAACTTCTAATAAAATCAGTGACAGAAACACACTTTAACTCCTTCCAATCACATTTCATGAGAGATTTTAATTTTCTAAGCTCCATGACAGCTTGTCATAAAAAATTCTCGTTTCTAGCATTCCATCTGATTCATAACATGAGGGAGCTCTCCACAAGATATCTCATTGCAGTTTTTTAAAAAAAGGCCCAAGTCCCCAGCTTTTGAAGTGGTCCTCGTCTTGGTTCACGTCGAGTAAAGACCGACAAATGCTTCAGATTATCGTCTATTGGAGAAAAAGATGATCGATTGTGCATACTTGGGATAGACCAGTTTCATTTCTTTGAGTTGAATTTTGCTTGCATCAGCCAGCAAATAAAAAGCTTCTATGCTTGACCTTAGGTATGCGGATATTTCACGCAAGATGTTCCTGTCATATAGCACGAGAATCGTAGTTAAATTCATTCCTAGAACGAGTTTTGAATTATTCATCAGATTCACAAGTCTTCATTCCTAGAACGAGTTTTGAATTATTCATCAGATTCACAAGTCTTGAATATGCTCCGTGTCATATGACACGAGAATCGTAGCTCCTGCATCAACCCATCACCCTGCACTTTTTTCTGCACTTGTGTTAATTTATGATACAACTGCTACTCATGGTTTCTTAGTCACATTAGCCTGAGGTTCTAGTTTTGTTTTAGGCTAGGGCTGGTTTTGGTTTGGACTCTTCACGTCTGCATTGTTTGGTATAGTGGTCGGATTTGCCACATGTAACAGCCATCACCTTTCCTATTCTAGCCTTTGGATTTCTTCTGATGTTAGGTTTTTTATTTGGTTTCATATTCTTTTTTAGGGAGCCAAATGATTAGGTGATTATTTTTGTCTTTTCTCTTAGGTAACATGTACCTTGGAGATAAGACTAAGTTCTTTCTCATCTCTGATTCGAGATTTCTCCTCAATCCTCAAATGTAATTTGAGACATTCCATGTATTCCTTCCACTTTTGTCTAAACATATTTTAATAATCCTTCCAAGGGGGAGGTATTTTTTGCAGTTATTGGCACCACCTGAAATTGATTGTGTACGTGAATTCCGTAGATTTGAGATTTGAGCAAGCAACGGTTTTTCATCTACCATCAACGTACTCAGCACCAACTTCATCAGTTCTGTATTGCTTGTCCAAGGTTTTCCATAGTTCAGGTGTTGTATGACGAATCGGAATAATGCCATATAGGTTATCAGCCATCAAGTTCCAATATATGATTTTACATTGGCTATCCTTGAGGACGTTAACATAAATAACACCTTCTGTTGCCACCTTTTGAAGTTTGTCCCCGTTAAACTTGTCAAAGCCTAACTATATTTTTATTTCATTTTCTTCACAAATGCATTCAAAGACGTAGGTGCTCGTCCTAAAATTAATTAATTTGAAAAATGACTAAAGAACAGAAAATGAAGTCAAAGCAGGCTTCCACTTTTCAGTGATTAGTGTAATTAACCAGAGAGGGTGTGGGCTTGTTAACGTCGTAGAGCCGAGCATGACCGGGTCCCTGTCTTTAGGTTAGTTCTCCCCCACAAAGTGCAGTGGTAGCAGAAAAGTTCCCAGCGATCAATCGACCTACAACACGCGTAACTCCTAACTCTGGCTGCACAATCTGAAATTTAGAGAGAAAAAAAGAAAGAAAGATTGGTTTTGTACATGCGCATGCGCACACTCACAAACAGCTGGTTGGACCAAAGTTCCAGTCCACCCAGCTGATGACTTCCATCCTGTCAACTGCATATGATAGTCCCATGCAGTAGCTTGGCTCCACCATGAGGATGATCATCTTGTGCAAAAATCAGCTGTATTCACTGCTCGGGTGGGCCTAAAGTTTATTATGCTATCGATTTCCTAGTCATAGTTTTCTATGGTGTGCTCTTCTTGATGAACGGACAGGGTTGCTTTGTGCAGAAGGTTATCCTTGATGAACGGACAGTGCTGATTCTTGCATAAGGTTATCCTCAAGGCGGGGTCAAGCAACTGTTGCTCTCTCTCTCTCTCTCTCTCTCTCTCTCTCTCTCTCTCTCTCTATATATATATATATATATATATATATATATATATATATACACACACACACACACTATGCTCTCGACCTCACGATAAGCTCCCGTGAGGTCGAGCTGTGTGGGCCCCACCATGATGTGTTTCGACCATCAACACCGTGCATTTGATGGGTCCCCTTTAAATTATGGGATATGCCAAAAATCAGTCGTATAAGGAACTCAGGTGGGCCATACCATCTAAAATTATGTGAAGACACCGTTAAAACCTGTAAAAGCACTTGGTGGGGCCCTCATTCAAGTGGGACACACATAATGGATGGGCTGAATTTGCAAACCAGGTGGGCCCTCAAAAATGGTTATGAATGTTTTAATGGTGCACAGCCCCTGTCCACTTCTGTATGTGGTGTGGCCCACACAAGTTACGGATTGACTTGATTTTTGAGACCTAGGCCCATGATTTAATGGTGCATCTGACTTATGGGGTAGATGTTCGAAACGCATCACGGTGGGGCCCACACAGCTCGACCTCATGGGACAGACTCGTGCGGTCGAGCGCATAGTACCTTTTCCCACACACACACACACACACACATATATATATATATATATATATATATATATATATATATATATATATATATATATATATATATATATATATATATAGAGGAACGCTCAGCTACGCACCAGTTCGCACGTCATTATGTGCGAACTTTCCTATTAACCGTAGGATAAGGTAGACGGTTTGGATGAAGGCGCTCTTAGCGCAAGCCTAAAAAAGCGAGTTTCCTTCTCTAGCACGCCTCTTCACCCCCTCTCCGAAGGATGCGGCTAAAGCCTTTTACATAAAATTCTTTTGCTAGGATGCTAGGTGGGTCCCACCAATATATTAATGATAAATCCACGCCGTCCATGCATTTTTAAAAATAATTTTATGATATGACCCCAAAACTAAGGTAGATCAAATTCTCAAGTGGGCCACATAGTGCTTATTGAACTCTCACCAATAAAAACTTCCTGGGGCTACCAAATTTTTAGATCAAGCTGATATTTGCTTTTTTTCCATCATCTAGGTCTGCATGACCTAATGTACAGGTTGGATGTCAAATAAATATCACGATGGGCCCTAAAAAATATTTAACAGTGAGAATCATTATCAGCACTGCTTCCTGTGGTGTGGTCCACTTGAGATTTGGATCTGCCTCAGTTTTGGGTTTATGCCCTGAAATGATAAGGAAAAATGGATGGACGGGGTAGATTTCTCAAAAACATCATGGTTGGCCCCATATAGATTTTCAACCAACCTTGCAAATTGTGAGCGCAATTAGGGGGCAGATTTGATTTCACGTGAAAGCCTTTCGCAAGAAGTCACTGCGCAAGGATGCTGGGTGGGGCCCACCACCATGTTTTTGGGAAATATACTCCGTTCATCTGTTTGTCAAGCTCGTTTTAGGAAAATCGACCAAAAATGAGGTGGATCCAAAATTAAAGTAGGCCACACGAGAGGAAAAATTAGAGAAAGAAATACCTACCGTTGAAACCTTACTGGGCTCCGCCTTGATGTTTATATGCCATCAAAACCGTTTATAAGGTCATTAACACAGGGATGAAGTGAAAATATAGAAAATTTATCCTGAAAAAAAGTTTTTATGATCATAAAAATGTTTTAACGGTTCTCACTGAAACCCTACTGTTTCCTCTCGTGTGGCCTAGTCAAGTCTTGGATCCACCTCATTTTTTGCCGCCTATCCTAAAATTAGCTTACAAAACGGATGAACGGAATATATTTTCCAAAAACATGGTGGTGGGCCCCACCCAGCATCCTTGCTCAAAACGCGCACCAAAACGCTACTGAAATCAAACGCGGCTTTAGCATGAAATCCGCGGACGCGGATTTCCTGCGAAACCCTTTCGCAGGAAGTTCCTGCGCAAGGATTCTAGGTGGGGCCCGCTGCGATGTTTCTGAGAAATCAAATACGTCCATCCGTTTTTCGACCTCATTTTAAGGCATGCTACCAAAATTGAGGAGGATCCAAAACTCAAGTGGGCCATAGGAGATGAAACAGTGGGGAAAGGAATTCCTACCATTGAAACCTTCCTAGGCTCCAACTTGCTATTTCTATGCCATCTAAACCGTTTATAAGGTCATTTTCACTCAGATAAAGTGAAAAAATCAAAAAATTATATTGTTAAAAAACTTTTATAGACATATAGATATTTCAACGGTGATCACTAAATATCCACTGTTTCCTCTCGTGTGGCCCATTTGAGTTCTGGATCCTCATTATTTTTGATATCACCTCATAAAATGAACTTCAAAAATGGATAGAGGGGTTGGATTTCTCACAAACATCTAAGTGGGACCCACACAGAATCTTGCGCAGGAACTTCCTGCGAAAGGGTTTCGCAGGAAATCCGCGTACCAAAACGGACGCGGATTTCCTGCGAAAGCCTTTCGCAGGAAGTTCCTGCGCAAGGAGTGTGGGGCCCACCACCATATTTTTGGGAAATGTACTCCGTTCATCCCTTTGGTGAGCTAATTTTAGGAAAATCGACCAAAAACGAGGTGGATCTAATACTAAAGTGGGCCACACGAGAGGGAAAATTGGGGAAAGAAAAACCTACCGTTGAAACCTTTTTGGGCTCCACCTTGATGTTTATATGCCATCCAAACCGTTTATAAGGTTATTAACACAGGGATGAAGTGAAAATACAAAGAATTTGGCTTGAAAGAAAGCTTTTATGGTCATGAGAATGTTTCAACGGTTCTAACTGAATCCCTAATGTTTCCTCTCGTGTGGCCCACCTGAGTCTTGGATCCACCTCGTTTTTTTTTTTGTAGATTGTCCTAAAATTCTCTTGCAAAACGGATGAATGGAGTATATTTTCCATAAACAATGGTGGTGGCCTCACCCAGCATACTTGCGCAGGAACTTCCTGCGAAAGCATTTAGCAGGAAATCCGCGTCCTACCAAAACGCTACTGAAGTGATGTGGCAAAACGGCATTGGTTAGATACCAATGGCATGTTCCTGAGTTTAAATGCTACTCCGTTAGATCCGCTAACGGATCTTTCTCCGTTTCCGCCGTGCACCCGCTCGGCCATGAAACTGGATTTTCATACTGAGAAAATTCAGTTGGCCCACTGAAATTTACGTGATTTATCCACACCTTCCATCTGTCTTTCCATCTAATTTTAGGCGTTGAACCCAAAATTGAAGCTTGTAAAAATCTCAAGTGGACCATACAACAGGAAACAGTGGAAATAATGATTTCCACCGTTGAAACCTTTCCAGGCCCCACAGTGATGTTTATTTTTCATCCAAACTGTTCAAAGGATTAAAAAAAAAAAACATGGATGAAGGTTAAAAATATATATATATAATCTTGATCCAAAACTTCTGTGGCCCCCAAGAATTTTTCAACGGTATAAATTCAATTCACACTGTTTCCTTTGGTGTGGTCGATTTTAGCCTTTGATATGCTTAGGTTTTGAGCTAAGGCCCTAAAATTATCTTATAAAATGGATAGACAGACTGGATAAAATACATAAATCACGGTGGACCCCACGGAGTTTACTCGGTACGGTGGCTCCTCCACCTTCGCCAAAATCCAATCCGCGTCAACCTCAAGATTTCATGCGAAAGCCTTTGGCCGGAATTCCGTGAGCAAGGATGCTGGGTGGGGCCCACCACCATGTTTTTGGAAGATATATTCCGTTCATCCGTTTTGTAAGCTAATTTTAGAATAGGCGGCAAAAAATGAGGTGGATCCAAGACTTGACTGGGCCACACGAGAGGAAACAGTAGGGTTTCAGTGAGAACCATTAAAATATTTTTATGATCATAAAATTTTTTTTTCAGGATAAATTTTCTATATTTTCACTTCATCCCTGTGTTAATGACCTTATAAACGGTTTTGATGGCATATAAACATCAAGGCGGAGCCCAGGAAGGTTTCAACGGTAGGTATTTCTTTCTCTAATTTTCCCTCTCGTGTGACCCACTTTAATTTTGGATCCACCTCATTTTTGGTCGATTTTCCTAAAACGAGCTTGACAAACAGATGAACGGAGTATATTTCCCAAAAACATGGTGGTGGGCCCCACCCAGCATCCTTGCGCAGTGACTTCTTGCGAAAGGCTTTCACGTGAAATCAAATCTGCCCCCTAATTGCGCTCACAATTTGCAAGGTTGGTTGAAAATCTAGGTGAGGCCAACCATGATGTTTTTGAGAAATCTACCCCGTCCATCCATTTTTCCTTATCATTTCAGGGCATAAGCCCAAAACTGAGGCAGATCCAAATCTCAAGTGGACCACACCACAGGAAGTAGTGCTGATAATGATTCTCACTGTTAAATATTTTTTAGGGCCCATCGTGATATTTATTTGACATCCAACCTGTACATTAGGTCATGCAGACCTAGATGATGGAAAAAAAGAAATATCAGCTTGATCTAAAAATTTGGTAGCCTCAGGAAGTTTTTATTGGTAAGAGTTCAATCAGCACTGTGTGGCCCACTTGAGAATTTGATCTACCTTAGTTTTGGGGTCATATCATAAAATTATTTTTAAAAATGCATGGACGGCGTGGATTTATCATTAACATATTGGTGGGACCCACCTAGCATCCTAGCTAAAGAATTTTATGTAAAAGGCTTTCGCCGCATCCTTCGGAGAGGGGGTGAAGAGGCGTGCGAGAGAAGGAAACTCGCTTTTTTAGGCTTGCGCTAAGAGCGCCTTCATCCAAACCGTTTACCTTATCCTACGGTTAATAGGAAAGTTCGCACATAATGACGTGCGAACTGGTGCGTAGCTGAGCGTTCCTCTATATATATATATATATATATATATATATATATATATATATATATATATATATATATAAAAGAGAATTATAAGAGATTCATTATTGATTTAAAGCATTTTAATGTTTAAAAAACTCATTTAAATGGAAGAATCTAAAGAGACAATATATTACGTGGTTGGCACACATTGCACCATGCCATGTCTACAAACTCGGATGAGCCTTGCCTTTGCTGGGCTTGTCTTTGCACACACATTTGTGGAAAAGATAGCATATGGCTAGTTTTAATTGAAATGAAATCTTTAGAAGGAATCAATAAATTACATCAATTCAAATTATCGATCTTTGAGTTGAAAGGGATAAAAAATTCTCACTAGGATTAATGACCAAATTCTATTCATTGGGATCTTTCCCTCACATTTAAAAAAAAAAAAAAAAAAAAAAATTTAATTTTTTTATACCAGAATTTCAGTTATGGAATAGATGAAATAAATTCAAATTAAAAATTTTATGAAATTGCTTGTATCCAATTCATCCTTCAAAACCATATCACTTCCTAGAATTGAATTGAGACCCATTTCTTCATTTTTAGATCGCATAACCTCAAGAATCGGCTCAAACCTCTTTTGTGAGAAGATTCTTATGCAAAAAAGGGTAATACTTCTCTTCTCAGATGAATATGGGACAAAACAAAAACTTGTCAAAATACACTTATTTATTTTGAAACTTTTATAAACATAACTTTCCTCATTCAGAAAAGAAGTATGCTTGTGTGCGCGATAAAAGCTGCTCATTGTTCCACTCCCACTTTGTAATATCTCAGAAGTTGAGATGATCATAGAAATCGAGCCGATTAGGTCAACCTAATCTTGTACATAACATCTCTAACTGGAAACTGCTTGATGAACGGTTCCGATGAGCATGCACGTCACTTGTTACCACATTGAAGGCGTGTGCTACTCCTCTGTATATACAGGTTTGCTACAATACATCTCAACATATTGCCATTTTTCACGTGGGGAACTGTGGCCATGGATCCGGATTGTATTACAATGATCCAAACCATTAAATACTAAGCGCCACAAAATGGATGGATGATGCTCTAATCTTCAAGATTGCAAGATCTAATGGCCCACAAAACCACGGTTAAACGAGACAGATGTATTCAAATGAAAAAGAAAAAAGCTAACTAATATAAGGGTTGAGATGGTCTGATATCGAAGCTTTTATTTTGATTATCCTTCATACATTGTGAGGCCCATCATTTTAACGGTTTGGATTGTTGCAACCTGACTCCAGATTCAACAGCTACAGTCTGGAAATTAAAACGGTAGGTGGGGTGTGTTTGCAGCAAACCTCCCAAGTCTAGCTTAGTTTTCCATCCCCACACACATCTGTGCATCATGCGTAAGATAGCCTCGACCAACCGTAAAATAGAATTTAGATTGGTTCATTGATCAGGTGCTCCACTCTTATACGAAAAACAGTGGGTTCAAGGTTCATATTCAACGTATATGTGGGCCCCATCTGTTGAATGTAGACGTCCCTGCCTGATGAGTTTTGCCACGTGCAGCCACACGGCAGAGTAAATTTTGCCTAAAACCTCTAAATTAACGAGGTGTGGTAGCTGTGAGTTTCGTGATTTATGAGAGAACCTTCATTTTGGTTAGAAGAGTCACGTGAATCGATTAGATGTGGATTGTATACAGAACTAAGGGTGGCGTCTTAACCCAACTCTTCCTTACGGTGTAGCCTACCTGATTTTTGGGTTGATCTTTTTTTTTTTTTTTTTTAACGTAAACATGAGGCGATGCATGGGGATGGATGTGTCGTTGGCATTGATGAGTGTATTTTAAAAAAAAAGAAATACATGTATATAGAGAAGCAATCTTCCTGGCGGAGTTTTGGGTGAAAGATTTCTTTTGCAATGCAAGAGTCATAGTGAGAGGTAAGCTTTGTAATTCTGATTTTTCTTATTTTTAGTAAGAAGGAAGAAAGGTATATTGCCAAACTATATAAATCTTTATATCACTTATATATTATTTTTTTTTGACATTCTTAGTTTTTATTTTGGATATTTCTTTTTTTGATTTTGTGTTGCTGGCATCAAACGTGTGAATGTATAGTTGAGCAATAACTAGTATAAGAGTTTTAGCTTGGATTTTGGTTGGTTTGTGCTTTTTTCTTATACACTTTTGATTAGCAATTCATTGGCAATTAAAAGTGTACAATGGCTACAAAGTTGTCATATGCAAAGTTTGAGGTGGAGAAATTCGATAGCAAGAATAAATTTAACATATAGCAAGTTAATGTACGTGATCTACTTATTCAATGAGATTTGCACAAAATATTGAAGGGAAGATCGAATAATACAACATTAAATGATAGCGAGTAGGAAAATTTGAACTTGCCGTTGTTAGCACAATAACTAATGTCTTGCCGATGACGTTTTTTATAATCTCATAAATGAAAATTTTGCAGAAAATATTGAAAAAAGCTAAAAGTTCTCTATATGTTAAGTCGCTAACCAACAAGTTGTATTTAAAGTAACAATTATATACCTTTGATATGAAAGAAGATAGATTTGCCCATGAACACGTGAATCAGTTAAATAAGATTATTTGTCGACTATTAAAAATTAATGTAAAGTTGATGAAGTGGATAATACCCTAATTTTATTGCATTTGATTTCTCTATCATATCGTCACATTTTTATAATTTTTATTTATAGGAAAGACTACAACGGTAAATGATGTTGCATCTCATCTTCTATTAAAAAAGTTTGTAAAATAGTTAGGAGATGAGGAATAACATGTTAAATGTTTGATAGCTAGAGGCATATCTAAAAAAATCAGGGTAGCAAGTCTAAATATGAAAAGAAAAACTTGAAGTATTACATTTGCAAGAAGATGAGACGCATGAAGAAGTATAGTAAACTCAAAAAGAGAGAATAAAGAAAATATTCAAATACAATAAGTATAGTAAAAATTTTTTCTTATGAGAGGGATAGTGCTGTTTTATTGGTACTCCCGAGTGATGATAATTTTTTTGAAATATATGAATTCTTGATTTTACTTGTCCTATCATATATGTTCTAATAAGAATTAGTTTGCAACTTATAAGTTATTTAATAGTAGAATAATCTTGATGGAAAATAATGCTACTTATAAAAACATTGTAATTGGAACTATCAGAATTATGATATATAATAGTATTGTTAAAATTTTGACAGAAGTGTAACACGTTCAAGATTGGAAGAAAACTTTGATATGTTTAAGCGTGCTAGACTTCAATGGTTATAAGATCACAGCAAAATGTGGTGTTATAAAAGTTGCAAAAGGGGTCCCAATTGTGATAAAAGAAAAGAAAGTGTGTAACTTGTATTAACTTTTGGAAAGTACAATTTTGATGTGGTATATTAATAACTATTATACGTAATGCAGGTCAGACACTTTTGGGCCATATGCATTTGGGCCACATAAACGAACGTGATTTCTTATAATTGTATGAGAGGAATTTACTCAAGGATATAAAAAAAATTAAGTTAGACTTTTTGTGAGCATTATGTTTTTGAAAAGCATTATAGAGTGAGTTTTAAGGCTGTGGTTTATCATATGAAGTATTTTAGATTATGCGTGTGTGTGTGTAGCTTTCTAAAGTCTCTTCAAAAGAGGATTAAATTATTTTGTTTTATTCATCAATGATAATTCTAGAAAAGTATGGGTCTACATTTTAAAGCACCGGTTCGAATTATTCATCACTTTTAAGTAGTAGAAAGCCAAAGTTAAAAAACAAACAGGCGAGAGGGTAAAGTGGTTGAGGATAAAAATAGCGGAGAATTCAAGTCAACTTAGTTAATAAAATATTGTAAAGAAGATGGTATTATTTATCACTTAATTGCACCAAATATACCATAATAAAACTATGTTGTAAAATGGATGAACATAACACTTTTAAAGAAGTCACGCAGTATATTAAGTAACACTTGTCTATCAAATGGCTTCTGAGTACAAGCAATACATACTACATGTTTCTTTGTCAACATATCATATGATACAACAATAAAGTTGAAAACTCCTAAAGAGGTATGGTTTAGTCAACCTCTCAGTTACTTTGATTTGCATATATTCGGTTGTCCTACATATATTTATGCCAGTGTTTATAAGTTAGAATCGAGGGTAAAAGAAATATTTTTCTCGATTATACAACAGGTGTCAGGGATTACATGTGTGATATCTTAATCTTGAAAAGCCTAAGTTCATTATCAGTAAGGATGTTCAATTTGACAAGTCTACTATATTGAAAGCAACTAAACCAAATGTGCAAAACAACATTCACGTGGAGTTTGACGTTAATGATCAATAAAAAAATAATAATCTGATAGATAATATAGAAATATATATAAACGAGTAAGAGGCACAAGATAAACTTGAGAATAAATAACAATTGTAGTTATACAATAATTTAAAATTAAAAAAAAATCAGAAGTCTAAGATAATGTTAGATATTATTGCTTATGCTTTATTGACAAAGCACTAAATTCCATATACATTTTAGAATGCTTTCGATGATAAAGATTTTACTAAGTGGACATCTACTATGAAGGAAGAGATAGAATCTCTTCATAAAAATCAAACATAAAATATAGTCGAATTGTCTAAATGATAAAAAGTTATTAGTTGTAAGTGAGTCTTTGAAAAAATAGAAGGTTTTCCTTATTTTAAAAATGTGGTATATAGGGTAAAATTGGTGGCAAATGACTATGTACAAAATGAATGTGATAACTTTAATGAAATATTCTTATCAATTGTAAAACATTATTCTATTCAGATTTTACTTACCATTGTTGTATTATTTAATCATGATTTAGAGTAGCTTTATTTTAAAATAACATTCTTAAATAAAAAGTTAAAAGAGCAAATTTATATGCATCAGTTAGAAGGATTTCAAATGAGACATAAGGAAGATCATGTGTGTAAATTGGCGAAGACTTTGTATAGGTTAAAAAAATTCTTAAACAATGGTATAATATTTTGACATGTTAATTATGGGCAGACACGAATACACTAATAATAGGTATGATTAGTATTTTTACTTTAAGAAGCTTCTTAATAATTCTATACTTAGTGATATATTTTGATGACATGTTTATGCAATAAAAGATATATCTGAAATCAATATATTGAAGGCCCAACTCAATAGGGAGTTTGAGATGAAGGATTTAAACACTGTAATAAAAATCATTGGCACGGAAATACAAAGAGATATAAATGTAGGAAGGTTATGTTTGTAATAAAGGAAGTATATTGAGAGGGTTTTGGCTAGGTTGGGCATAGAGAATTATAAGTCAATGGCTTTTCCATTTGCTGCTTATTTTAAGCTTTTGATAGTTCAATCTCTAATTACAAATGGTGAAATGGACCACACATCACGAGTTCTCTACTTTAGTGCAGTTAGTAGAATAATATATGTCATGGTATGCATAAGGCTAGATATTCCATAGGTAGTTAGTGTTATAAGCAGACTATAATTAACATGAGTTCTACACCGCTTAAGGACATTGAAAGTATTGCATTAGTATTTAATAAGAACAATGATAAAAAAGACAATATCATTAATATGTGGTTGTTGATTTTGTAAGTGATTTGGACAAGAGAATCTCTATTACGAACTATGTGTTCACTCTTATAAGGGGTTCGATTAGTTGAAAGTCGATGTTACAATCAACGGTTGTTCTATCTACTATTCAGGCAAAGTATATGGTCACTACAAAAGTTATTAAAAAAGTTTTATAATTAAAAGTCTTGGTTAGTAAACTTAGTTTAGGACATGAGAAAATTTATGTCTATTATGATAGTTTTAAGTGTTTTGTATTTTACTAACAACTAAGTTTACCATATGACATTCAAACATATAGATGTGTGGTATTATTATATTCAAAAGACTATCTCTGAAAGTGCAATATCAATGATGAAGATTCACACAAACTACAACAAGGCATACATGCTAACGAGGCCTATACAAGGGAGAATTTTGTTTAGTGCATGATTTCTCTTGAGGTTCATATTATCTAGCGATTGACAATGTTTGGACAACTATTATTGCAAGTGTTTTTTCGTACTAAAGAAACTAATCTTCAAGTGAGATAATGTTAAGCTGGTGGCATGAGGGAGAGGAGGCGTTTCCTCTTAGGAGATGTCAACTACCTTTCCCCCTCTTACATACGTATGTACGTGTGTATGTGGCACTCTCCTCTTAGAAGTATGCATGTGAAGTTCAATTTCCTATTTACTTTGCACTTGCTCTCTACGAGTATAGTCTATAAAAATGAACTAATGTAGAAAAATTAGCAATATTTTCAAAGAGTTTCGGATGAAAGATTTCTAGGTGAGAGATTTCTTTTATTGTTAATAAATAGGTGAGAGTTAAGCCTTATAATTCTAATTTCTCTTATTTTTAGTAAAGAAAGTTTCGTGTTAATGCTCCATAAACATAGACATATTGTTTAATTACATATATTTCTATGTCTTGCCTTTTATTTTTAGTTTGGTCTTTTATATTTATCTTTCTTTTCTGGTTAATTTTGTGCTCTTACCATCGAATATGTGTATAATTCTGTAGTTGAGCAACTATTATAGTAATGAGAGAGTTTGTATATTAGGTGGTCTTGCAAACTACAATTTATTTTTCAGATATTTTATTATTATAAATAAGAAAATGGTATAGAAACAAATCCCCATAATTAAAACATAATTATACACTTACATTGTATCAAAGTGGAAAGTATTGTGTTTGAATTCTGAGAATATCACATATGTCTCCCTAATATATTCTCTCACGGGAGCCGTTTATGGTGTAAATTGTGAATGTCCTTCCACCCTTGCCCAATATGTTCCCATGCGGAGCTCTACCCACTCCGCATGTGTGGGGGCATATTAAATTCCCTTGATATACATTAATACACCATCCCCTGACAGCTCGAGCTTTTAAAACAATTGGTTGTTTGACAACAGCAAAACAGCTTGGATCTCATGCACTTTCTTCCCAAGGTGTTTTTTAATTAGTTGTAGCCTTATAGGCATGCCTCCACTGGGCCTAGCCAGGATACCGCAATTCATTCACAAGGAAATTTTATAACAAAAAATTAGTTTTACACAAAATTTATCAGGAATTTAAATTTTATAAAATAATGCTTTTAAGGAAAAAAAATGTGTAGTACCTTTCAATGGATAAAATTACAAAATGTTCCCTTTTATTTTTTTAATAAAAAAGTGATAAAGTAAAAAATTATGGGACCTGTGTTTTACGTTATGACATATAACCTGTGCAATAAATAAATCTGATCACAAAGATTAGGTGAATAAAATTCAAGTAGATCCAACTAGAAGGTGGGCCAGACCATAGAAAATAATATATACCACTCAAAAACATCCAAATTCATGTATAGTCCATTTGATGATTCGATGGACTAGATATTTTGTCCAAGTGATCATCATGATAGAGGCATATGTTGGATAGGTTGGATGTCATACACATCATATGGAGCCTTACAATTCTGAACTTTATTACTTTCGAAAGAAAAATATGTGTAAGGGTAATTTAGTCATTTCATTTCCTATGAGTCACTGCTTGGTAAATTTAGTTTGCCGAGTCATTATTTAGCAAACTATGAACTTTAAAGGAAATTTATAGAAAAATTCCTATTGAAAATTGTATAAATTTGAATTTTACTAAAAAATCTTGGTGAAATTCTTGGAGTGGTGGTGCTTTTTCATGGGTAATTACTAAAAAATCATTTTTTTTTCTTAAAAAATTAGTTAATTTTCGAGAATTATGGCCCACATACTATGCATATGACACCCCACCCATCTAATAGATGCAATCCACCATAATGATCAGACAAACAAAAAATTTAGTGCATCTAATTGTAAGGGAGGTCACACTGTAAAAATCAATATACACCACCCAAAAGCATCTAAATTTACCCGTAACTTATTTAATGATTTTGTCAATGTGATTTTTTATTCATGTGATTATAACGGTGGACTAATATGTTGGACAAGTTGGATGTCATACAAATGCCACCTTACAATTCTCAACTTCATCACTTTTTGAAGAGAACATAAATTAGTATTTTTATTGATATTGATTTTCTACGGGCATTCATAAATATTATAAAAAGTATACGGAATTTTTTTTTTTTTTTTAAGTGTATATATGACCATATTAATAAAAGCTTTTAAATTATATACAGTAACCAACATGAAAAATACGAAAATAGAGTGTTGGATAATGGATTATATGAGAGAGCGTTGGACATATTTAAATTTACAAAGAGAATTTTCATAATAACGATATGATTTTTTTAATATTTTTAAAAATCTATTTGTTGTACATTACAAAATTTCCTTGTTTGTGAGGATTTGTGAGTTGTATAAAATGTTGCAAAATCTGATATCGATGATGTTTTAATATCATCTCGCAAACTGATGGAAAGATCGCATACCTTTACTTTTGCTCATAAAGCTTGGAGGCCTATCGAAGATAGTCCTTTAGTGAAGATATCAACAATTAATCTAATTTTGAAATTATATATAACGTATGTTTCGAATATTTTATATGATTTTCTTTCAAATGTAATGACAATCAATCTTAATATGTTTACTTCGGGCATGAAAGACATGGTTGGAGGCCAATAAAATAGCACTAATATTATCAGACTAAATAGATGCCAGAGAGGGTAGATAGACATGAAGATCTTTGAGAAGAGTTCAAATCTAAAAAATCTCAGTAGTCATATGGGAAAGGGTCCAATACTCATATTCGGTGCTAGATCGTGGAATATTTAGTTGTTTCTTAAAAAATTAAAAATAATGTCGGACCCTAGATAGACACAGAAATCACTTGTGGATTTATAGTCATTAGGGATACTAGCCCAGTCAATGTCTGAGTATGCTTGTAGATCAATGACACCTGATGAGATGTGAATACCACGAGTAAGTGTGCTTTTTATATAATAGAGAATGTACTTGAAAACTATCAAGTAGTCCTTAGTAGGTTATGCATAAATTGGCAAACTTAGTTGAATGCATTGGAGAGATTTGGTTGCGTTCATATAAGATATTGGAGCACATCGACTATACTGATGTTTAGTAACATTAAGAAGAGGAGGTGCATTTCCCTGCACAAGTTTCTATTTATTTATAGCTGAAGAGGAGTAAGGTTTTGATCACAGCATTATGTTCGGGTAAGGAGTTCCAGAGCATACTTGCTTCGAGAGCAAAAAAATGTTGTTGTGATCTCGAAAGACTTCAAGGCTAAGAAAGTAATGGAGAGGGCTTAAGTCTTTCATAGCAAATGATTTCTCTAATGATAACATGAGGAATGTGGGAGAGGATGAGACATTGCTTGTAATGATAATGCCATTAACACACACACACACACACACACACACACACACACACACACACACACACACACACATATATATATATATATAGTGATCTGTGGATTTGTCCAATCAATAAAAAGAGACGAATCAACCTAGGATCCGATGAAGTCAAACTATAATAAATAGTTTATGAAATTTCAAAGCCAGGTTCGTGGAGCTTGTTTTAAGCCATGATAGATTGTATAGGTGACACACATGGTCAGGGAATTGAGAATTCATAAATTTGGAAGGTTGCTGTATGTAAACCTCTTCTTGGAGAGTGTCATGTAAGAACATATTTTGCACATCCAATTGTCAGATGAACCACTCAAACTTGATTGTGAGTGCAAAAACAACCTTGATGGTGGTAAGTGGTAGGTTTAACAATGGGGTTGAAAATTTCTTTGAAATGAATACCAGATTGCTAATGACCTTGGCTACGAGTCGAGTTTTATAGCGTTCAAGTGAGTATCTAACTGGGTTTTGATATCAATTAAAAGAAATTCAGACATCATGAGATTGAAATAACAAACTTTTCATTATTTTAAAAAAATCTGAAAAAAATTATCAATTGATTTGGAATTTCATCATTAGAATAATCTTATAGTTAAGATGAAATTAATATTTATATGCTTTCCAATAACTTTAGAAATAATTTAATACAATTAATTACCCAATTCTAATTATATAAAAATTATACTTTTATCTGTTGGAATTAAATTTAATCATTAAATTTTCATACTTTGACTTAATAAATTTGATCAATCAATTCTTAAAATTTAAAATTTTAAATGAATTACGATTTAAATTAATAATTTAATTTTATACATTCTAGAATTTAATCTAAATTTAACAATTATTATAAATAAATTTTTTTATCATCTTAGAATTTAAATAAAATTTAATAATTAAATTAAATTGCGTTTACTAGCTGACGTGAAGTTTTGAAAATATTTATTAGAAAGAAGTATTTTCATACTTGGCTGAACATGATGGATGAAATATATAGGCACTTAAAACTACATACATTCTATATATTAAAATTTCAAATTGATCTGTTTAAATTGTGTATTGCTTAAGATGTATGATGAATAAAATTTTTTGATTATTTGATCAACTAACTATCAAATAAATTGACGGAGCTTTACATAATAACAATTAAGAAATGAAGTATATCCAATGGTCTTATTTCAAATCCAAGTATATATAATCAAAGGGTAGATTTGCCCAATCAATCTAGTTTTTTTTAGATCCACTCGGTCTAATCAGGTGGGCCTCTCAATGTTGGGTAGTGGGACTAAAAATCAACACAATCCACAAGTTAAGTGGGCCACCCCATAGGCAACATTGAGAAGAGAATGACTTTCATAGGTTTGTGTGTGAGATCAACCATGGTGTCTATGTTCCATCCGACCCGTTCATCTACTTATGTTGTTGCACATATGTGGTCTACCTGAGCTACAGATTGGGCAAGTTTTGGGCTATGAGATGATAATGAAAAGCTATATTAAATGAAGAAGATGATGCCATACTTGAGAAATAGTATTTTTCTATTGATTTGGAAACATATCTAATAAATTTCATGAGAGAACATATTGATAGCCAAACACAAAAACTATTTAAAAAACAAAAATAATATTTCATTTCTCATGTTTTACTTAAAACAATGTTTCTCACACAATGACATTTTTTCCCCACATTTTAAGCCAATCCAAACAGGACCTTAAATCATTAAATTTTAATATTTCTAAATTAATTTTGATAATTTGAAATACATCCCAAATAATAATCTACATTAACTGAATTATTTCTAAAATTTCAGAACTTAATCAAATCAAAGTTAAAATTAAATGAATGGATATAAAACATCCAAATTTAAAATTTTAAGATCTAAGCAAAAAAAAGTTAGCATTTATAAAACTAGAAATCTCAATTTTGCGAATGATCACCCACCTTCTACATGTTGTTATAGGGGTCCAAATTCGATTCGACACCACCCGAATACGAACCGAACTTGGCCCGATTGCAACGAAAATTCTCTCTATATCTATCTATTTATCCATCTATCTCCCTCTTCTTCTTCTTCTTCTTCTTCTTCTTCTTTTATTTTATTTTTTCAAGGATGAAGAGAGAAACAGGGTGGAGGAGGAAGATATGGCTCCTCGTGCTGGTGGCGATATGTGATACCAACGCATATCGTTGATATTATTATTATTTTAGTTATTTAAAAAATCATATTTTTAGTTATTTTTAAAAAAATCTAAGGTCCACAAGATGAACGAGGAAGAATGATAGAGGGTCGAGCTCCCCTAGTTTCAAAGCGATGTGCGTTGCATAGCAACACATGTTGTGTGTGTATGTGTGTATTAGAATAAGCTTGTGGGCCCCACTATGATGTCATGAGAAATCCACCCTGTCCAACTGCTTTGCTCAATCATATTAAGGCATGGGCCCAAAATGAGGCAAATCCAAAACTTAAGTGGGCCACACCACAGGTAGCGGTGGGAATGGTTTATGCCCATCGTTGAAACTTCCTTAGAGTCCACAGTGGGTCCCACAACAAAAATGGTGGGGTATTACACGCACACACTCAAAGATCAAACCTCTCTTCCTCCCACCTCCATCATAGGTGTGACACATTTGGAGTCCACCCATATAGGTGGCATGCGTCTCCCTTGGCCCTACCCAAGGGGTGACTTATTATAGGCTTTCACCTCTCCTCCATATGGGATAGATCTGGTAGAGACTTTCCAGGTTAGAAGATTGGCATCGAACACATCAATAGTGATTAAGTAAATCTTAACCAGATTTGTTAGATTTTTATTTTCTTGAAACTGAGATATATCTAAATAGGGATTTATGAGATTTAATCTTATAATAAAGGTTTTTAAGCACTTTTTTTACTTTTGCATTTTGAAAAACCTAACAACACGTGCCACTATCCATCTTAAAGTATCCCACATGTGCTAATGTGTCAATTATAACAGTGTGACATGTGCCACTTCATCACACACATACATCACCTTCCATCTTCAAGTAAAATTTTCAAGAAAAGTTACTTTATGCCAAACAGTATATTTGGAAGTGAATTTTTATTTTTATTTTTTTTATAATCTTGTTGAAAAACAATAAAGAGAAACAACTTTTCATTGCTCACTGTTTTCTAAAAATGGTGTTTCTCAAAAAATCACTATTTTTCTCAAATTCATTTCCATGAATCTAAGTTAGCTCTCTTTTACTTTGATTGATAGGTACAGGATATTAGCAAAGAAAATTATTGTTTTACCCTCAGGAAACAACTATTTGGTTGTTTTACATTGAAATGTTGTCACCCACTTTGATGTCTATATGACATCCACTTCGTCCATTCATTTTGCCGACATATGTTGGGACTCGAGCCCAAAAGTCAAGTAGATTCAAAACTCAAGTGGGTCATATAAGAAGGTTTCATCCTAGTGGGGATTGAACCCCTACCATTGAAACCTTTTTTGGAACCCAAAGAAGTTTTGGATCAGGTCGATCTTTGTTTCATCCCTTCATCCTAGTAAGAATAACCTCATGAGGGTATTAGATCACATAGTTATACAAGGATGAGCTCCAAGAAGGTTTCAATGGTGGGTGTTTACATCCCACTATTTCCTTTTGTGTAGCCTGATCGAGCATTGGATCTTCCTTCTTTTTGAGCTCACATCCTAACATGAGCTTGCAAAACTGATGGTTGGAGTGAATGTCTAAGAAAAAGTAATATGTTGAACCACACAACCATATGTGACACCAATTATTGGAGTAAAATTAAGCATTATGGTCATATAAAATTAGAAAATTTCCTTTATAAACTCCATCCTTGGTCCAATTCCATATAAATGCCACCCTTTTTAGAACTCCCAAATAAGGGCCTATTGGAAATGGATGGTGTGAGGGACGAACGAGAGCTTGTAGTGAACAAACGGAGGATGGAAGGAGGATGATGACTATCGAAAGTGAGGTAGCACTTTACAACTCTTTAAGCCAATAATGAAAAAATGTCCCTACCATTAGTCCGCCATATAAAGGGCATATGAAGTAATGCCTTATTTTTGTACCACAAAAATACCCATATTAACTTTAGTGGTAAGGATCAAATACAATGTGGTGTCCGCTATGTTACTCTTTTAGACATCCACTCATTCCATCATTTTTGCCAACTCATGTTAGGACGTGAACTCAAAAATAAGGTAGATCTAATGCTCTAGTAGGCTACACAGTGGAAATAGTGAAATGTAAACACCCACCATTGAAACCTTCATGGGGCCCACCATCACATAACTATGAAATTCAATCTAGTCATGAGGTTATTCCCACTAGGATGAAGAGAAAATACAAAGATCACTCAGATCCAAAACTTCTATAGGTCCCAAGAAGATATTAATGGTGGGTGTTCAATCCTCACTATTTCTTCTTATATGACCCACTTGAGTTTTGAATCTTCTTAAATTTTGGGGTCAAGTCCCAACTTATGCCTGCGAGATGAATGGACGAAGTTGATGTTATACAAACCTCAAAGTAAGCCTAGACATTTCAATGCCCAACATTCATCTTCTTTGCTAAATAGTCCATACCCTCACTTCACTGTCAGTCAAAGTAAGAAAAGGGATTTTTTTTTTTTTTTTACTGTATGCCCAATCAAAAAGACCTTATTTGGAGATTCCCAAAATGGTGGAAATGGAATTGGACCAAAGGACAGGATTTTATAAGGAAAAATCCTTATAAAAATAAGTGCAACTCGGTCAGGTTGAGGGTAAACCTTAGCACAACCCAACCTGACCTGAATTCCAACCAATGGTTCCTGACCTTAACCCAGCTTGATTTTCTCTATACTCAACCCTAAACTAACCCAAGTCAACATAACCCAAATACATAGGATTATTCACAACCTAGCCTAACCTGTCTTGAATTTGCTCAACTCAAACACAACCCAATTTCAAATTAGGTTGGAGTTTTCGAACCCTAACCCAACCCAAAGGCCCTGACAACCTGGTCAACCCAACTCGCACCTCGATTGGGTCAACCTGGTTTTAGGTTGACCAAAACCTATATTTCAGCAACCCAACCTGACCTGAATTCCAATCAATGGCGCCTGACCCCAACCTGCCCGAATTCCTTTATACCCAAACCTTAAACTGACCTGACCAGACTTTACCTGACCCAAATACATGATCATTCCCAACCCTGCCTAATCAGACTCTGGAATTTGCTCAACTCAAACTCAACCTGATTTCAAATCAGGTTGGAGTTCTCCCTGATGAATGGTCAGGATCTCTGGATTGTGTGTGATGGCCACACGCATCTCTAACATGTGTTCCACCCTTTTGTAAAGGGAACAAGGAGACTTGATTGGCGGGGAAGTATTTAAAAATATTACCAAATGTTAGGAGATCATAGCCATTGATCAAGGATCACTTTAATCTAGCAAATAGATCACTAGGAAAATGACAAATCCAATGGTGGTTGAACATTTAATTGGCAAAAATTCCCCAACCAATGGCTAGGATCAGTCTTCTGTTGGATGGCGTATCCACGGTAAGGTAGACTAGACCAATGGTGGGGATCTCGAGTACGTGTGCCATAATAGGTAGGAGTGGCCTCGAGCCCATGTATACAAAGCCCAAAGATAAAACCTGGGAGTAGAGGTGGGCATCGAGCCGAGTCGAGTCGAGGTGGGCCAAGCTCGGCTTGGCTTGTCCATGATGTACTCGAGTTTGAGCTCGAGCTCGAGCTCGGCCTCGAGCTCAACATTGAAGCTTGGCTTGTTTGCCAAAGCTATCGAGTCGAGTTTGAGTCGAGCTAGTGGTTCGAGTTGAGTCGAGTTTACCTCGAGTTGAGCTCGAGCTTGTTGGGTGAGAGAGTAATGGATTCTGTTCTTGATCCTCCTCCATTGATGAAAAATTCAAAAATATTAAGAGAATCAAAGCAAAATCCGATGAAAAAATCAAACAAAGCTTTAAATCGAATGAGGAAACCTATAAGAACTGATCTGTTCTTGATCTTCTTCCACCAGCAGAAATCCAAGTACTATACAAGAAACAGAGCAGAACACATATCAGAAATTCAAGTAAAGAGCTCTAGCCAATCGGATCATTGGATTTCCTTGAAGCTCTAACAAATCTGAGAAGAACCCATCTTGGATTTCTTGGGTTTCTCGCCAAAGAAGTATATCTCAAGAGATTAAAATCATACTATTGTGGAGCTAAAATGAAAACTGGTGGTAGTGGTCCGGGCAGGCGTGCTGCTGGCAGTGGGTAGAGAAGGAGAAGAAAGGGAAAGGGAAGGGGGTGCGTGCGGTCGGTTAGACACTATTTTTTATTTTTAAGTTTAAACTTAAAACTTATATATATATATATATATATATATATATATATATATATATATATATATATATATATATATATATATATATATATATATTAATCAAGCTGAGTCAAGTCGAGTTCAAGTCAAATCAAGTTGAAATGCCCCCTGGTCGAACTTGGCTTGAACTCAACTCGAGCTTCAAATAAACAGCTTGGCTCAGCTTGAATCGGCCATTCAAGCCGAGTCAATCCAAGCTTACTCGAGCTGAGTCGAGCGAGTTTTTCGAGCTATCTTGACTTGTGAACAGCCTTACCTGGGAGCCAGCTTATGGACCAAATGCTCAAGCCCAAGCCCTACACGTGTGTGAGAAAGAAGTTGCAACTGGGCTGTCGATGCCTAGCCCACTTGTTACCATTTTCAGACCGCCTGGGCCTGAACTAAAGGCCCAATAACAACCCATCTTAAGCCTAGATAGTCATGGCTACTTAAATGGGCGTTTCCACGGTTAAATGAGAAATTATCACAAACTACTCTTGTATCTATAATTCTCTTCTTTCCTGCCAACGTGTCATGTTTCTAGGAAATCCGGTCCATTGAAAAGGTTGGACTTACAACGTAGATCACCTAGTATGAAGATCGAGCCCATCCACTCGTTGGGTGGGCCAAATGTAGACATTGAGTCATACCACTGGATATTGATTGATTTGAACATGTGTCCCATCCAGTGAGTGCACCATCCTTATTTCCCACCATGCCCATATTATTACAAGGCCGAGATTCATCTGCCATGAATAAAGGACTACATGTGAAAGTTCACATTACATTAGGTGGCCATCTTTTCTCCTCTCATATATATTTTTAGACTTTAAAGGGGCGTTCGGAATGTAAGTTACTTAAGCTCCTTTTTTTTTTTTTTTTTTTTCACACATACTCACACCACACTGGGATTTCACCACAATGGGTACTTGAACCCATGACCTCGTGTTGAAACTCTTGTGAGTCTAACACGAGGTATGAGTAAAGACCCCTTTAAGATAAGATAAGCTTATCTTGATTAAGTACTTATGTCTTGAGATAACTATTGTGAGTCTACTTAAGATAACTTACTTACTCCTTAAGTAGCTTATCTTGATTTATGCTTATTAAATAAAAGTGATTAAGTAATTTGAAATATAATAATTATTTATAACTAATCCTGGGTCGTTACTCATGCCTCAATGGTAGACTCGCAAGAGTTTCAACACGAGGTCGTGGGTTCAAGTACCCATTGTGGTGAAATCCCACTATGGTGTGAGTGCTTGTGTAAAAAAATACTCAACTAATAGAATTGCAACATGAGCCATGTGCTATCCTTTTAGTCTTGGCATGATCCATCCAAGCCAAGTAAGGAAAGGTAGGAACCACCTGAACACAAGGGCATGTTTCTATACCACCAAATAAGTTACCTTTTCTACTTACAATAGTAGATAAGTGACTTATTTCAAATAAGTGAGTTTGGTTTATGATTAGTTATAAGTGAGTTTTTTACTTAAAAGTACATAATTACTTCAGTTAATTTTTTTAGCTTTTCTACTTTTCATAAGTTGCTAGAAGTTGATACGCATGTTGTTTGTCGAACATATTTATCTTCTTATTAAGTAAAAAATTAAGATAAGCTACTTGTGGAATAAGTAGCTTATTTTAAGAAACTCACATTCCAAACGACCCCTAATGAGTGGCATGTAGCATAAATCAAAGTACGAAAATATCCAACTAATAGAAAAGAATTTGCAGCACGAGCCATGTGCCATCCTTTTCATATTTGCTTGATCCATTCAAGCAATACAGGGAAAGATAAGACCCACCAGAATGTCATGGCATGAGTATAAGAGAAACTACTGTTGTAGGGAAATCTAACTCGACAAGTTAAGCCAGCCACGGACCTCAGAGATCGAAGGGGAGACCTCAAGAATGTATGAAGGATAAGCAGGGCCGAGTCCCCTCTCGACACATCTTGGCTCTGAGCTACTATTATCGTTTAATAACTCGACAAAGGTCAATCTACGTACTAGTCTTAGTCTGAGGCTTGGAGCCAAGGCCATCTTAGTCCAAGGTCTAGAGCCGAAGCAAAGGGGATTCGACCAGTCCCGATCACTAGCACTCGGCCTCGGGCTGGGTGAGGCCGAGGTTGAGGCCAGATGTGGATACTCTAAGTGCCGAACTAGGAAACTGTCATATGTGGACGTGACCAAATATATCGCCCGCGGATACGCTCTCTTAAGACACGATACGCTACACAATCCATGGATTACGGACGAAATCTCTATGATCACAATATCCCACTAATTGAGCGAATCATGTCGAGATTAACGGACGCAGATCATCCAACCCGCAGGTATAACTACCAGGGGACCCCATTGCTACAGGTACGCAATATCTCGCACCCTCTCTCTACATTCAACTTAGACCCAGATTTCCTAGCTGACTTAGGCATCGGAGGGTCCCCCGGCTTAGTCAGGGTCTCCTTTGTTCACCCTTTTGTGCAGGGCCAGGGTCCGTCGAAGGTTCACCGAATTGAGTGGAGGGTAGTCCAGATTTTGACATCAACACATACCATATATCTTCTTAGGTTGTAAATGACTCACATCTAGCATGAATATTCCAAGTATGAAAATATCAGACTAATAGAAGATAATTGCAATATGATCCATGTGCTATCCTTTTTGTATTCGCTTGACCCATCTAAGCGATGGAAGGAAAGACAGGACCCAACGGAATGCCATGGCATGATGGATCCAAGCCATGCCATGATTTCTCATAATATACTTCTTCTTAGACTTTAAATTACTAGAATCACATAAATCAAAGTACGAAAATACCTAACTATTAGAAGATTATTGTAACATGAGCCATGGCATGACGGATCTAAACCATGCGATCATGTCTTCTATCAGACATCATCTTAAACTTTAAATGACTAGAATCTAGCACAAATCAAAGCACGAAAATACCTAACTAATAGAAAAGAATTGCAATATTAGTCATGTATACCATCCTTTTCATATTTGCTTGATCCATCCAAGCGATGAAAGGAAAGAAAGGACCCACCGAAACACCATGGCATTGAGCAGTATCAAAAAGAGAGAAATATCTCTCCCTTTCTCCAACAAATCCAAGTCATTTGATCATTTCTCCTATCATACATCTTAGGCTTTAAATGACTCATATCTAGCATAAATCAAAGTACGAAAATACTCAACTAATTGAAAAGAATTGCAATATTAGTCATGTACCATCCTTTTCGTATTTGCTTGATCCATCCAAGCTATGAAAGGAAAGAAAGGACCCACCTAATTAAACACCGTGGCATTAAGCAGTATCAAAAAATAGAGAAATATCTCTCCTTTCTCCAACAAATTCAAGTCATGCGATCATTTTTCCTATCATACATCTTAGGCTTTAAATGACTCATATCTAGCATAAATCAAAGTATGAAAATATCCAACTAATATAAAAGAATTTGCAACATGAGCCACCTACCATTTATTTCATATACATTCGATCCATCCAAGCGATTGAAGGAAAGATAGGACCCACCAGAATGCCATGGCATGAGCAATATCAAAAAGCAAAAAATCTTTTCCCTTGACAAATCTAAGCCGTGTATTCATTTCTCGCATCTTCTTAGACTTTAAATGACTCGAATTTAGCATAAACAAAAGTATGAAAATACCCAACTAATAAAAGAATTACAACATAACTCATGTACCATCTCTCCGTATTCGCTTGATCCATCATATTAAGCATAAACTAAAGTATGAAAATACCAAACTTACAAAAAAGAATTGCAACATAAGCCATATACCATCCATTTCATATTTGCTCGATCCACATGGACGTTAGAAGGAAAGAACCTACCAGAACGCTATGGCATGAGCAGTATCAAAATAGAAGAAACCTCTCTTACATTGATGGATCCGAGCTAGGTGATTATTTCTCCTATCACATACCATAGACTTTAAATGACTTATATCTACCACAAATCAAAGTAGGAAAATACCTTACTGGTAGAAAAGAATTGCAATATGCACCATCTACTCACTCCATCTATCCAAGTGATAAAAGGAAAGAAAGGTCCCGCCGGAATCCCATGGCATGGGCGGTATCGGAAAAAAAAATTCTCAATTTCTTTCTTTCCAATAGGCCCAAGCCATGAGCCTCCGACAGATAACCTTTCATTCCACCACCACTCAATCTCTCACCGCGACTAAAAAGCTCGTCCTCTTTATACCCGAGTAGATGGAAACAAGGGTGGTTTTGTAAACCGCTTTAAAGCCCATTGTTTTGGCAAAAATCTGAGCTAAATAGACCTGTACTTTTATTTTTTTTATTTTTGGGTGTGAAAAGGTATTGGGATTGGGGCTCATGGTTTGAATTTTGAAGGGAACATTCAGGTGGGCCCCATGTAGGAGAAAAGAGGTAGTCTACCAGCAAACCTTTGTAGGCTAAGCATAGCCTCCAAAGCAGTATGTGGTGTCCATCTTAATGTTTGCATGGCATCTCATCCATCCATCATGTGTTAGCCCTTGTTTTTCTTGTAAGCAAGAAAAAATTAGGTAGATCCAAAAATCAGTTGAGCCACAATATAAGGAATGGTTGAGATGTGGACACCCACTATTAAAAACTTTCTATAGGTTGTGTGGGGTCCATTACGTTTTCTATATGCAATCCAATTCATTCAAAAGAAGCCTTCCTTCAAGGTGAATGGACAACCCAAAAATTAGTCCTTTCCAAAACTTAAGTGGACCACACCATGTGATTTTAAAGATTTTAAGCATGGTTTTAATGGTGATGACCAATGGAGTTTTGGAACGGCCTGATTTTTATGTGGCAGGGAGATAATGAGGGGGCACGCAAATGAACAGAATGGATTTCATGAATACATGCCAGTGGGCCCCACACATGTTGTTGTAGGTTAATCCTAACCTAAAAGCCTTTGTAGTTACAAATCCTGCCTTATTAGAAAATGGATTCTGACGTGGAAAGAACAAAACGAGGAAAAAAAAAAAAAAAAGGCAAAATGATTAAAAGCTCTCAAATCCAAACCGGATAACTTCCAACCTGTACTGTGAATGCGACATCTAATCTTCCCACATCCACACTCGCGGAGTAGACTGCACTTATATTTTTCTATTTACCAATGGCTAGATATTATTATCTATGGTGTGACGTACCTGATAAGTAGAGGAGCGGGTTAGGTATTATGCGGGTAACAACTTATGGTGGGACCCCTGACTGTGGGGTCCACCATGATGTATGTGACTAAATCCATGCTTTCAATCCGTATTCTGATTGAAAAGTCATTTAAGGGCATGAACCAAAAAATGAAGCAGATCCAAATCTCAGCTGGACCATAGTACAGGAAACAATGGTAATTGACCATTAAAAACTTCTTATGGGCTACAAAATCTTTGGATCAAAATGATATTTATGTAGTTTCTTCATCTAGGTCTTTGTGATCTTATTAACAGGTTGGATGGAAAATAAATATTCTGGTGGAATCTACCATGTTTTTAATGGTAAGGATTCAATAACGGTTGTTTCCTGTGGTGTGGTCCACTTAAGATTTAGATCAGCTTCATTTTTGGGATCATGCCATGTCAAAATGGTTGGACAGTATGGATTTAAGGCAAATACATCACTGTGAGCCAGACAACCAAGTGTCCCACTCACCCACCTCAATGAAGCCGAAGCGAACAACTTTGTGGGTGTCACCCTTACCGTGTGGGGCCACCTTGATGAATTTTTTGTATAATGAATTCTTTTGTATATCCACGCTGTCAATCCGTTTTCTCAAATTATTTTAGAACGTGATCCCAAATCTGAAGCAAATCATAATCTCAGGTGGAACACACCACAGTAAATAGTGGTTGTTATGGAAAATATAGTCCGACCACTCCCAGGTAAGTTGGGCAAGATTGTACTTGGAGAAAATGGTACAAAGCCGGCGTCCGGACCCCTCGATGATAGCACTGGACTTTTCATGATCCCGAGCTCCTGTTCGGACTCACCCGTCTAGGACCGAGTGGTTCAGTAAAATTAAGACATCATCATGGATGAGCAGACCTAACGAAGAACCGAGCCCGAGCCGTAATCCATACTGGACGATCCGGACAAGCGTGGTCCGAGCCATCCTCAACCAACCAATGGAGCTCGGTTCGGATCATCCTCGACCGACCAGTGGAACTTAGATCGTATAAGCTCGGCTCGGGCTGTCCTTAGTCGACGAATGGAGTTCACCACAAGCTAAGCTCGGTGCTGAATCCATTCTAGTAACACACGATAAGAATAACCACCAACGCATGATCTTAGGATAACTGACAACATCATCGCTCGCGCACATCTCACCTTATGGCTGAGATCATGCCTAAGATGACGGACCATCATGTCTTGTGGGCACTATAAATAAGTGACCTACCTACGTGAACATGTACGCAAAATCTCTCACCCAAAGCTCCCTCTACACGACTTGACTCAGATTCCTGGCCTGATTTTAGCATCGGAGGGTCTCCTGCTCTATCCAGGGTCTCCTTTGTTTTCTTACTGTGCAGGTGCTCGCAGCTTGGAGGAGGGCGATTCAGATTTCTGCATCAACAGTGGCGAATGACCATTAAAAGCTTTTGTGGGCCACAAAAGTTTTGGATCGAGCTGATCTTTATATTTTTCCCAACATCCAGGTCTGATTGACCGTATCAAAGGGTTGGATGGAAAATAAGCATTACAGTGGACATTAATGTGGACCCTAGGAAGTTTTTAATGTGGTTTTTCAATCACAAATGTTTCCTGTGGTGTGGTCCACCTGATATTTGGATAAGCATAGTTTTTTTTTTTTTTTTTTGAAAACGTACTAAAATGGGCTGGAAAAACAGATGGACAGCGTGGATATACAACACATCATTAAGGTGGGCCCCACGGTAAGGGTAACTCCCGCTAAGGTGTTACCCGGGTATAACACCGACCAACCAATTGAGGGTTGGATTTTATATTCACCCAATATGTTGGGAATTATCCGCTGGGTGGACCATAACTTATGGTCCAACTGGTTGGACCTGAGACCTCAAACAAACATATGTAGCCCTCCAAAAGGTGGGCCAGACTGATTTTTGGGCCAGGTCTTGTGTCTCAGAAATGCTAAATGCATTTGTTCATTGCACTTATCCCACACGTAGAGAGAAGTCACACGTGTGAGATGAGATGGCCTGAGGTAATCAGCACCGTCCGATTTCTCTTAATTGGTCATTTGTTTCATATTGTTCGGGCCCACCTGGAGATCATGTGGGCCTGGCAGAGGAATATTTTGAAGTTCAGATAGGATTCCAATCATCCCATTCGTGGGTGTAGTTGCAGTCTCGTGGAACCCGGGCCCACTATTTCTGTCCTGGGCCAAATTTGGCTAAGGGTAGCAATGGGCCCAGTAACCTACCCGACCCAATGAGCCTAACCCAGCTTTGGGCTGAGCTTGGACCCTGGTCAGGGCGTGGGCCTCACATGCACGAGACAGCATTAACTCGACCTAGCTGACGCCATGTGACCTGACTTTAGTGATCCATCTGTAGACTTTTGGTACCATTCCACTAAAATATCTTTTTTTCCCTGTAATGTGCAGCTTGGCCAAGCACAACAGAAAAACGGCTATATACTTTGAAAGCTTACTTTCCTAGTGGTTATGGAAGGTTCCCATCCTAACTAGCATTATAAATACCATAGAATTCGGAGAAGAGGCACATGTTTACCAGTGTGAGAATTAGCAATTATTTACTAAGAAAATTACAGAAAATTCTTCTAACTAGCACCAAGAAGGCATATCAGAAATGTTGATATATTCCTAGTTGTTAGCCATTTCTTACGAGAATATATAATTCATATCAAAAAGGCAATCAACATAGCCACCCATATCTTTTTAAGAGGATGTACTATTTATTAGAATTGTGTGCTACACATGGCATTGGCTTACTGAGCAATGGATTGAATGGTTTGGATTACTAGAATGGGAATCAGGTGAGGCCTGAAGATGTGTGACATGCACAGTATATTTCTATATCCCAAAGTATTATACTTACATTGCTAAAAAGAAACTAGGATTTTTCTCCCTCTTGCATCATTTGCATGAGAGAGGCGTGGACAAAATAGATGCCACAAGTCCATGGACAGGTAAGACTTGTCTACTGACTAATGCTCGGTAAAAAGGCACATTGGTCCTCAAATCTTCATATGTGAATGAGCATTTCATATCATAAACCTATGTGGAAGAGGTGGAAGTTGTTTTTAATATCTTAAATATGTTTAGAAAGAGGGTCTGTCGATGCCATTGAGCATTGTTCGATGCCATCGAGATTTTTTAGATTTTTCTCCAAATGGTTGCTGGACTTATTGGGTGCCTTTTCGATGCTATCGAACCAAGCTTCAATGCCATTGAAACTCAAGTTTTGATGTCATCAAAGACTCATCAAAGTGCAATCGAAGGACTCCAAATTTCCACGATTTGTCTCTGGACTGTTTTGGTTTTATTTCAATAACATCGAAGTGGGTTTGATGCCATTGGCAGTGATTGTCGATAATATCGAGGTCCCATCGAAGGTGTCATCGAGTGTATCACAAAGTTACGCAGAGTTGTGAATCTGTGGGATTTATTTCCGATTCCGATTGTGATTCTTCCTAAGGCTATATATAGGGGTGTAATCGGGATCGGGGTATTCTAGAGCCTTTCCAATTCATTTTAGGGTTTCAAGGGTGTAGCTTGAAGTTGATTCGAGGTTGTTCGGATCGAGTATTCTCTAAACTCTTATAATTTCTGCTTTCATAGTGATTATATGTCACTTTGTAAAGTGGTTTTTTCCCGCAATGATTTTTCGACATTAAATCGTTATACTCTCTTTACACTTGATTAGTGCGATTGGATTACTTCACTTGATTCATCTCTGTGTGCTTCTACAGTCCCCCAAAAAGAGGAAGATCCGAATTGTTATAACCGGTCGTCTTCTCCATTAAGCCCCGAGCGGTAATGCTAATGGCTATCAACACTGGTATGAATCTTGATATCCATCTTTATCTCCATAATTGAGGATACAATGAATCAAATCGAACTTACATTTGGTATCAGAGCCATCCACATCTGGGTCATGAAGTAGAATATCATGATGGATTTCTAATAATGTAAATCTTTCATTTCCTTTTGTTCCTACCTAATCTTATGATGTTAGCATAAACACGTTGATCAATGGTTGTGATCATATCTCTTTTTACACCATTGTGCATAGGGAGAGATTAGTTGAGGACTGCAATTTGAGATTCCATTTTAATTGATCTAGGTTGTTTGATGTGACTATCCTACAAATGCAATTGCCGATTAAGGAATATGACAATGATGTAGTCACCCATTTTGATCGATCAACGATTACAATTAAGAATTGTCACCATATTTGGAATGTTGTTTAAGTCATCAACAGAAATTATTAAATAGTGAACCCAAAATCATTTCCAATTCAGTGGCCATAATCAATCCCTGTTCTATTCCACATCATGCTTCGCACTTGTTATTCCAATCTAGTTTGAACTCTCCATTATAGCCTTTTGTCCATGTGTTTGTCAATGGCATGACGGATATGTCATACATTGAGGATTATTAAGATAATTTTTGCCTCAAAAAATATCATTTTAACCTAAAGGAGCTCACAATCTAGTTAGAGCCAAACAAGATGAGATGGATTGTGTTAATAACATGAGAAAAAAGGGACCAACTTGCCACAAAGGTGTTTGACCATTTGAGTTTGCATTATCAACGCTCAACTAACCTCATGTTGTGAGAAGCCGGTGTATATTACACTCTTGATCCAAATCAGTAATTGCAATGATGAACTGAGTTCCACGCCCAAGTTTAATATTTAGGCATATCATCCTGAATAATTTAGTTGACCACCCCATCAATTGGATAAAGTTAAGCATGTTGTTTATACTTTAAGCAATGGGATAATTGATAATGTGAGCATAAAATCCTTCTTGTAATAATTATTCTTACATCTCTTGAAACTAGTTAAATCCTAATCATTTATTTCATTAAGATATCATGACAATTCAAGATATATTTTGGGATTGTCCCAAGAAACCTACATTAAAAAGATACTTACCATATATAACATGTATAATTGTGCACTAGGTGAAGGATATGTCATCAAGGGTGACAAGTTTAGCCTCCTACAATATCTAAGAATGATTTTAAAAAGAAAGGAATGTAAGATATCCCATATGCATCTACAATGGGATGCGCTATGTATACTTAGGTCTCCACTCGACCTGATATAGCATTTGCAGTAGGAATGGTTGGGAAATACATGTCGAATTTAGGAATAAATGATTGGAAAGCAACAAAGAATGTAATGTGTTATTTGCCAAGAATGAAGCACTTCATACTCGCATATAGATGGATGGATCCATTAGAGCTTACTAGATATACAAAACCAAACTACCTTAGGTGACTTGATAGCAGGAAATCCACTAGAGGATTATTTTCATGATAGCCAGTGAAGCTATTTCGTGGAAGAGTGCAAAGCTAACGCCTACAACTTCATCTACCATGAATGTGAAATTTATTGTCTGTTACAAAGCCGCGTGCCAAGCTACAAAACTTTATCGTAGGGCTTCAAATTATGGACTCAGTTCCAAAGCCACTGAGAATCTACTATGTAATACTAAGTGGTGTTCGTTAACAAGAACAAAATTTTGTCTAAGTCAAGCACATAGACATAAAGTTTCTACTTGTAAAGAGGAGGATTAAGGATCATCTAGTATTTATGGAACTCATCAACATGAAGCTGATGGTTGTAGACCCACAAGCTAAAAGCTTACCTCACAAGTCATTCAAGGAATTGGTGAATAGTGCAGGATTGGTTTGCATTAAAGATGGATTTCATTAGTGGAAGAATACAATTACTCTTGTTATATACACATTTCAATCTATCCAATACAATTAATAATTCGATTTATAACAATATGGTTTTCATTCCTCTGGTATTGTTTCGTAGGCATGATTAAAGTAAATAAATAAAATATTTCAATTTTCTTTTGAGGTATAGGGCATCTCTTAAAAGAGAAAGTAGAACTATTTAAAAATCTGTAGACATGGCCACATTTGGAATTGTTATGGGAAGATCCGAGTCTCTTCAATCCCGGGGTTCGACGCCATCTTAATCCGATCAAATACGTAAGAGTTAACCTGAAATAGTGGAAACAACTGATGAGAAAGATTCTCGGCTCGGCCCCAGTTGCACCCTTGCTCCGAAGTTGTCGGTTTGGAATAATCTTAATTCGAGGCAATCGGTGTGAAGTTTAGATCGGAACCTACGCGCAAAGTCTCAAGCCACCTTATAATTGCACGACCAGAGATGATTATTCAACTATCTACATCTAAATGATGCCCGGTATGAAGAAATCCGAACTGAAGGGATAAGTCTGCTGCTCGCCTCGGAGCTCGGAGGGAAGATCTCGAGAGTACATGACGGACAAGGGGACTGAGTCCACCATAAGTTTGGATCGAAGCCCGTCCCGGCCTCTGAACATTGTCCTTGCTTAATAACTCGACAGAAAAGTCCATGTGTATTAGTCCAGATCCGAGGCTCGGAGTCAGGGCTTCCTCAGTTTAAGATCCCGAGCCAAGGCCAAGGTCAGTTGTGAACATTCAGTGTGCTAGACTTAAAAACTGCTTTAAGTGGACATAACCGATTAGTTCGTTCGCGGATATACACGATACGCTACACGATCCCCGGATTATGGGCAAAATCTCCACGATCACAGTATCCCACTAATTGAGTGAATTGTGTCAAGGTTAACGGACGCAGATTGTCCAATGCACAGGTATAAATACAAGAAGGTCTCAATGCTACAAGTACGCAACATCTCACACCCTCTCTCTACATTCAACCTAAACCCAGATTCCCTTGACCTGACTTAGGCATCGGAGGGTCCCCCAGCTTAGCCAGGGTCTCCTTTGCTCACCTCTTATGCAAGACCAGAGTTCGTCGAAGGTTCGCCGCATTGACTGGAGGGTGATCCAGATTTTGTCCTCAACATTTTTTGGCGCCGTCTGTGGGAACCTAATACGAAAGGCCAGGTTCCTATTCTAAAGTATAATGACAAGAGAAAAGAAGAAAGTGGTAGTTGCACAACCAGAGAAATATTATCAGACCCATTCTTCTTCGCTACTTTACGCCGAATTGGGTCCAAGGCCTTCCCAGCGTTCTCGCAATCGGGCAAGCAAGTATCGAGCTATGAAAAGTGAAATACAAGTCCTGCGCAACGAAATTAACTAGATGAAGCAGCAATGGGCGCCGCAACCACATCCTGGTCAGGAAAACCCTGTTCAGGAAACGGTAGGTCCGGTAGTGGAAGCTCCTTCCGTGCCGAGCACCAGCTTTGGTTCAAAACCCTCCCCCGACCCGCTCGGGCACCAGCTTTGGTTCAAAACCCTCCCCCGACCAGCTTTGGTTCAAAACCCTCCCCTGACCCAAATCCGAGTTCCAGCTAAGAATACAGCAACTTGGGCTCCGACGAATAGCTCGGTCACCTCGGCCCTGGCACCGACGAATCTCCGTCACGAGTTAGAAAGGAGAAGGGAAAGGAGAACTCCCGAAGTAGAAAACACACAAGAAATGGTGGCTAAAAACAAGGATCCGTGGGAGACACGGTTTGGGAAGCTCAACAAAAAAATTCTGTTGTTAGAAAAGAAGCAGCAGCGGTCGTCAATTCCTACCGCCATTCAAGTAATGATGGAAGAGACCGAGCCTCCCTTCACCTCTGCGATCATGAACGAGGTAATGCCACAGAGGTTCCGGATACCTCCTGTTATCCAATACTCTGGGTCTGGTGACCCATCCGAGCACGTAGAAGCTTATCATTCGTGGATGCAAATTCAGATAGCGACGGACACGATGATGTGCAAAGGGTTTTCGATCACACTCACAGGATCCGCTCGGAGTTGGTACCGTCAGCTTAAACTCAAATCCATTAGTTCCTTCGCAGAACTCAACCGATTATTCCTTACCCAATTCATAAGTGGTAAGAAGAGTCGGAAGCCGAATACTCATTTGTTCACCATCAAACAAGAGCCTAAGGAGTCATTAAAGGCCTATATAGCTCGTTTCAATGAGAAAGCATTACAGGTGGAAGACTACGACGATAAGATAGCACTCTCTGCCATGTTCAGTGGTCTAAAAGAGGGAAAAATCACCTTCTCCATTGGAAAGAATCCACCGAAGACGTTAGCTGACCTCGTCGCCAGAGCTCAAAAGTATACTAACGCCGAGGAATTCTCCAACGCCTGCAAAAATGTTCAAGTGACAGAACCGACTGGCAAGGGAAAGAGGCTAAGGAATGAAGAACCTCAGCCATCCGACAAAGGACCAGATGACCGCGCTCCTCGTGATCGTCGTCCAAGAAAAAAATTCCAGGGTAAATTCCGTTCCTACACCCCCCTCAAAACATCTACCGAGCAAATTCTATTGGACATCAGACGGCACAAGCTTCTAAATTGGCCTGTTTGTATGAAGGTCGACCCAGATCATTGAGACAAATGCAAGTATTGTCGTTTCCATTGAGATTACGGCCACAACACAGCCGACTGCGTGGATCTCAAAGATGATATCGAGGCCCTTATCCGTAAGGGTCATCTGCGCCGATATACCAAGGAGAAGAAAACAGCTCGGAAAGAAGAGCGAGAGTAGCTGAGTAACATCGTAGAAGAGCCAGCCGAAATTCGCACCATCTTCGGTGGCTCATCCGGTGGAGAAGATTCGAACAGGGCTAGAAAAGCCCATTTTCGGAAGTCTGATCCGGAACACTACATCCACAAAACCGAGCGGCCGAGCAAAGAACTTCGAGTCAACCCGAGTAGTATGACCTTCTCGGAAGACGATGCGCGGAATCCAGCATCCGCACGACGACGACTTAGTGGTTACTATGACCATAGCCAACCAAAAGGTGTATCGCATCCTAGTCGACACCGGAAGCTCGGCAGATGTGATCTACTCCGAGGCTTTCAAAAGAATGGGGATTCCAAGGTCTCGCCTCAGACTTGTGAAGATCCCCCTATACGGCTTTGCTAGAGAAATGGTGATCTCCGAAAGAGCCATCTCCCTCCCTGTGACCGCGGGAGAAGGACAACATCAAGTCACCCTCATGGTAGACTTCCTCGTTGTCAATGTGACATCGGTACACAACGTCATTCTGGGCAGACCTTCTCTCAATGCAATGAGGGCAGTCATTTTCACCTATCATCTGATGATGAAATTTCCCGCCGAGGGTTGAATAGGCTACCTCGGAGGTGATCGGCGTGAGGCTCGGAAATGTTATGCAATAGTAGTGAAAAAATGGTTCATGAAGTAAGCGCTCACCATCAATGTTCTAGATCCCAGAGGACCTGCAGAGGACTCATCTGTGGAAGACCTGGAGAAAGTACCGCTCGACGAGGCAGACCCGAGCAGAACTGTTCAGCTCGGAACATCGTTGAATTCTGAGCAGCGGTCCGAAATGCTAGCCTTCTTGTGATAGTACAGAGATGTCTTCGCATGGTCGCATGAGGACATGCCCGGGATCTCTCCGGATGTCATGGTCCACAGGTTGAATGTGGACCCGGATCACAAACCTGTGAAACAGAAGAGAAGATCGTTCGATGCTGAGCGATATGAAGCCATAGCCGATGAAGTCTCCATACTACTCAACGTTGGCTTCATAGAGAAGGTACACTATCCTGATTGGATCGCAAACGTGGTCCTTGTCAAGAAGGCCAACGGGAAATGGCGAGTCTATGTGGATTACTTAGATCTGAATAAAGCCTATCCGAAGGTAGCTTTCCATTGCCTCGGATTGATCAGCTAGTGGACAGCACAGTAGGGCACGAACTACTCTCCTTCCTGGACGCTTATTCCGGATATAACCAAATCATGATGCATCCCCCAGATAGGCAAAAGACTATTTTCGTCACTGACAAGGAACTCTACTGTTACCGGGTCATGCCGTTTGGCCTGAAGAACGCTGGAGCCACATATCAGAGGCTGGTGAATCAAATGTTCGCCAAGTAGATTGAGCACACTATGGAAGTCTATGTCAACGACATGCTTGTTAAGAGCGCCAAGGCATCCGATCATTTAGCAGATCTCGGAGAAACCTTTGCTATCCTCCGAGAGTACCAAATGAAACTAAATCCCGCGAAGCGCGCATTCGGAGTTGGCTCTGACAAATTCCTCGGGTTTCAAGTCAGTCAGAGGGGCATCGAAGCGAACGCTGACAAAATCAAGGCACTTCTCGATATGAGCTCACCTCAGACTATCAAGGAGATACAATGCCTCACCGAACGAGTAGCAGCCCTCGGACGATTCATATCTAGGGACACAGATAAATGCCTCCCCTTTTTTCAACAGTTAAAGGGTCATAAGAAGGCAGAGTGGACATCAGAATGCAAGCAGACTTTTCAGCAGTTGAAACAGTATTTAGGTTCGCCCCCTACTGTCCAAGCCCGAAGAAGGTGAGCCCCTGTTCTTATATTTTGCAGTCTCAACCTCCGTTGTTAGTTCGGCCTTGATTAGAGAAGTAGGGGGCAAGCAATATCCCGTATACTATGTGAGTAAAGCTATGGTACCTGATGAGACAAGGTATCCGACTCTGCAAAAGTTAGCGCTTAGTCTCATTGTCTCGGCTCGGAGGTTGCGTTCGTACTTCCAGGCTCATTCCATTATCATCTTGACTGACTCCCCCCTCAAGCAAATCCTCTAGAGGCTTGAAGTATCAGGTCAGCTAACTAAGTGGGCAATTGAACTCGGGAAGTTCGATATCCAGTTCTGACCAAGGACAACGATCAAGGGCCAAGCTGTGGCTAACTTCATTGCAAAATTCACCGCCTTGGATGGGGAAGGGATCAACGCCGAAGTAGAGAAGACTCCTTCACCTGTTCCTTCAAGTAATCAAGGGACGGATCAAGAGATAGTATCAGAGCCAGGATGGATTTTCTATGTGAATGGGTCGTCCAATGTCAAGCGTGTCGGAGACGGAATCGTCCTGCTCATGCCCGATTCTATACTCATCCAGTATGCGATCAAACTCGGTTTCAAGGCCTCTAACAATGAGGCAGAATATGAGGCTCTGCTAGCTGGACTCAGACTGACGGTCTGCCTAGGCGTCCAGTCTCTCCAAGTACGATGTGATTCTCAGTTAGTAGTGAATCATATCTCCACCGAATACGAGGCTAAGGAGACTAGGATGGTGGCTTACTTGGCCGAAGCAAGAAAAGTGATAGAAAGATTCTAGAGCTGCACCATTAGTCAGATTCTTAGGACAGAGAATTCCTGGGTCGGCGCCCTAACGAAGCTAGCCTCAGCCACGGAAGGAAAGATCCCTTGAGTCATTTCTGTGGAGTTCATAGAACATCTGAGCATTGACCAAACAGAGAAGAAAGTAGTCAATCCAGTCGATGATGCTCCGAGCTGGATGGATCTCATTTATAATTACCTCACATCCGGTGAGGTCCCCTTGGATAGGTTGGAAGTCAGACGCCTAAGAGTCAGAGCGGCACAATACGTAATCATGGACGAGATCTTATACAATAAGGGACATTCGCAGCCCTATCTCAGGTGTCTCCGACCTGATGAGGCAGAATTCGGGAGATTCATGAAGGCATCTGCGGAAACCACTCTGGTAGTCGAGCCTTAGCTCTGCAAATACTCCACCAAAGATATTTTTGGTCGACCATCAGGGAGGACTCGAAGAACTATGTTCAAAGGTATGACAAATGTCAACGATACGCGATTGTGTCGAGGCAACCTGCAAAAGAAATGACTCCCATGAGCGGTCCGTGGCCGTTCGCTCAATGGGGGATCAATATAATCAGACCTCTACCCACAGGGAAAGGTCAAGTCAAGTTCGCCATTGTCGCAGTAGATTACTTCACTAAGTGAGCCAAGGCCGAACCCGTTGCAAAGATCACAGAGCAGAATGTGATTGATTTCGTTTGGAAAAACATCATCTGCCGGTTTGGGATTCCACGTACCATCGTGTCTGATAATGGCAGACAATTTGATAACGACAAGTTCCGAGGCATGTGTCAAAGGCTCAGTAACACAAACGCGTATTCTTCGCCTCGGCACCAGCAATCCAATGGACAGGTGGAAGCAGTTAACAAGGTCATCAAACACCATCTCAAAACAAAACTAGAAAAAGCGAAAGGCAATTGGGCCGAAGAACTTCCATTTGTCCTCTGGGCTTACAGGACTACGGCTCGGTCATCCACTGGGGAAACCCCATTCTCACTTTCCTACGATTCGGAAGCAATGGTACCGGTCAAAATTGGTCTTCCTACAACTCGGGTCAGAAATTATCAGGAGAACCAAAATGCCGAGCAAATTGCAGCCAACCTGAATCTACTTGAAAAAGCCAAAGACATTTCTAGACTTCGGGTCGCTGCTTGACATTAACAGGTGGCACGATTCTACAATTCTAAAGTCAAGACCAGGTGATTTCGTCCAGGGGACCTAGTCCTTCGCCGAGTGTTCCAGAACACCGCAGAGTCGGGGGCTGGGACACTCGGGCCTAACTGGGAAAGGCCATACCGTGTGGTCCAATCGACTAAACTTGGCTCCTACCACTTAGAAGACCTCGAGGAGGGTCGTTAGCTCCCCCAACCCTGGAACGCCGAGCACCTAAAAGTCTACTACCCTTGATGTAATGGTCGTTAATGGCCCCCAATAAATGTACTCCTCCTAGCGACTAGCCTTTAAGGCTCCCAATAAAATTCACATTTCTTCGTATCTACATGGGCAGATTATCCACTAATAAAAAGTTGTCTCTCATAAGCAGGGGCCGACTTAATGAACTGATCCCTTAAAGAAGGGGTTAGTACGTTATCCCAAGAAAGTTCTCCAGGGCATCCCCTCATGTTCGAGGAAAAAGCCCGTAGACGACCCGACTCCCCAACAGAGGAGTCGGCTCATCGTCTGACTGACCGGTTTACTAAAAGATGCTCGCCAATCATGGGAGGAGCTGATCCTCTAGGGGACAGGTCTTAACAATTGCAACACCACAAAGTTCTACGAAATGGCGTTGAAATGAGCTGACCTGTCAAGGAGTCGACTTGGCAATGCCCCGAAATGAACCAACCCATTGTAGGGCTGGACTTGGGCTAGGGTACGTCCCGACGAGCAGGCCGGGTCTTAAAATTCAAGCCCATTTTTCAGTCAGGCCAGATATGGACCGTGCCCGTCAGTCCAGCCTATTAAATTTCAAGGGAAATTTTGTAATATAGAAACTTATAATGTCCCCTACCAGTAGAGGTGTCAATGGGCTAGCATCGGGCCTGAAAATTTACAATTTTGAATAAGCCCAGCCCAACGGTCTAGCCCGAAATAGTTCAAAATCCAGGCCAAGACCTACCCCAGGCACGGCCCGTTTACAGCCCTGCCTGCCACCAACCCCCAACAGGAAAAGGTTCCTTTTCTACCTTTCTTCTGCTCTTTTCCTCCTCCGTCTCTTTCTTCCATGCCATGAAATAGGAACTCCTCCATCTCTCTACTTCGGGCTCCCGCTGGGGCCAGCACAAACATATAAAGGCAAAGCTCGGGCTAGACTCTTTTGGCCCATCACAGGCATGGGCTGGATTTGAACCAACAGCAACAATGTGGACTGGGCTTTCTTGGCCCGGCCCTAACCTGGCCCGTTAATGCTCCTATATCATTTTATGACACGCTCACCACATCATTTTATCACTAAACAGAGAGAAGTACCCATTTTTTTTTTAAGATTATGGTTAATTACACGTGAAGAGATCTAGAACATCTAAGAAAAATCCAAACCACTCATTATTTATGGCCCATTGTGTTAATTCCCTAGCCCAATACTCAGGTGATCTGCTCATCATGCATCTTCTAGAAAAGAAATGATAGGTTAAAAGGAATTTACAACAGTCACATTCAACAAACACACAGTGCATGATTGTATGGACGGTGGGCAATCCTATTCCCTAGTGCAGAGTATTTATACTATCAGATCCTCCTCATGGGACTCGGATTCGGTAGTGACCCCTCGACTGTGGGCCCCATCATAATATATGTGCTTTATCCACGCCATTCATCCATTTTGCCAGCTCAGTTTAGGGCATGAGCCCAAAAATGAGACAGATCCAAATCTCAGGTGAACCACATGACAGGAAATAGCAGTGATTGAAAGTGCACCATTAAAAAAGGCAGTGGAATGAGAATTCTGAGTAAGTGGGTATTATTTTATAAAAATCCCAAAAAAAAAAAAGAAAAAAAAGACAACATATATATAAAATCTCACAACTGAGCTCTGTCGAAGTGTCTTTCTAGTTTTATGGGAATTCAGATCTGAACTGTCTAACTAATGTCATCAAATGAATTCACCATTTAGACCTGCCGCAAATCGATCCCCTCGAACCACAGCCAACACCTACAAAACATCTTGTGAGCTTTTTACACTATATTCAGGATAGCAGTATTTTTAGTAAGAGATGATTTGGTCTGGACCCCACACATCAAGCTGAGGTCTGAGACATTTTCTTGGCCATTTAATAAAGAAGGCCTTCAGGCATTGCAAGGGCCACCGAGTACAGTTAAGGTGGTTGTAAACAGATCTAACACAGGTTGGATATTAAATTACAGATAAACATCTGAATATTATCAAAAAGAACACATTTGATAAACATCTGAATATTATCAAAAAGAACACATTTGATAAACATCTGAATATTATCAAAAAGAACACATTTGAATCTATACTGTATATAAGGAGCAAAGAGATTTTATTAGGCATTAAACGAGATTTTCAATATATACTACAAGAGGTATCATTAAATGAGATTTTCAATATATACAAGAGGTATCATGAGATTTTCAATATATAAGGAGCAAAGATATTTTATGAGGCATTATTATAAATTAACAGCTTGGATTTTAGCCGTGTCAAGGAATAACTTGGATTTCACCCATGTTAGGATCTACAGAGCCCAATCATCATAGGTGTATTGTTCATCCAGCTAGCACTTTTGTGGGTTCAGAGGACAATTTCTTATGAGGTAATGTTTAGAGAGGGAGAGAGGGAGAGAGCTGTCATTGTATTGAAAGTTGTTTCTTTAATTTTTTTTTTAATCTTTTCCCTTCTAAATATATTGGATTGGTGTGAATCTATGAACATACTAAAAAGGAACCAAGTAAATTTATGTTGTGGATTACATCTTTTTCTCACTTTCTTTTTATTCCAATATTGTTGTGTGTGGTCGAGAAAGGATATTTCTCTCAACAGCCCACTCCGTCCCCTTTCCAGTTGCATGTAGCCCATGCAACGATCCTTTTAGGAATGCCCTCCAACAAAGGCTGCATGAGGCAAACGGTAACGACTGTGTAATATCCAGCCGTTTTGTTGCACCGCGCCATATCAGCCCAAACGTTGGGTTGGGTCACCACAATTGACGACCCTCTCTCTCTCTCTATACTAGTGAATGTAGCCACATCATTTCCTCCCTCTATATAATTTCTCTACTACCTCTCTCCATAATTTTTGCATATGCCGCTCCCCTTTAAGCTACTTGGTATTTGACTTACATAACTGGATAGTTGGATATTATGTTAATATTTTAATTAAAAACTTAAAAAAGTTAAGCACTTAATAGAATTAGCAAAAATTCTTTAAAATAAAAAATAATATTTTTCTATTAAGAGTCTTTAAAATAATGGATTTTTACGGAAAATATCCTTAAGGAATTGGACTTTACCAGATGGTGCCTCCTTGAGTTCAATATTCCCAAGCAGTGATTTTTCAAGAGGGGAAATCACATTACTGCCCTTCTTTGTTTTTTCTTTTTACAACAAAGTGAAAATCGAAAGTTGTAGGGCCCACATGGCATGTGTATAGCATCCAACCCCAACAAAGCACACCAACATTATTATTATTGAAAGTGAGGCACATGTCACATGGGCCTCATAAGTCTTGAGTTCCACTATTTTTAAAGAACAAAAATAAATAAGGGCATTCTTGTAATTTCACACCTCAAAAGGCACCCACGTAATTTTTAACCATTGGGGCATTATTTGGAAAAATATAGATTTCCCAAGAATTTTGCAGGAAAACTCCCTAAAAATAAAAATAAAAATATTATGACTATAGATGGATATCTAAAAAAGTACTAAAAATAATAATTCTTATGCAATTCTCATAACATAATTACCTCACTTATAGAAGGCCGAGGAGAGGAACACTTCCTTAGACATAGCAATGCAGCCGATGCCATGCATAGAACCTCATCAGCTGAATCAATCAACCTCGGATCCCTCAGCTGGTCATGAGATCCATTCTCTAAGAGCCTCAATGCCTGTTTTAGCAAATCAAATGCCACTCAATTTCAAAAATAAAAATAAAAAAAATTATGAAACCATGGAAAGTATACTCGTATGCAGGATTCGGGCCTTTCGCGATGTGGACCCCACCATGAAATTGCCCTTCATCCAGGTCTATGTGACCTTATGAACAGGTTGGATGGCAATTAACCATCACTATAGGCCTAGGAAGGTTTCAACGGTGGGTGTCATTATCACCGATGCTTCATGTGGTGTGATCCACTTGATCCTTGGATCTACCTCATTTTTTGGCTTGTACCTTGGAATGATATGGAAAAATGGATTGATGGTGTGGATAAAACCCATAATACATCACAGATGAATGGCCATGATCTTGCATACACGATCATCTACCCTATCTACCAATACCTGACGAACTCCACGAGATTCACGACCGGTGAGTTGCTGTCCAGTTATAAGTTCCAAAAGTAACAATCCGTATGCATGTACATCGATTGAAAGGAGCTCATCTCCCTCCAGATTACTATCTCTTCAACCATCGATAAACACAAAACAAAATGCAAACAAGATCAATCATGTTTTAAGACTAAGGGTGTGTTTGGATGCACGTACAATTGCATTGGATCGTAAACATCCGGTTCCATCGCTGTAAAACAGGTCGGTCCGAGGTCTGTCCAAGCCCAACCCGAGCCAGTCCAGCCCAAGTCTTCTGTGTAAGATCTGGGCTGTGCATGATCATTGACAAAAATGCCTTTGAAACCCTAAGTGCACTGGGCCAGGCTGACTGGCTCTTAGACCTAGCTTGAGCTAGGGCTGCAAATGGGTGTCCAAACCCATCCAGATTTAATGGGTCCAGGTCCCATTTACAAGACCAGTGAATAAATTGGGTTAGGTTTGGGTCTCACCTTTTGGTTTAGCCGGATTTGGTCACACCTGGGTTAGGTCTTGTAAGTTTTTAATAGTAAAATCGTATGTTTGTGTGTGTGTGTTTTGATTATTCTACTAAAGAAATTAGGTTTCCTAAGCCACACGCATGCGAGCAAGCCATTTTGCGCACCATGCATGTGTCAAAGTGACGTGTGTACAATCTAATACATCCATCGAGTGGGCCCAACCATGTAAATGCTCTTATTTTTCTAGAAAACAACTCAAAATCTAGATCTAAGGACCCTACTTAAAATGAAATAAACCAAATTTTGAGAACACTTCCTAGGAGTTACCATGGTGGATGCAACATTGGCCTCAACTTCACCATGATGCTATTAACAAAGCCATTGAAATAAGAGCTTCCTCCTGAATCATGGGTTGCCCACCGGGCCCGCATGGGAATTCAAACCATAACAACTTGTCAAGCATAAATCATGCTGCATCTAGGGGTGCACATTTAACCAGTAGAACCGTGGAACCGGACCGGAACCGTTGGATCGGTCCGGTTTGGTCCGGTTCTGGACAGCACCGGTTCCGGTTCCGGTTCCAAAATTACAAGAACCGTTGGATACGGTTTGGTTCCGGTTTAGGGGCAAGTAGAACCGACCCGAACCGTGGCCCCCACCTCTTCTTACACATTAGTCGTTACTACGAAGAGGATGAACGGAATAGATCTCCGAGAATGCCATTAGAAGTGGGCTCCACTTATTTATTTATTTTCAAAATATCTAAACTATGCAAAAAAACGTCCAGAGACGGACGTGCATGGATTGGATTTTGACAGTGGGCCCCACCCATCATCCCTTTTCGCCATCTAAACCGTCCATCATGTAGGGTGCTCAAAAACGTCCCAAGGGACGTTCTCCTTTTCAACAGAAAGCGAAGAAAGATGGGGGTATCTGCCTGTCCATATTTGAAAAACCCAGAACCGTGGAACCAATCCGGAACCGAACCGGTTTTCACGGTCCGGTTCTGGTTCGGTTCTAGTGTGCTAACGGTTCGGTTCCGGTTCTGAAAATCCTAGAACTGTTCCTCCTAGAACCGTTAGGAACGGTTCGGTTCCGGTTTTACCCCGAAACCCGACCAAACCGACCCGTGTGCACCCCTAGCTGCATCACAGGTGTGTGTTCCTGTAGTCGGAACCTGTGTGGGGCCCACAGATGCCATCACAAATCCACTCCGTCCATCAGTTTTGCAGGATCACAATAGGATCATAACCTAAAATTCAGGCAGATCCAAAACTCATGTGGACCACACCACGCGAAACAATGGGAACGGAAACATCAACCGTTGAAACCTTCCTGGAGCCGACCATGATGTTTATATGCTATCCAAACCGTTCATAAGGTTACTACCACTCAGATAAATTGTAGACGCAAATATCATCCTGATACAAAACTTTTGTCACCCCCACAAAGTTTCCAATGGTGACCGTTCAATCCCTGCTGTTTCACGTGGAGCGGCCCACATAAGTTTTAGATCTGCCTAATTTTTAGATTCATGTCCTAATATTGTCTTGCAAATTTGATGGACGGAGTGGATTTGTGACGGGCATCTCTGTGGGCCCCACACAACTTCCGACTGCAGCAACTTCATGTGCCCCAGGCACAGGCAATCCCCATCACTCCCTAAATGGGAAATATGAATACTATGGTAGCGTTTGGATGCACAATTTTGTTAAAATAGTATTTGACAACTTCGTCGTCGAAAGTTGATTGCGAATTGCAAAAGAACGGTATTCACAATTTCTATTATACTGACCAGATCGAACTATCTATTGCAATTCAGTTCAATAGTGCATCCAAACATAGATTACCTAGCCAATTAAAGACAAAAGAGATTTCCTTACTCGAAGTGTCCATCCACAGGCGAACTTCCACCAGATGTGGTACTGTCGACAATCTGCCTAGCGGAGCTAAAGCACGCAAGCTGAAACATTTGAAGACATGATCATGGTCATAGACTCATAACTCAGTTTCTGGCCTCATGTGTAGCTCCAAAATGGAAGAACAGTCATCGACGTACCAGTGCAGACCGGTTATGCGATAAAACAATGTTAGATGAGCGGACGCCAAGATGCGCGAAAGGCCCTTCAGCACACTCCTCGTGAAGATAGCGTAGGCAACCACCGATCGCTAGCGCAATTTCCCACCTCACTTTCCATGATAGTTTCTTAGCCATCGAATCGATGCCTGCAACAATTTCACCATGAAACAAGTGTTGTGCCCCTATTACTTTGGAACTCTCATCTTTCCTGCCAAAATGCTGCTTGTGTTGGACATGTAATCCATATAATGACCAACCCCACCGTATAGATCACCTGTCTCGAAAATCAGGCCAATCGATCCGTTCATTAGGCGGGGGAGAACTGTGCTGAGTCAGATCATTAGTCATCCTTTGATTTTGAGGGTGTAGCCCTCTATGTATCGCACCCTTGGGATACAGATATGTATCGGTTATCGCACGGGATATATCGTTTGTATCGCATAATTTATTGCACTTTTTGAGAAACATGGAGAAACATTAGGAAAATGGTTGAATTTTTCAATGAAACTTCAGGGATTATCAAAAAAGATCTTAATACATAGTTTTAAATCATAACATTGCAAAAAAAATTGCACACAATAGGTTTCTTTTGTATAAGGTCCTAAGCCAAACGTTGTCTAATTGAACTAAGGCAACTATATTAACATAAAATGCATAATATTTATAAATGTATCATGAGATGTACAAAAACACAATTATTATTAGGGCAAAAAAAATTCTAATATCTAATTAGTGGACACTTAATTGTTAAAATGAAACTATTAGACATAATTATTATTATGTGGGCCACACCTCAATGTGTGTGTGATATATCTATGCTGTCCATCCTTCTTGCCAATTCATTTTAGGACATGGGCCCAAAAATGAAGCAGATCCAATTCTTAGGTGGACCACACCACAAGAAACAGTGGGCCTGAGGAAGTTTTTAATGGTGGACCACATCATAGGAAATAGTTCTTAATAACCGTTGAAAACCTTTTATGTGCCGTAAGAGTTTTAGATCAAGCTGATATTGCATTTTCTTTCCATCTAGATCTGTATGACCTTATCAATAGGTTGGATGTTCAATAAACATTATTGTGGACACTAGGAAGCTTTTAATAGTGGAAGTTCAATGATCACTTTTTCTAGTGGTGTGGTCTACCTTAAACTTTTATCACCTTCATTTTTTGGATCATATCCTAAAATAATATGAAAGAACATATGGATGGCATGGATGTATGATACATCTATGGAGGTGGGCCCTGTGGTCAGGGCTAACCTCTATGGCTACAGTTATAATTCGTAGCCATACGTGAACGGAAACACAATTTTCATAGATTAAAGGTAGGGCAGGTAGGGGTAAGCAGATTGTGGACTGAGTAAATCTGTACGCTAAGCGTACTGAATAAACTCTATGTGGCCCACCGTCATTCATGCATTTTATCAACTCCGTCCATCCATTTTATCATATAACTTTAGGGCTTTGGACCAAAAATTAATCATATCCAAAGCTCAAGTGGACCACAGCACCTGAAACAGTGTGAATTGAATTCTACCATTGAAAATTTCTTAAGGGCCCACAGAAGTTTTAGATCAAGATACTATTTGTGTTTTCCCTTCATTCATGTCTTTTTGATCTTATGAACAGTTTGGATGACAAATAAACATCACTGGGGTCCTTAGAAAGGTTTCAACGGTGGAAATCAATACTTTCACTGTTTCCTTTGCTATGGTCCACTTGAGCTTTTGATATACTTCAATTTTGGGCTCAACCATTAAAATGATGTTAAAAAATGGATGGACGGCGTGGATAAACCACGTGAATTCACAATGGGCCCAACAGAATTTACTCAGTACCATAAGAGTAACTGATCAATACGCAATCCAATTTCCTCCTAATCAAAAGAGGAAACCAATTCATCTTCTCTGTTAAAGGCGCAGCCCGCTGTAAGTCCTGCGATTTCAAATCCATTCAAAATCCTAAAAATTTCTCTTTTCTTTTTTTCTTTTTTCAAAATCCCAACCCAAATCCCAAAAACTTCGATGAAAATCTAATTTCTTTCAAAGCGATTTTATTCAGAAAGAAAGAAAGAGAGAAAAAAAAAAAAGGGCTTGAAGCTTATACGGCATTGTCGATGATTGGCCCACCAAATCTAGTCGAAGACCACCCCTTTAGGCATATTTGAGGTAAGAGATTTTTTTCCTATTTATTATTTATTTTTATTTTTCAAATTTCTGGAATCGTAGGTGGTTATGACGATATTCCGACGATATTGGGTATGCAATCAAGGGAAATAGTCATGATAAATGCCGATATATCATCGATATCAACAATATCGCATGATATTTTACGATATTTGTGCGATATATTGCACAATACACAGGATTCCGTATTTTTTTTATATTTCTAAGGGAAATCTTAGGGGTTTCATATCGCCGACCATCAATAACGATAATATCGGCCGATATATCGGCCGATAGTATCGATATTACGAACACTGGTGTACAAGCGTGTAGCATGTCGAGTAAGTGGATTGGCCATGCCCCCAAAAGCCTCCTCTAAAGGAGACTAGGGGGTTGTTTGGATGCCTATAAATGGTTTACAGTGTGTTTGGATGCTGAAAAATGCCCGATCATTTACAGGCTATAAATGATTTTTACAGCTTTCAGCCCCATTTGATTTGCAGGAAAAAAGTTGTGATTTCATTTACAGCCTAATGACTATGTATTTTTCAAGATTGGTTCTCCATTTATAGGACTCAAACAATTTACCAGCTATCCAAACACGGACGATTGTTTAACTAATCATTTAACTGTAAATCATTTGCAGTTTACAGCCAAACAGGACAAGCTGTAAATGATTTACACTAATAAATCGTTTACTACAAAACCATTTACAGACATCCAAATGACCCCAAGATTCTCCAGTGAAGGAGTCTCTTGGAGCATGGCCTGTTATAAATATATTGATTTTAAAATATATTTTAATAATATATTATAATAATGTATTTGAAAAAGATGTTTGAAAAACACGTTTTTCAAGTTTTTGGGAATAGTCCCACATGGGAAAGAGAAGAGAAGGAAATCTGGTTTAAATGAAAACAGTGGAGTATTATAATATTTACCTTCGTAGTCCGTGGACTATGGACCTTGCGTGTTCCAGTGCGAAGCACTGGAACACCCGCGCGCGCGCTCGGGCTCGGGCTCGGTCTCGGTCTCGGTCTCGGTCTCGGGCTTGGGCTCGGTGCGAGGGCGTGGGCTTGTGAGGCAGTGTGGCTGTAGAGGCGCACTTTGCACTTCGCACGTGCGCATCGTATCGCAGAGGGTCGCTCCCTTCGCGAACCTGAGCGAGACGGGTGCGACTAGTGGCTAATGCAGATGGTTGGCTGGACGTAAATCTAGAGGACTGAATGAGAGTCTCTCTGATTATATAGAGGCTGGAAATATAGCTGTTGCACAAATGTGTAACAGCTATGGAGTTAAATACTAGAAACTGTTGCTAACAGTCATAAAACGGCTAGCCCAACAGCTATAAAATGGCTAGTCAGCTCTCTCACAACAGCCATATAACGGCTAGTTTCTAACAGCCATATAACGGCTATTTTTCTCCAACAGCTAGAAAACGGTCATGGAATTTAATTCCCTGGACCATAAACCCCAGCCATCATAGCCTATAAAAAGAGGGTCTGGATGGGTTTCCAAACCATCTCTCAACTCACTCCAGCAAACCCATACGAACAGAGATAGCCAGCCCCTCTCCACTCATATAATATTATAGTATATCCAGCAACATAGCAAGGCTTGAACCTTAGCTTGAAGAATAGACCAGCGGTGTGGTCTAGGACTGTTCAACTGAACCAGTGACTGAAGAATTGAACTGATCAGTGCAGTGGTCGAAATCATTTTTCTCTTTCTTTTCTTTCTTTTGGGATTTTTTCTCTTATATTGTAATATTGCCAGAAAGTGAGTAAAAGAGTTCCATTTGGTGGGCCTTCGTGTTTGCTGAACGCAGACCCACACCAGGCTTGTTGTATCCTAGAAGCAATTTGCCTGTAACCTATCAGCATACTCAATCTACTTGAGTAGGGGCAAATAACGCTTTAAGGACAGCGTTTCAGACGTGCTTCAGCCTGTCCTTAATTCTGATCGTAGTGATTTTTGGTTTCCATATTATACAGATATTACATTAATCTGTATAAAATTCTCAACATGGCCAACCTGGGACAAGCCTTTGAGTGAACAATCCATACCACTGAAGGTAGGCCCCACATTATAATGCTATAGCAGCAGATCATTTATAGATGAACAGAACTCTTATTCAGTAAGTTCATACTTACCATGAAGGTGTCTATCCAGAGAACCATTGCATGGATAGTCATGCAGCAGATACATCGTAGAAGCTGTGCAGCAGTACCCCACAAGGTTGAGAATGTTGCGATGACGGACCGCACTTAGTACTTTGAACTCGGACCAGAACCGATCATTGCCTTCAGCAAAGCGCTTGACAAGAACAGGAGTCTCAAGAAGGACACCTTCATAGATTTGCAACTTCTCATCTTCATAAGAAACATTCTCATCAGCAAAGCTGTTTGTTATGGTTTCAAGATCAGCAAGAGTGAAACATCGGGGGAAACCAGGCTGCCACGAGAGCGGGAGCCAACAAGGAGTAGATAGGGGCGATCCGGGCTCGTTTTCTTCTTGGAGAGGATTAAGCTCTTCGGGGTGTGATTTCTCGGGCTGAGTGAATGAAGTAGTTTCGTCGATGTTCATGGGCCTTCGATTGTTGCACTCAGCAGCTAGCGATGGCATTATGGTTGCTACATTGCAGCCTTTCATCACAGCAATGTTGCAGCCTACCTGGCTGAATATAAAGACTCTGTCTTTCTTCAAGGGACTGAAAATCAAAGCAATGGCTTTTAATCATATGAAAAAAAAAAATCTCAAACAGTATGGTGAATTTCAGTTATGATCAATGAGGCCATGGCTGGCAATCCACACCATTGATCTGTCAAGTCATAGAGACCAGATCATTTTCAGTTGAATGTGGACCGTTGGTATTTTCTCTTATTAACTGTTTATTTTTAGGCCACAAATCGAATCAAGGAGTCTATCAATGTTTCAACACAACAGACCAATGATTTGGACTACTGAAGCATGGCTCCAACCACTCAGAATAAAAAAATCCACGTACCCCATCAGCGAAGCGGGCTGCGTTTGGATGCATGAACAAATTCAATCGCAATCAGTTAACTTAAACAACAGGACATGGATATATTGTAGTGAGTCTAGTGACATTATTTAGTACTCAATTTCTACATGAAAAGCGAGACAGATTGCAATTTAGAGGAAGAGTGGTCGAACCGCAGTTCACATTCCTCTCAATTTCTACATGAAAAGTGAGACAGATTGCAATTTAGAGGCTCATCCTCAGATACAATTGAGAAGGAAGCAAATTGCAACTTGGTCATTTCAACTGTAGTGAACAAATGAATTGCTATACAGTTCAATTTCGCATCCAAACACGACCTAAACATTTCATTTTCTTATGTAGATTACAAGTAAACAACCAAAGGCCAAAATGGCATATTAAGCCCAAAAAAGGGTTACTGAAAGTTGCAACTGGGATGGGCCAGCCGAATTGCGGTCCACTTCCAGATAGACAGGGCCATCCCGGCCTTTATCCACGTGAAAGGTCTAATAAGGTCGTTACTTGAATTTTCAACTCCTCCAACTTGTTACTGGGCATGGCCCAGATCTTTAGCTAGTGGGAGAGCCATATATCAAGCTAGGCTGGACCACTCCAAGATTAGAATATTAAGAGTTAACAAAGATCACCTGTCTAATACAATCCAACGAGTATTCGCATTTCGTGCTTCTTCAACAATGATCATCCTTGGAGAAAATCCTGCAGCGAGCTTCACTTCCAACTTCACCTGAAAGAAACGTTCGATATGGAATTACAAATGCACAAGTGGTGAGCATTTGCACTATTGAAACGAGAGAAGGATGCCGACTACCTCGCTCCTCTTGCATTGTCGGTAGAACGGCTGAAGAGCATGTTGATATTCTTCTCTCTTCTTTATGATCTCTTCTTCGAGCACCTTCGGCGTCATGTCACCTTGTGTTGAAAACTCTAACCTTTCCACTGTGGAAGATGTAATGAACAGGTCAAAAATATTTTAAGCATGATTATGCAATACATAGCCCACAACTTTGCATGGCGTGAGTTCCCCGATTTTGATATGTAGGGCCCATGGTTTGGTAATCTTGATCAATGAGGCAGCCATATTGTTATGTGTAAGATCAAGGAAGGCATATTTTAGTCATTTTTCATGTAATTAAGACATCTTAGTAAATAAACATAAATAAGGGCATGAGGGATTCAGTTTTTACCCTTTCTCTCTTTTTTACATTCTCTCATTTCTTCCCTCTTTCCTCCTTTACACCAACATCCTACATGGACTGTTGTTTCAAGAATTACCATGGTAATGTAAAGGAAATGTGCAATGATTATAAATTACTCTCCTGATAACATCTGCATTTGACTGTATATTCCCATGTTTAATTTATCATAAGTAAAATTGTAACGATGGTACTTTTTACATTACTTCAATGTCAAATCATCACCAACATATACTGTTGTTGCTATTTGGATTCGGGATTTCTATGGTAATGGCACGAAAAATGCAATGATTACAAATTCCTTTCTCTCTCCTTAATATATCTACACTTGACTAACGATTTTCGTACTAGATTTGACAATGGAAAATCATAATGATGACACATTTTTTTTACATTACCATGGTAATTGGTGAAACAAACAGACTTAGGTAATATAGAGGAAATATGCAATGATTACAAGTTTATTTATCTAATATTTTCATTTGACTATTGATGTTTGGTTTACCAGTGGTAAAATCGTTATGATCGCATTTTCTCATTACTTTAGTGTCAAATCATCACCAAAATACATTGGTGTCACTGTTTGGATTCGAGATTTTCACAATAATGCCATAAAAAAGCTCAATCATTGCAAATTCATTTACCTATTTCTTGAATACATTTGCATTTGACTGACAATTCCTATGTATTGATTTAGTGATGATAAAATTGTAATTATGTGACATAGGGGAGGACGTGAGGTCGAGCACCGCCTTCCTCAAGAGGATAAGTATTCCGAATCCACAGAACTTCTCTAGACTCCTCACAGAGACTTCTCGAATCCACGAGGAAAGAAAACATAAAATAGAAATAAATTCTAATAAGTTCAAAATTGATTAATGAATGAATAAAAATGAGTTCACAACCCTTTAAATAGGGATACCAAGCAATGGGAAAAAAATCAAAATCAAACTACAACTAAAACTCTTAGAATTCGCGACTTACTATAAATAGTAAACTTACTATTTATAGACGGTCGTGATGTCTACTAGTGCGCAAGGTTTTTGGCCAAAAATAGTAAGTGTCCTATTTGGCTTCACAAAACCGCTCCTAATTATTCTAAGCTCTTTTCATGTTAGGCGCAACTCCTAAAGCCCAATGGATGAAGAGTTATAATCAAACTAAAACTTACTATTTATAGTAAAAACAAAATTAAAACGGGAAATGACCGTCGATCCAGGGATTTTTCACAATTCCGGGCGTCGCAACCCAGCATAGCAGGGTTGGTTGGCTAAAGTAGCTCGTTCTACCCCAAAATCATATATTTTATGTCAGCTAACTCATTCCGGATTGCGAGATACGCCCGATCTAAGGTCCAATGGTCCGAATCACTTCTGTCGTCGACCGGGCTTTTTCTGATCCATCTTGGCCATGAAACTATCCGTGACCCGCTCTACATCATTATGACACATTTCCTTTACATCACTGAGGTAATTTGCGAAACAAATAAACCCTAAAATCATATTGTATATGGTATTGGACCAAGTTAAGGTCCCAAGACCTATGGGTTATGGGCCCACATTATGTAGTTGCATCAATCATGCCATCCATGTGATACAGTATAGGCCCATCGACACCCAACCATGATTTTGAAAATCATGTATCATGCATTTTTCAAATGGCAAATCAATCAACTCACATGTATTAATGTTATTACAAAGAAAAGAATAGTAGTATTATTATAATGAAGAATAGTTATCTCCTCCATAGCTTTCTTCAGTTCCAACCTACATGAGATAAAGGCTTCCTAAAATGATTTAGGAAATGAGAGGAAGAAAAAAGAGTAAGCAAAAGAAGATAAAACCAACAGAACACTCATACAAGAATATCTACCTTTTCTAAGAGCAATTAGAAGGTCCAAATTTTTTGGACTCTTCTATAGATCAGTCCGGGCTCGGGTCCCCCGCTGCTTACCAAGCAAGTCACGAGGAAGTATGCCCACTACTGGTTGTACAAAGTGGGCCCCACGTGGTGCGTCTAACACTTAGCTAATGGGATCAACCTATATGCCTTACTCTGACTCAGATTCCATAGTGCCTTCAATACTAGTCAGTGTTGTGAGCCCCACTATGATGTATGTGTTTCGTCTGTGCAGCCATTTTTCCCAACACGTTGTAGGGCATAAGCACAAAAATGAGGCAGTTCCATATCTCGGGTGGACCCCACCACATGAAACAGTGGTGATTGAATGACCATTGTTAAAAACTTACAAGGGCCTAATGCAATGTTTATTTGCCATCCAACTAGTTGGTTAGGTCACAGAGACCTTGACGAAGGGAAAACACAAATATCAGCTTGATCCAAAACTTTTGTGGCCCCAAGAAGTTTTTAATGGTGGGCATTCAATCAACAATGTTACTTGTGGTGTAGCCCACATGAGATTTGGATCTGCCTCATTTTTAGGCTAATCCCCTAAAATGAGCCCGAAAAATGGATGGACAACATGGATAAAATACATACATCATTGTGGCGCCCACAACAATGATAGGCACCAACCTTGATACTAGAGGGATCACTACTAAATCCGAGTCCCACCTACTCCTCTGGTAATGAGTCGGGTTCTGGTCGGGTTGACCTAACCTTTTTAGCAACAAATGATAGCCTGCAAAAGCCTTTCATAGGGAAACTAGTGGACCGCAAGATAGGAAAAAAGTGGGCAAGGAAATGCCAACAATTGAAAACTCCTCAGGTCCACCATGATGTTTATATGGCATCCATCCCGTTCATAAGCTCATTCTTATTGGGATGAACCGTAAACACAAAAACATTAGCTTGATTCAAAACTTTTGTGGCCTCGCAAATGTTTCATCGATGGACATTCAATCTCACTGTTTTTTGTTGTGCGGTCCACTTGAATTTTAGATCTGCCTCATTTTTTAGTCCTTGTCCTAACATGATCTCGCAAAACAGTGGTGATTGAACGACCACTATTAAAAACTTCCTAGGGCCTACTGCAATATTTATTTGCCATCCAACTCGATAATTATGTCAAACGGATCTTGACGAAGGTAAAACACAAATATCAGCTTGATCCAAAACTTTTATGGCCCCACGAATTAAGTTTTTAATGCTAGGCGTTCAATCAACATTGTTACCTGTGGTGTGGTAACTTGAGATTTGGATCTGCCTCATTTTTGGGCTAATCCCCTAAAATGAACTGGCAAAATGGATGGATGGCATGGATAAAATACATACATCATTGTGGGGCCACAGCACTGATTATCTGTAAAACATTTTGTGACGGTAAGCCGGTGGGCTGTTCGTGCTTATTAGATGAGTTGGTAGAGACAGTGTAGTGTGTTTGAGTAATTCACTGTTTCCTGTCACGCGGCCCGACAAAACGTATGGACGGGGTGGACTTCTCACAAGCACCATGGTGGGTCCAACCTAAATTCGCCTCGCAAGAAGTCCTAACATGATCTGGCAAAACGGATGGACGGGTGGACTTCTCACAAGCATCACGGTGGGCCCCACCTAACTTCCCCTCGACAGGAAGTTCCTGAGAAAGGCTTTCTTAGTGAATCCGCGTTCTTTAGCAACGGCCAAGAATTCAAATGGAAGGGTGGCGGTATCCATGAAAATGAGAAGGAAAAAAAAAAAAGGATGCCATGAAAAATCAAGCTTACAAATGGTGGAAATGCCGATGCCCATGTAGAAGGGAAAGCACGAGCTCTTCTTTCCACACTCGCAGAGAATCCCGAGCACGACGACCGTATCTTTGGGACGAACGACGTTGTTCAGAGCCCATTTGAGAGCCGAAACATTCCCACGGCTCCGGTTAGCATCCATGACCACGATCACGCTCTCGCCCGACAACAATGTCTCGCTCCCCATCTCTTCCGCTCACGTTTCTTCCGAATTCTGTGATTCCTCGTGACTGCCCAAACTGAAAGAACGAAGGATTTAAAAAATCAAAAAGTGTTGGCTGTCTGTGAAGTGTTTGAGAGAAGTTGCATTGATATCTCCGATGCAATCGTTGCTTCCTAATTCCTCGCGTTGAAATTTACGGACGTGGATTGTGTATTGACTGACTAACCGCGCTACAGCGTGGTGAATAAACTCCGCGGGGCCCACCTTGATGTCTTTGTCATTATCCACGCCGTTTATCCGTTTTTCCAGCTCATTTTAGGGGCTATTCCTAAAGTTGATCATCGTATCCAAAGCTCAAGTGGACTCCATCATTGAAAAAAGTGGGGGTAGTGACGTCCACCGTTGAATCTTTCCTAGGGCCCACCATAATGTTTATTTGTCATCCAACTTGTTTATAAGGTCACGTAAACATAGATGAAGGGAAAACACAAATATCAGCTTGATTAGATACTTCTAAGGCTTTGAGAAGCTTTCAACGATAAGTGTTCAGTTCCTACCGTTTCCTTTGGTGTGGTCCACTTGAGAAATGGATGTACTTCAGTTTTGGATCAATGCCGTAGAATGATATAGGAAAAAGTATGGACAGTGTGGATAAAACATATACATTACGGTGGGCCTCACAGATATTACAGACCACCCCATGACGTGGCCATTGCTTCCTCCGCAATCCGCTTACGGAAATTACTAGGAGTGGGTTTTTGGACGGACTGATCTTGTGTTTTGGACAACCGTTCCTCCCATTTCCTCTACGGTGGGAAGCCGATTGGTTGTTACCCTTAGGGCCTGTTTGGCGAGTTGCATGGGAAACGATTAGGTGGGATGGGATTTAAAAAACATAATTATTACCATGGCAGGATTGTTCCCGGGATGAGCTTAATTTCATACTTTGTTTGTAATGAGATGGTACATTGAACGTATATACCCACCGTTATTTGAGACTATTATGAATAACACACATGTGTTATATCTAAACCGTATATTTGTTTTGTAACCTCATTTTATAGCATGAGCCTAAAAATGAGGCAGACCCAAAACTTATGTGGCCCCCAAAAAGTTTTCAACAGTAAGTATTCAATCCCCATTGCTTTCTATGGTGGGGTCCACTTGAGCTTTATATCTACCTAATTTTTTAGCCCATGCTCTAAAATGATCTCGAAAAATGGGTGGACATTGTAAATATAGCCCACATATCATGGTGGACCTACACAACTTGCTAACATTGAATGAAATTAGCACGGAACTAATGCAATTTCATCTAATCTACTTCCAAACTTTTCCATTCTTCCCAACATGGAGTGGTGGAATTGGCACAGGACTAATGCAATTCCATCCCACCTAATCTTTTCCAATGCAACTGGCCAAATAGACCCTTAGCAACTTATAAGGTGTTTTCCTGACCGTGGAGCCTCCTTAGATGTATTTGTTATATATCCTCGCACTCCATCAGTTTTTCTAGCTCATTTTTAATACATGTATAAAAATGAAGCAAATCCAAATTTCAAGTAGATCATATTATGGATTGAATGTCAATCATTAAAAACTTCTTGGGCCATAAAAGTTTTCAATCAAGCTGATATTTGTGTTTTCCCTTCATCAAGGTGTAGGTTACCTTATCAATAGGTTGGATGGAAAATAAACATGATGGTAGGCCTAAGAAGTTTCTAACGGTGGACGTTCAATGAACATTGTTTCCTTTGATATGTTCCGCTTGAGATTTTGATCCACTTTATTTTTGGGACCATGTCGTAAAATGAGCTGCAAAAACTGATGGACGGAGAGATATATAACATATACATCAGGGTGGGCCCTAACGTAAGGGAAACACGACTAACATGCTACCCAGGAAATACCTGGTCCGGGAGAAAATGACCACCGTAGACAAAACCTTTTACCCAGCGGTTTCTATGAAAGAATACAAACTTTAGTTACTAATCTAAACTAGCACGTGCGGACAGCGACTTTGAGGACGATACTGCCCCTCCTTTCCACTGCGAAGACGAGCGCGGACGCTCCTCCAACAGAGAGTTGTACGAACGGCTTAAAAGAGATCAAAGTTACGTGGCCCCACAGCTCTATATTTATTATATCCACAACGTTCAGCCATATTTCGAGATCATTTTGGAGCATTATCCAAAAAAAAAATTAATATCCAAAGATCAACTGGACCACACCACAAAGAGCAGCGGTGAAATTGATTTTCACCATTAAAAATTTTGTAGGGCCCACATAAAATTTATTTTCCATCCAATCTATTCATAAGGTCACAAAGGCCTGGATGAAGAGGAAAAACAAATTTCTTAATGATCCAAAACTTCTGTAACCCCTAAAGGGGTTTCAATGGTAGACGTTCAAATCACCACTGCCTTTTACAGTGTGGTCCACTTGATAGTTAGATCTTTCTTATTTTTCGTCTCAAGCCTTAACAGGAGCTCTCCAAATAGATGGACGGTTTGGATATAACATAGACCTCATGGTGGGGCCCATAGAAGTAATGAAAATTTCATAAAAGAAAAAAAAAACAAAAAAAAACAAAATCTCCGATTCATCGCGGATTCCACGATTCCACCGCAGGTTGCTGTGGGATTCGGGGATGGATCGTGGAATCCGCGATTGATCCTCATTCAAACAAAAGACTATGGCTACGGATTATAACTGTAGCTATAGCCGTATCCTATATACTTTTCCTTTTATTATTATTATTATTTATTTATTTATTTTTAACATTTAGAATTTTATTCTACCTACATTTTTCTCTAACACATATTTATATAAATATGTATATATAAGCATATAAAAAAAAAAAATTCTCCTTTTTCATTTCTTTCTTTATTCATATAACAAGAATATCTTCTAAACCAAAATTAGTTACTTGATGTACCATATATGATTTTAGGGCTGAAAGTTGGGCGGGTTCAACCCGACCAACCTGTGACCCACCCAACATTGGGTTGGGCTTGGGCAGGATGTATCGGGTTTGGTCTTGGGGTTGGGCCATACAAACACCAGCCCGATAAAACTTGGAAACAGAATCGCCAGGATTGACTGTCAAATGCATGGAAATGACCATGAAGTGAAGGGAATTGACCGTGAAGTGCATCGAAATGACCGTGAATCTAAACGGAATCGTCGGAATTGACCGTGAAATGCATGAAAATGACCATGAAGTTAAGCAAATTGACCATGAAATGCGTGAAAATGACCGTGAAGTGCATAGAAATGACCGTGAATCTAAACAGAATCGCTGCAAATGACCGTGAAATGCATGGAAATGACCGTGAAATGAAGCGAATTGACAATGAAATGCATTGAAATGACCATGAAGTGAAGGGAATTGACTGTGAAGTGCATGGAAATGACTGTGAATCTAAGCGGAATTGTCGGAATTGACCATGAAATGCATGAAAATGACCGTAAAGTGAAGTGAATTGAATGTGAAATACATAGAAATGACTAGGGGTGCACATCGAACCGTTGGATCCGTGTAACCGGACCGAAACCGTTAGATCGGTCCGGTTTGGTCCGGTTCTAGGATGATAACGGTCTGGTTCCGGTTCCCAAGTTTCCAAAACCGTTGATTACGGATCGGTTCCGGTTTATGGGTATGTAGAACCGAACTGAACCGTTGAACCGAACCGTGCTAGAACCGTAGATCCGAACCGTGGATCCGAGCATTCATTTAATTTTTTTTTTTTAAAAAAAAAAAAAAAACCGAAGCGTACCGATGCAGAACATGCGCCCCTTACCTATTCCTCTTCGAAAGTTTCTTCGTCCTTCCCTGAAGCAACTCCACCTCCAATTTCGCTGACACAAGTGCCTCAATGACTCCTGGGTATTCAGCTACCATAGCCTGGAGCCTCTAGTTTTCCGCTCCCATGGCCTCGACCTTCATACCCAAGAATTCGATGTGGGCCATCTCTAATTCCAAAGCTTTTTGGAGCTCTTTAAGAGCAGAACCATACTCCTACAAGCTACAATAATGAAGGAAACGTGCCTCGAGCTCTCCTTCCTATCTTGAAGAGCATTGACCTGGTTTTTAAGGCCATCGATCTCTTCCTCGAAGTCAGATCCGTCTTTGCCAACGAGTTGTCTGATTTCCTCCATGTTAGCCACCCCCACTAGGGATCGATACCAAGACCTAAAGTGTTGAAACGAGGTATCTCCACTCAGTTTGCCAGTTGAGCTATGGATTTGGGTGTAAGCATCTTTTGTTTAGTGTATTGTATGTGCTCGATTCAGTCTCAATATTGAGGTAAACAACTTGTACATTATGGTAATTTTACAAGTGACATCGGGGGATGTATGTGTTTCGGTGGGAACCCGTTCTCAACTGGTTTTTTGTGCCTTGAAAAGCATCCTAGCTTATCCTCTTGGGGCTGCATGCCTCCAGAATGCCAAGAATATCTCCTGATTGCTGAGAAACCAGTTCTGAATGGTCTCTCAGTTTGGTGTTGGATGTCTTGGAGGGACCAAACATCCAACCTTTTCTGATTCAAATCCTTTCGGATGGAAAATCAAAATAATATTGGGATACTCCATTATGAACCAACCCTATTGGTTCATCCAAAAATCCATGACCACTTCTTTATTAATTGTGTAGTGAATTGGTTGTAGCATCACCCGTGGAGGATTATTTTATATACATTAACAATCTCCCATGTCCTAATAAGACTCCTCAGCTCATTTGCCAATGTTGTTTCTGCCCTTTTCGTAGGATTATACATCATATGTTGTAGGAAGAATTTCAATCATTCTATAAATAAATTTCATCCTTGTTGGGAGTATTTAAAATTTTATTAGGATGAGAAGTTGGGGTTCTCCGTCTTCGAATTGGTTGTGTGAATAATAGTACGATACCTTGTTTGCTTTTAGTGCTTGTATGTAATGGTTATGGGTTATCTGCAAATGTGATGTGAAGAGTTGATCCAAATTACTTGTCTTCCTTTTTTAGCAACCAGTCAAGGAAAATGTACCTAAATAATACTTTAATTTCACTACTAAACTATGGAGGTGTCCCAAAAGAATACTTTATGGATCTTCTGAGGAGTGCTTTGAATGATGCTCAATTTTCAGTTTGTCCCGCTCAATTTCCCAATTTCCAGTTTGTCTCACTTAATTTCCAGTTTGGCCCGCTCAATTTTCAGTTTGTCCCGCTCAATTTCCAGTCTGGCCCGCTTAATTTCCAGCGGGCCAATTTCCAGTTAGGCCCGCTCAATTTCCAGTTAGGCCCGCTCAATTTCCAGTTTGTCCTGCTCAATTTCCAGTTATGGCCGCTCAATTTCCAGTTTGGCCCGCTCAATTTCCAGTTTGGCCCACTCAATTTTCAGTTTATCCCGCTCAATTTCTAGTTTGGCCCGATCAATTTCCAGTTTGGCCCGCTCAATTTCCAGTTTGTCTCGCTCAATTTCCAGTTTGTCCCGCTCAAACCGTCCATCATGAGGTCTGTGTTTGGAAATTGAGTGGGATAAACTGGAAATTGAGCGGGCCAAACTGGAAATTGAGCGGGCCAAACTAAAAATTGAGCAGGACAAACTAGAAATTGAGCGGGCCAAACTGAAAATTGAGCGAGACAAACTGGAAATTGAGCGGGCCAAATTGGAAATTGAACAGGACAAACTGGAAATTGAGCGGGATAAATTGGAAATTGAGCGGGCCACTTGAGTTTTGAATTTGCTTCAATTTTTGGGTTGATTCAAATATCATAAAATTTCATGAGATTTTGTACTGAAATTAGAATGATTAATCATGATATTTGTACTGAAATTTCATGAGATACTTACATGCCCCAAGCAAAAACTTGAGTGTCAGTCAATTCCCTTCACTTCACGGTCATTTTCACGCATTTCACGGTCAATTTGCTTAACTTCATGGTCATTTTCATGCATTTAAGGTGGCCAAACTGAATAGGCCACGTACATTTAAGGTGGGCCCAATTTAAATGTCTCTCAACAAAGGGTTCTGTCATATTGTGCTCGAATTGGATTCGAAGCTGGTTATCGACCTTCTCGCTGGCAGATCTTCTCCCTCATGGCAAGGGAGACCTTGGGTTTCTAGGATTAAGGATCTCATGACTAGAGGTAACATCTATCTCAAATTTATTCACCGTGAAGTTAGCAGTCCAGTTGATGGGTTAGCTCGCTGGGATAGTGAGTTACAAGGGTCTCGGGTCGTTGATTGTTTTGCTAATATCCCGGTGTCCATTAAGGGGTTGCTCTTCCTTGATCGGGTGGGTCTAGGTGCAGTGAGAGAAGTGGCCAAGTTTGCTTAGGTCTATTGTTGTATAGATGCAGGCGGTTTTTTTATTTTGGCCTTTTGGGTGGACCCAGGTATTATGCTGCTGGGGATCCCGCTTCTATTTTTGCTTTGGTTGTACATCATACTTTCCAAATTTATTTGGTGGAGCACCATACTCTCCATCCTCATCGTCTCCTCTTGAGATTTTCAAGGTCATTTATATGCATTTCAAGATCAATCCCGGCGATTCCGTTTCTCATTTCACTCTGAAATGGGAAGTCAATGTATATATTGTCCCCAAATGTGATATTGACATATAGGAGTCTACATGTGAGATGAGTCACCGAAAATGATGTGGACCAATAAAAGCATTTCATGGTCATTTCCATGCATTTCACGGTCAATTTCCTTCACTCCACGGTCATTTCCATGCATTTCACGTTCAGTGAATTGACCGTGAAGTTAAGTGAATTGACTGTGAAATGCATGGAATGACTGTGAAATGAAGGGAATTTACTGGAAATTGAGTGGGACAAACTGAAAATTGAATCGGCCAAACTGGAAATTGAGCGGGACAAACTGAAAATTGAGTGGGTCAAACTGGAAATTGAGCAAGACAAACTGGAAATTGAGCAGGCCAAACTGGAAATTAAGCGGGCCAAACTGAAAATTGAGCGGGCCAAACTGAAAATTGAGCGGGACAAACTAAAAATTGAGCGGGATAAACTGGAAATTGAGCGAGACAAACTGAAAATTGAGCAGGCCAAACTGGAAATTAAGCGGGCCAAACTGAAAATTGAGCGGGACAAACTGGAAATTGATTTAATAGTCCAATGCTCCTGAGCTCCTGAGCTTTCACGATGACCATTTTTCCTGAAGAGTTGAAGAGCTGATTGGGAGCCTCTCCGCGCTTATGTATTTTGTTATATAGGACACGAAGATGGAGCAGGAATTCTAACAGGTTCACTTGCAGGATTGTCCATTTTAGCTTTAGTAGTCTAAAATAACTTGTTATATATATATATATATATATATATATATATATATATATATATATATATATATATATATATAACTTGTTAGTAAAGAAGTAATTTGATTTGGATTTTTGCTTCTTCTTCTAGTTTGTCCCGCTCAATTTTCAGTTTGGCCCGCTCAATTTCCAGTTTATCCTGCTCAATTTCCACTTAGGCCCACTCAATTTCCAGTTTGGCCCGCTCAATTTCTAATTTGACGCGCTCAATTTTCAGTTTGGCCCGCTCATTATGAGCTTAGCACAATAACCCATAATGATGTGTTCTTGTCGTGGGTCCCATCATGTTCTGATTTTTTGTTTCTTATCCAAAATTCTAAGATTTTCAAGCTCCCATCATGTTCGAATTTTTAAAATAATCCCCAGTTCAAAGATTTTCAAGGTCACTTCTATGCATTTCACAATCAATCCTGGCGATTCCGTTTCTCATTTCACACTGAAATGGGAAGTCAATGTATATATTGTCCCCAGATGTGATATTGACATGTAGGAGTCTACATGTGAGATGAGTCACCGAAAATGATGTGGACCAATAAAAGCATTTCACGGTCAATTCGCTCCACTTCACGGTCATTTCCATGCATTTCACGGTCAATCCCGGCGATTCCGTGTTGATTCACGGTCATTTCTATGCATTTCACGATCAATTCCCTTCACTTCACGGTCATTTCCATACATTTCTGTTGAGGGTCAAATATTGCATATCAGACCCTAGTTACTGCTTGGATTTATGAACATGATGCCGTTTAATGGCTCGCTTTTATCGTGTTTGTGATGCAGAGTGTATTTGCAAGCATGAACTGAAAAAGGGAGTTTAAATCATGGATTTAACGTTCTAAAGTCACCAGAGCAAGGGACGGACTCCAGGGGACCAAGATCAAGAAATTTACACACCAGAGATCCGCAAAAATCAAGAAACTGAAGCTCAAGTAGCCTGGAACTGGTCCAAAATGCAAGATCACGGGGTTCCCACCATCCGTCCGGCTCAAGACTTCATGCATGGCCTAAGGACCATAAATTAACCGTACACGCCGAATGTCAGCCGTTAGATCCTGGTGGAAGTGGCTTAACAGACAGATCAGCCCTCAGAATCATGATTCTGGGCCCACCTGCTATTTGGATGGGCCTCATCTTCAGTCCCTACGGGTTAAATGATATGACAAAATGGATGGGTGGACCGGATTTCTCGAAAGCATCATAGTGGACCCTCCAAGAATAGTGCGTGTACATAGTGTACACGCACTGGCTGTGCACCGGACGGTCAGCCCGGTCAAAAGACGGGCTGACCCGTCTCTCTTGCGTAAACCGTCCAGCGGACGTATAACGTCCGTCCGATTTTGTGTTGTGGGCCCCACTCATCACGGAATTCAAAGATCCGGACTGTCCATCAGTCTTCCAGAGGCCTACTCACAAATGGCTAGGTGACGGTTTTTGAGGGAATAAGAAGGATGGGATCGCAGACATCCAAAACAAAGATGGACGGTGAATTGGAACAATTCGTGGGCCACCACGAATCACATTCAAAACTGACCAGGTCTGACCGGTTTTTCACTCTACAGATAATGGACGGTTTGGATCTACTATCAAAACAGGATAGTGGGCCCACAGACACCACCGAGCATCTTCTTCTCCTTCTCTATTTCAAACAGCGGACACACCGCGTCCGCTGGTTCCTCTCAGTGGGGCCCACTCCTTGATCCAATCACCAATCTGGACCGTCTATTATGCACAGAGGGGGGGTATTAACCTTGCCAAGGTGGAATAATTCCCAGAAGTAACGAGGATCGAAATCTATTCGTTCAAACGCCAGGTAGACGGCGCCGAGAAAGAGTTCGAGGGCCACACCAAATCCGAACCAAAATCAGCATCTCTGACTAGTTTTCCGTGCTTATCTCAGTGAACGGAGTAGATTTTCCATTAGAGCTCATCCGTGGGGGCCTCCAAACATCAGCGTAAATGTTGCTGCGTAAGAAATCCTGTTTGGCCACAAACTGCGGAAATTCAACGCAGTAATGCATCCACTGTTCTGCTGCAAACGGGACTCATAGAGAGAGTTGGACTAAGACAAACAGCAACTCTATAAAAGAGAGAGAAAAAAAAAAAGAGGAGAAGAAGGCCAGGACATGGGAGCAGCACCAGACGTGGAGCAACGACAGATAGAGTTTCTAATTTTCTTTATAATTTTATTTTATTTTGTTTTGGTTTCTTCTGATGTGTTCTAGCCTTATCATGAGCGGCTAAACCTCTTAGCTAGGGCTAAGAGGTGAAGCTTGTAGCATGATGGGAGACGCTATTTTATGCCTTTTGTTTATACTGAATTGAGGTTGATTTTTGTTTAATTAAAGGAATACTTTTAGTTTTCAATGATTGGTTGTGACTGAAATTACAATGGGTCTGCGATGGCTTTGAGTATTTCCTTTTTCCCTTTTTATGTTTATGACGTCAGGAAGCCCTGTTGTTCACCATCGTCTCCTGGGCATGGTCGGATGACGGTACCCTTCCTAACCTTCATGGCATGTTGATTGGTTGGTAATTAGTTTAATTCTGTTGTTTACCATCGTCTCTTGGGCATGGTGTGGTGATGGAATCCATTCTAATTCATATACCCTTCACCTCTTGAAAACTATATCAATGGCAGTTCGGTTGATTTCATGAATCAAGAGTAGTTCTCCCTGATCTCTACAAGTGGATCCTCTGAATCCCTAGTTTCCTACCTCTGAATTCCTTAAATTTTATATTATTATTTCACCATTATTCCTCAAAATTATTTGATTTAAATTTCATCATATTCTAGTTCTAGTTCTAGTTGGTTTCAGATCACGTACAGGTTTCAGTCCTTGTGGATTCGACCTTGGTCTTACCGAGATTATTACTACATCACAACCCTATACTTGGGGAGTGAACAATTTCACCTTTAATTCCCTTCACTTCACGATTGTTTCCATGCATTTTTTTTAAAACAAACAAGCTAAAATATAGGACGAGTACTCCATTACAAGTCGCACTTTGTATCAAGCAATTTATTTGGGAGAGGGAAATCCGGCATATCTTGTTAGCTTGAGGGGAGGCATTGAAATTTCTTTTGCCATCAACACAAATGATCTGCACTCAATTATAATTAATTTATAAGGAACTTATATATTAATCGGGTTCGTGTTGGGTCAAGTAACCCGAGGCCTCAACCCGAGTCCAACCCAAGTTTTATTGGGTTGATGTTTGTATGGCCCAACCCCAAGACCAAACTTGATACACCCTACCCAAGCCCAACCCAATGTCGGTTCGATCACAAGTTGGTCGGGTTAAGTCTGCCCAACTTTTAGGCCTAAAATCATATATGGTACGTCAAGTAACTAATTTTGGTTTAGAAGATATTTTTGTTATATGAATAAAGAAAGAAATGAAAAAAAAAAAAAGATAAATTTTTTTTAGAATGCTAATATATACATATTTATATAATATATGTGTTAGAGAAAAATGTAGGTAGAATAAAATTCTCCATGTAAAAAATAAAAAAAATAAAAAAAAAATAAATAAAGAGAGAAAAGAAAAGAAAGAAAGAAAAACTGATACCGATACGGCTATAGCTACGGTTATAATCCGTAGCGATAGATCTAAGTTGAACTCGCGGAATCCACGACAGCGACTTGCGGTGGAATCGCAAAAGCTGCGATTGGTCACCGGGCTTTGGCTATAGCTACGGTTATAATCCGTAGCCATAGAAAAATCGTAGCCAGAGGTTCCTGGTTTTTTTTTTTCCTTTTGCTGTTGTAATCCCCACCGCCTTTTGTGGGTCCCATCATGAGGTATGTGTTATATCCAAACCGTCCTTCTATTTGGAGAGTTATTATTCAGGGTTGAGAGAAAAAATAAGATAGATCTAACTATCAAGTAGGCCACACTGTAAAAGGCAATGGGGAATTGAACGTCTACCATTGAAACCCTTTTAGGGTTTATAGAAGTTTTGGATCATTATGAAATTTGTTTTTCTTCTTCATCTAAGTCTTTGTGAGCTATGAATGAACTTAGACAGGGAGGATTTCTCACAAACATCACAGTGGGCTCCCAAAAAGTTTTTAATGGTTGACGCTCATTCAACACTGTTTCCTGTAATGTGGTACACTTGAGATTTGGATAAACCTCATTTTTTGTCGCATACCATAAAATGATATGAAAAAATATATGGACGGCATGGATGAATATAATACATCATGGTGGGGCCCACAAACCACCGACCTTCCGCCATTGGCGGGTGGCAGGGGGAGTACCCAATCCGTTTCCGTGAAAGGAGGGGTAGTTTCATCCTCAAAGTCGCTGTCCGCACGTGCTAGTCTAATTTGGAAACTGAAGTTTGTTTTCCTTCATAAAAACCGTTGGGTAAAAGGTTTTGTCTACAGTGGTCATTTTCCACTTCACCGTCATTTTCATGCATTTCATGGTCAATTCGCTTCCTTTCATGATCATTTCCAGCGATTCCGTTTAGATTCACGGTCATTTCGATGCACTTCACGGTCAATTCCCTTCACTTGGCTGTTAGATGGTGGGTGGGCTCTTGGCATGATTGATTTGAAGATCCAACGGTTGCCTACCTTCTGATGAGGGTGATTTTATTCTTATTTTTGTGAAATGGGCACTAAGGTGGTCATTCATAAACCAAGAACATATAAAAAGATGAAAATTCTATTCATATTGGAAATGCATTTATCAATCCTGATTAGGAAAAGATAATATAAATGAAATTGAATTACCTGATTGTCCCATTCGGTTCTCCATGTAAGGTAAGATAGTACAAGAGTATGAACAACCGTGCCGAACAACATTCCAATCTAAATCTCCTACAAAACAAATAACATAATTAAGAAAACCAACCTCCTATTGCTGCATTTAGCAGTTTTTTCCAAGCAGTCATTTGGCAGCACAGATTCTTGGAAGTTAGGATTTTCAATAGTGGATTTTTGAACAACATTCCAAACAACCTTGCACAACATAAAAACCAAATCAAGATGCATTGAAAAAAGAAGAAGAAGAACCAAAAGTTAAGCTTATTTGATTATCTATCAGATTAGTGGAAATTTATTGGAATGGCTAAAAAATAAAAAATATCCAATGGTTTCAACAAACAAGCATCAACGAATCAGGGGCTAGGACTGCTCAACTATTCTGATTTTCAGACTATAACTTAGCAATAGTGGTTTCCAAAATTTAGTTGGTTTAATTTGAATTATGAATGCCACAACCATCAAGAAACAAAACCTAGATGGGAAAAGCAAAGAAAGAGCAATTTTTGAAATCCAAGAGGTCTCTCTGACCTTCTGCCCTCTCTCTATATATTTCACAGCAAAGAGCTCCTTATTTTTTTAAAACCTATTGGTACATTTTTTAAAACCTATTGGTACAAAGACCTGAATGAAGGGAAAACGTACCTAAATAAGACTTTAATTTCACTACTAAACTATGAAGGTGTCCCAAAAGAATACTTTATGGATCTTCTGAGGAATGCTTTGAATGATGCTCAATTTCCAGGTTAGTCTCGCTCAATTTCATAATTTTCAGTTTGGCCCGCTCAATTTTCAGTTAGGCCTGCTCAATTTCCAGTATGGCCCACTCAATTTCCAGTTTGTCACACTCAATTTCCAGTTTGGCCCGCTCAATTACCGGTTTGGCCCGCTCAATTTCTAGTTAGGCCCGCTCAATTTCCAGTTAGGCCCGCTCAATTTCAAGTTTGTCACACTCAATTTCCAGTTAGGCCCGCTCAATTTCTAGTTTGAAATTTCCCATAATTTTTCTTAGTTGAAATGACATTGTGAAGACACTCAATAGACAGTAGGTGAAACGAGTTTAGGCATTGTAAGCTGTTCCTTACCCATTACACTATACATTAGATCAAATTTAAGCACTCCCTAAACTTAAAACCCGCCCTAGGAGTTAAAAATCAAAATTCGCTAAGAAATCTCATATAAGCGTCGCTGAATGGATATTGCATGATAGATAACGTCGCTGAATTTAACAAGCACCACAGCCTAGAGCCTCTGGTTTTCCACTCCCATGGCCTCGACCTTCATACCCAAGAATTCGATGTGGGTCATCTCCAATTCCAAAGCATTTTGGAGCTCTTTAAGAGCAGAACCATACTCCTGCAAGCTACAATAATGAAGGAAATGTGCCTCGAGCTCTCCTTCCCTATCTTGAAGAGCATTGACCTGGTTCTTAAGGCCATCGATCACTTCATCCAAGTCAGATCCGTCTTTGCCAACAACTTGTCTGATTTCCTCCTCCCTGGCTTAATCTTGACATTGAATCTGTGAGATTTTCAAAGAATTCGAACCTTGAGTTTGTAGAAGGTAGTGATCTTCTTCGACTTCTTCTTCATCGAGACCGTTCATTTGATGTTGTTGAGGTGATTGAGCTTTTCTTCTGATGACAATGGAAAAGAGAAAACCAGCCAAAGAGCCAAAGGGATGCCAGCTTTTGACCAACCATTTGATAACCAGAACCACGGAACTGATCCGGAACTGAATCGTTTTTCACGATCCGGTTCCAGTTCGGTTCTATGGTGCTAATGGTCCTGTTTCGGTTCCAAAAACTGTGGAACCGTTAGGAACGATTAGGTTCCGGTTTCACCCCAGAACCGGACCAAACCGACCCTTGTGCACCCCTAGAAATGACCGTGAAGTGCATCAAAATGACCGTGAATCTAAACGGAATTGCTAGAAATGACCGTGAAATGCGTGGAAATGACCATGAAGTTAAGTGAATTGACCGTGAAATGCATGAAAATGACCATGAAGTGAAGGGAATTTACTGAAAATTGAGCGGGACAAACTGAAAATTGAGCGGGCCAAACTAGAAATTGAGCTGGCCAAACTGAAAATTGAGCGGGCCAAACTGGAAATTGAGCGGGCCAAACTGAAAATTGAGTAGGCCAAACTAGAAATTGAGCGGGCCAAACCGAAAATTGAGCGGGCCAAACTGAAAATTGAGCGGGACAAACTGGAAATTGAGCGGGCCAAACTGAAAATTGAGCGAGACAAATTGGAAATTGAGTTGGCCAAACTAAAAATTGAGCGAGACAAACTGGAAATTGAGCGGGCCAAACTGGACTACGTGTCAAAATTCTACGTGATAGGACAATATTAGCTTTTCCGTTTTGGTTTACCATAGACGGTTCATGGTCATTTCCACGCATTTCACGGTCAATTTTCTTAACTTCACGGTCATTTTCATGCATTTCACGGTCAATTTCGAAGATTCCGTTTAGATTCATGATCATTTCAATGCACTTCACGGTCAATTCCCTTCACGGTCATTTCCATGCATTTGACGGTCAATCCCGGCGATTCCGTTTTCAAGTTTTATCGGGTTGGTGTTTGTATGGCCCAACCCCAAGACCAAACCCTATACATCCTACCCAAGCCCAACCCAATGTCGGGTGGGTCATAGGTTGGTCGGGTTAAACCAGCCCAACTTTCAGCCTTAAAATCATATATGGTACGTCAAGTAACTAATTTTGGTTTTGAAGATATTCTTGTTATATGAATAAAGAAAGAAATGAAAAAAGGAGAGAAATTTTTTTTTTATATGCTTATATATACGTATTTATATAAATATGTGTTAGAGAAAAATGTAGGTAGAATAAAATTCTAAATGTAAAAATAAAAATAAAAAGAAAAAGAAAAGTACACGGGATATAGCTATAGCTACGGTTATAATCCGTAGCCATAGCCTTTTGTTTAAATCGAGGATCAATCGCGGATTCCGCTATCCATCCCCAAATCCTATTGTGCATAGAACATCCCCACAATGTTCTATGTCTTCTACTACAAGTTTTATGTGTTTATATCGAAGAGCCATTGTTTTATGTTATGTTTACAACTTTTCAGCTTTTGATTGTTTTATGTTAAATTGCCAGCAGTTACACCATTCAGGCATTGCAATGCCAAGTAATTGAAAAATCCAATGCATCTAAATGCCCCCAATTCAAATGATCCTGAAGTAATCTCACATAATTTTGTTTCTTAAAATTCTAAAGACTTACCTTTATAATTGGTAAAATTGGAGAAGCTATATTGGTGGGTATTTTGAAAGTGGCTTATTTCCCAGGGTATTCATTATGTCAAAACACAGTTCTAATGTACCTAAAAAAAATGCTATGACCAGTTTGATATTTGCCATGTTTCAGGACTTGCACATTTGTGTAAGGACAATGGATTTTCAAGCTTTTAGAGTTTATTAACTACTCCCAAGAGCAGTTGAAGTTGGCAAAGCTAGCCCTTCTCTCCTTGTTCAGGTCTGTTCATGGCTCTGGAGGTGGATGTCTCGCTCAATTTTCAGTTTGTCCCGCTCAATTTTCAGTTTGTCCCGCTCATTTCCATGTTTGCGCCCTCAATTTCCAGTTTGACCCGCTGAAATTCTAGTTTGTCCCGCTCATTTCCATGTTTGCCTACTCAATTTTCAGTTTGGCCCGCTCAATTTTCAAATTATTTCGCTCAATTTCTAATTTGTCCAGCTCAATTTCCAATTTGTCCCGCTCATTTTTCAGTTTGGCCCGCTCATTTTACAGTTTGTCCAGCTTAATTTTCAGTTTGGCCCGCTCAATTTCCAGTTTGTCCCGCTCAATTTCCAGTTTGTCCCGCTCAATTTCTAGTTAGTCCCACTCAATTTTCAGTTTGTCCGGCTCATTTACAAGTTTGCACGCTCAATTTCCAGTTTAGCCCGCTGAAATATGGAATTTGTCCCGCTCAATTTCCAGTTTGGCCCGCTCATTTTCCAGTTTGGCTAGCTCATTTTACAATTTGTCCCGCTCAATTTTCAGTTTAGCCCGCTCAATTTCTAGTTAATCCCACTCAATTTCCAGTTTGTCCCGTTCAATTTTCAGTTTGTCCCGCTCATTTCCATGTTTACCCGCTCAATTTTCAGTTTAACCCGCTAAAATTCTAGTTTGTCCCTCTCAATTTCTAGTTTGGCCCGCTCATTTTCCAGGTTGTCCCGCTCATTTTCCAGTTTAGCCCGCTCAATTTCCAGTTTGTCCCGCTCAAATTTCGATTTGGCCCGCTCAATTTCCAGTTTGTCCCGCTCAAATTTCAGTTTGGCCCGCTCAATTTCTAGTTAGTCCCGCTCAATTTCCAATTTGGCCCACTCAATTTCCAGTTTGTCCCTCTCAATTAGTGACCACGGCGGTGCCCACAAAATCTCAATTATTTTTATCCAATTTACACATTGAAATTATTCTTTCATGGATTTTCAGACAACAATTATCTCAAAAGATGAACTGGAAACAACTCTAGAGGGGGCTTTTATGAGCAACAAGACTCTACTAATTGTTGTCATAAACAGAGCATACGCTGAAGAGAAGGGCATGCTAAATATTTTCATTGAAATCTTTCGGTTAGGCGAAAATACCGAGTTCTTGCTTGGTCACCTCCTCCTCGACGCTATCGACCAGACATCCTTTAATCGGTGCAATCTCCTACACCTGCATTGCTACAAACTTGTTGCGGACGATGTAGATTTCACTGGAGAGAAATTATACATGTCGGGTGATTTTATTAAAATGATGTGGAGGAGAGCTATCTTCCTTGCTGATGTTCTTAGACGTGGTTATAACTTCATCTTCACAGTGAGTCAACGAAAAAATGAAAAAAAAAAAAAAAAAAAGAAGAAGAAGAAGAAAAGAAAGAAAGATGCGTTTCAGCTGCAATTGGGAGTATATTGCTTGGCCATCAGGGATGGAACCACATGGCTGCAATGTCAGATAATCTGAACTGTACATTATGAGGGCCCAATTTCACATTCAATTCCGGCAATTCCGTTTAGATTCATGGTCATTTCCATGCACTTCGCGGTCAATTCCCTTCACTTCACAATCATATCGATGCATTTCATGGTCAATTTGCTTCATTTCACGGTCATTTCCATGCGTTTCACGATCATTTCCAGTGATTCCGTTTAGATTCACGGTCATTTCGATGCACTTTACGGTCAATTCCCTTCACTTCACGGTCATTTCCACGCATTTCACGGTTAATTTGCTTAACTTCATGGTTATTTCCATGCATGTCACGATCAATTCCGACGATTCCGTTTAGATTCACGGTCATTTTGATGCACTTCACGGTCAATTCCCTTCACTTCACGGTCATTTCCATGCATTTGACGGTCAATCCCGACGATTCCGTTTCCAAGTTTTATCGGGTTGGTGTTTGTATGGCTCAACCTTAAGACCAAACCCGATACATCTTGCCCAAGCCCAACCCAATGTCAGGTGGGTCACAGGTTGGTCAGGTTGAACCCGCCCAACTTTCAGCCTTAAAATCATATATGGTATGTCAAGTAACTAATTTTGGTTTAGAAGATATTCTTGTTATATGAATAAAGAAAGAAATGAAAAAGGAGAGAATTTTTTTATATGCTTATATATACATATTTATATAAATATGTGTTAGAGAAAATGTAGGTAGAATAAAATTCTAAATGCAAAAAAAATAAAAATAAATAAATAAATAAAATTTAAAAAAAAGTACACAGGATATGGCTATAGCTACGGTTATAATCCGTAGCCATAGCCTTTTGTTTGAATCGGGGATCAATCGTGGATTCCGCGATCCGTCCCCGAATCCTAACAGCGAGTTGTGGTGGAATCGTGGAATCCACGATTCATCGCCGGCTCTTATTTTATTTTTATTTTTTTAAAATTTCCATTGCTTCTGTGGGCCCCGCCATGAGGTCTGTGTTATATCCAAACCGTCCATCTATTTGGCAAGCTCATATTAAGGCTTGAGACAAAAAATAATACAGATCTAACTATCAAGTGGACCACACTGTAAAAGGCAGTGGGGAATTGAACGTCTACCATTGAAACCCTTTTAGGGGTTACAGAAGTTTTGGATCATTACGAAATTTGTTTTTCCCCAGGCCTTTGTGAACTTATGAATAGATTGGATGGAAAATAAATGTTATGGTGGGCCCTACAAAATTTTTAACGGTGAAATTTCACCGCTGCTCTTTGTGGTGTGGTCCGGTTGATCTTTGGAAATGATTTTTTTTTTTTTTTGGATAATGCTCCGAAATGATCTCGAAATATGGATGAACGTTGTGGATATAATAAATATATAGCTGTGGGGCCATGTAACTTTGATCTCTTTTAAGCCGTTCGTACAACTCTCAGTTGGAGGAGCGTCAGCACTGGGAAAGGATTGGCTACCCCCTGACACCAGCCATTGGCTGGTGGTCAGTGCTCTGTGGGGCCACCATGATGTATGTGTGTCATCCATGCCGTCCATCTATTTTTACATATCATTTTATGATATTATAAAAAAAATGAAGTATATCTCAATCTCAAGTGGACCACATCACAGGAGGAAACAGTGTTAAATGAATTTTGACCATTAAAAACGTTCTGGGGCCATAAAAGTTTTAGATCAAGCTGATATTTATTATTTCCCTTCATCTGGGTATTTATGACCAAATAAACAGATTGGATGTCGAATAAACAATACAGTGGGCCTTAGGAGGATTGTAATTGTGAATATCCATTTATTATTGTTGTCCTATGGTGTGGTCCACCTAAGACCTTATAATTTTTTGTATTAAGCCGTAAAATGATTTGTAAAAATGGATGAATGGAATGGATGAAACACGGACATCATGGTGGGGCCCACAGAGCACAGACCATCAGCCACGGGGCTGGTGTCAGGGGGAGTACCAATCCGTTCCCGTCAGCGCTCGTCTTCGCAGTGAAAAGGAGGGGTAGTTTCGTCCTCAAAGTCGCTGTCCGCACGTGCTAGTCTAAATTGGTAACTAAAGTTTGTATGCTTTCATAGAAACCGCGGGATAAAAGGTTTTGTCTACCGTGGTCATTTTCTCCCTGGTCCGGACGTGAATTGCCTGTTCCCTGTCAACCTGAAGTTCCTGCATGCGGAAGCAGTGTGGGGCATACCACGATGTCTGTGAGTAATCCACTCCATCAATCAGCTTAGAAAGCTCACAACAGGACGGCATTACGAAAATGAGGTACATCTAAAAATTAGATGGACCACGCCATGGAAAACAGTTGGGATTGAACGGTCACCGTTGGAAACTTTTAAGGAGCCACAGAAGTTTTGCATCAGGATGATACTTCTGTATTCAGTTCATCTGTAGGAACAGATAAACTTATGAACTGCTTGGATAGCATATAAACATCACGGTGGACTCGAGAAAGGATTCAGCCATTTGCGTTTCTATTCTCACTGTTTGCTGTCGTGTGGCCCACCTTAGTTTTGAATCTTTATCATTTTCGGAATATGTGCTATCATATTCTTGTCAAACTGATGGACGGAGTGGATTTCTCACGTACATCTTGGTGGGCCTCTTATATGTTGGCGGGGCACAGATTATTCAGGTCCGGAGGTCGAACGAAGTTTGATATATTCATACGGGGATGCATTCACTTGAGTTAAAACGGCTAAACATAGAGGAACGAGTTTATCGAGGCATATGGCCACTGGAGATCTTATCCAGCATTTGTTGAGAAATATTCTCTTTGGATCCTGAAAAACTCCGGGAAAAGGACGCGGATTGTGTGCTAACTCAGTACGCTAGCCTACTTAGTAGGCTCTGTGGGCCCATCGTGGATGTATGTGGCTTATCCATGCCGTCCATCCACTTTGGAAGCTCGTTTTAGGAAATAAACTCAAAGTTGAAGCATATCCAAAGCTAGAGTGGAACACACCACTGGAAACAATGGAGAGAGTGATGTCCACAATTAAGACCTTCCTATGGCCCACAATGAAGGGTCGTTTGTCACCATAGATTTTAGGGGGTTTGGGGGGGTTGATATGTTTGTCAGGTTCCAAATCACCTCAAATAGAGGGTTTGAAATTCAAGGTAAAATGTTGGATTAAATCTAAAATCCTTTCAAGAGTTGCATGTGTTACATGTGTGTCATTAGATTGTTAATCTATTGGACACGTAACCGACAGATGATATTCCAAAACAATTATATTATCAATTGCATCATTATAATTACTTTAATATAATGATATGCGCCATCTAAATATTGTCTATGTAAATCAACTGTTAAAATTCGTTGGCTGGTCACTTGGATGTCATCTTGCACTTGTAGCCTACCTGAGACTTGGAATTTTATCATTTTTTAGCAACCTATATATATTTCAATAGGCTTACAACTACTGTGTCAAACATTACATACATACGCTAATTAGATATATTAAAATTAATTTAATAATTAAATTCAAACCCTTATAAATATAGTATACATAGCTACTTTTGGATTACAGGATACTCTAAATCAGGGTACAAACACAACGGAAAGATTTCAAATTTAGGGGTTTCAAATCCAAGGGTTCTGAATCTAATGGATTATGAATCCATGCTCCCAAACAGGCCCTAATATTTATTTGTCATCCAACCTTTTCAAGAGTAACGTTGACCGAGATGAACCGTAAACACAAATAACAGCTCAATCCAAAACTTATGTGGTCCCCGTAAGTTTTCAACTGTACGTGTTCAATTCACACTGTTTCCTACCGTGTAGTCTACTTGAGCTTTGGATATTCTTCAATTTCAGGCTCATGCTCTAAAATGATATGATAAGAAAGAGTGGACAAAGTTTACTCGCTTACTCATAATGTAATCTGCTTCCTTTAGACAGATTGTTCACTTTTTCCTACCAGTTGCTCGGTCTAGCTCATCCCTCCAAATCGTCGGCCTTTAAGGGTAGGCGCCGGCACTCTCTCTCTCTCCCTCTCAAGCTTTGCAGGGCTATCATGGTGTACATATCAAATGTATTCTGTCCATCAGGTGGGAACCCTTCTATTCACCACACAAGCAAAAGATCAGATCAGACTAATAAAAACAATATATGGCCAACACAAAGGGGAACATGAAAAATTGCCCTTGATTGCAAGTCAGTCCAAGATCATTCTATTTGAATAGAGTGAGGATCCTCTGTTTCCCGGAGGCAGAAACTCCCTGCCTCCAGCGTTTTCATTGGTCCACGTCACTGTAAGTTCCACATCATCAGTTTTTTTAATATATTAAAAAATATATATTAAATAAGACGTATAACGGAGACATTAGACACGGAAACGGACTGGCTACTCCCCATGCCACCGGCCAATGGCTAGTGGTCAGTGCTCCGTGGGCCCATCATGATGTATGTGTTTCATCCATGCTGTCCATCTATTTTTATAGGTAATTTCATGGTACGAAATCAACAATGACGTATATCCCAATCTCGAGTGGACCACATTGTAGGAAACGGTGTTGAATGAACGTGGACCATTAAAAACTTTTTGAGAGCCATACAAGTTTTCGATCAAGCTGATCTTTGTTTTTTCCCTTCATCTGCGTCTGTACGACCTAATCAACGTATTTGATGTCAAATAAACAGTACAGTGGGCCTTTGGAGAATTTTAATGGTGGATATACAATCACTACTGTTTCCTGTGATGTGGTCCACCTGAGATTTACTTACCTCTCATTTTTATTTTTTGAAAAAAGCCCTAAAATGATCCGTAAAAATGGATGAACGGAATGGATGAAACAAATACATAATGATGGGGCCCACCGAGCACGACCACAGCCACCGGGCTGGTGGCAGGGGAGTAGCCAATCTGTTTTCCGTCGGACACGGGGACGGATTTCCTGCCAAAGCCTTTTGCAGTAGGAAGCAGATTGCGTACTGAGTAACTCAGTACGGTAAGCGTACTGAGTAAACTCTGTGGGGTCCACCGTGATTTGCATATTTTATCTACTCCGTCCATCCATTTTAACAAATAATTATATGGCTTGATTCCAAAAATTAGATATATCCAAATCTAAGTAGACCTCACCACGAGAAATAATGTGAATTGAAATTCTGTCGTTGAAAATTTCTTGGGGCCCACACAAGTTTTGGATCAAGCTGATATTTGTGTTTTCCCTTCATCCATGTCTGTGTAATCTTATGAACAGGTTGGATGACAAATAAACAACACAGTGGAATCAAGCCATATAATTTTAACAGATGATTATATGGCTTGATTCCAAAAATTAGATATATCCAAATCTAAGTAGACCTCACCACGGGAAATAATGTGAATTGAAATTCTGTCGTTGAAAATTTCTTAGGGCCCACACAAGTTTTGGATCAAGTTGATATTTGTGTTTTCCCTTCATCCATGTCTGTGTAATCTTATGAACAGGTTGGATGACAAATAAACAACACAGTGGGCCCTAGCAAGGTTTCAACAGTGGAAGTCATTATTTGCATTGTTTCCTTTAGAGTGGTCCACTTAAGCTTTGGGAATACTTCTATTTTAGAATCAACCACTAAAATGATCTGGAGAAATGGATGGACGGCGTGGATAACTCACATACATTCATAGTAGGCCCAACTGAGTTTACTCAGTACGATAAAAACCTACTGAATCACTCAGTACCCAATCCTATTCCTTTGCGGTACGTTCCTGCCCAAGGATTCTGGATAGGGCCCACTGCAACTTTTGTGATAAATCCAATCCGTTCATCCATTTTTAGATATCATTTTAGGACATTATACCAAAATTAAGGTGTATACAAAACTCAAATGGACCACACAAAAGGAAACAGTGGGGATTTAGTGACCACCGTTGAAATATTTATATGGCCACAAAAGTTTTGTATCTGTCTAATTTTTTGGTGTTTTCACTTCATCCTGGTAAAAATGACGTTATAAACGGTTTGGATGCAATATAAACATCAAGACGCCTAAGAAGGTTTCAATGGTAGAAATTTCTTTCTCCACTGTTTCATCTTGTATGGCCCAGTTGAGTTTTGGATCATCCTAATTTTTTATTACATGTCCTAAAATGAGCTTTAAAAATGGATGAATAGATTGGATTTTTTATAAACATCACGGTGGACACTAAGTGATGGGATTGCAGTACAAAATGACGATGTTGCAGTACAAAGTGATGAGGTTTAGTAAACAAAGTGACGGGGTTGCAGTACAAAGTGACGGGGTTCACTAGACAGTGACGGGGTTGCAGTACAAAGTGACAGGGTTCAGTAGACAAACTGACGGGGTTCAGTAGACAAAGTGACGGGGTTACAGTACAAAGTGACTGGGTACAGTAGACAAAGTGACGAGGTTGCAGTACAAAGTAATGGGGTTTAGTAGACAAAGTGATGAGGTTGCAGTACAAAGTGACGGGGTACAGTAGACAAAGTGACCAGGTTGTAGTACAAAGTAACGGGGTTTAGTAGACAAAGTGACGAGGTTGCAGTACAAAGTGACGGGGTCACTAGACAAAGTGACTAGATTGCAGCACAAAGTGACGGGGTACAGTAGACAAAGTGATAAGGTTGTAGCATAAAGTGACGGGGTACAATAGACAAAGTGACGATGTTGTAGTACAAAGTGATGGAGTTCAGTAGACAAAGTGACAGGGTTGCAGTACAAAATGACGGGGTTCACTAGACAAAGTGACGAGGTTGTAATACAAAGTGACAGGGTTCAGTAGACAAAGTGACAGGGTTCAGTAGACAAAGTGATGAGGTTTAATTGGATTCGATTCAGTCATAATAAATGGTGGGCATGACTCTCTCCACTGTTTTATGTGGTGGGGTCCACTCGAGTTTTGAATCTGATTCATTCTTTGGCTCATGCCCTAAAATGATCTCTCCAAATGGATGGACGGTGTGGATACAAAACATACATCATAGTGGGACCTATATAAATGGGTGACATCACTTCCCCACCATGATGTATGTGTTTCATCCATTCCGTTAATCTATTTTTACATATAATTTTAGGGGTTGATCCCAAAAATGAGAGGGATATAAATCTCATATGGACCACACCACAGGAAAACAATGGTGATTGGATATCCATCATTAAAGTCCTCCTAAGGCCCACCGTACTGTTTATTTGACATCCAATCTGTTGGTTTGGTCATAAAGACCCAGGTGAAGGGAAAAATCAAAGATCAGCTTGATTCAAGACTTTTATGGCCCCAAAAAGTTTTTAATGGTCAACGTTCATTCAACACTATTTCATGTAATGTGGTCCACTTGAGATTGGATTATACCCCATTTTTGGTCTCAGACCATAAAATGATCTAGAAAAATACATGGATGGCATGGATAAAACACATACATCATGGTGGGCCCACATAACACCAAGTGGCAGGGGAGTAGCCAATACGTTTCCAATGGAAACCATGGACGCAGATTCACTGGGGAAAGCGTTTTGCATGAAGTTCCAGTGCAGGATGTATGGTGGGGTCCACCTTGATGTTTATAAGAATTCTAATCCATTCATCCATTTTTAGAGCTCATTTTAAGACATGTAACCAAAAATTAGGATGATAAAAAACTCGACTGGGCATACAAGATGAAACAGTGGAGAAAGAAATTCCTACCGTTGAAACCTTCTTGGGCCTCTTGATGTTTATATGCCATCCAAACTGTTTATAAGGTCATTTTTACTAGGATGAAGTGAAAATACCAAAATATTAGACCGATGTAAAACTTTTGTGGCCATATAAATATTTCAACGGTGGACACTAAGTCTCCACTGTTTCCTCTCGTGTGGCCCATTTGAGTTTTGTATATTCATTAGTTTTGGTATGATGTCCTAAAATGATATCTAAAAATGGATGAATGGGTTGGTTTTATGACAAATGTCGCAGTGGGCCCATTTGGAATCCTTGCGCAGGATCTTACTGCAAAAGGCTTTGGCAGCAAATCGGCGTCTAAAACGTGAAATCGGATTGCGTACCGAGTCTTATCGTACTAAGTAAACTCTATTGGGCCCATTGTGAATTCATGTGGTTTATCCACGCCGTCCATCCATATTTTCAGATCATTTTAGGAGTTAAGCCCAAAACTGAAGTATATTAAAAGCTCAAGTAGACCATACCAAAGGAAACAGTGGAAGTATTGATTTTCACCATTGAAGTGTTTCTAAGCCCCCAATGATTTTTATTTTTCATCCAAACTATTCATAAGATCATAAAGATATGGATGAATGGAAAAAAATATATATATATCATCTTGATATAAAACTTCCATGGGCCCCAAAAACTTTTCAACGGTAAAATTCAATTCACACTGTTTCAGGTGGTGTGGTCCACTTGATCTTTGGATATGATTAATTTTTGTTGTAAAACCCTAAAATTAGATGATAAAAGAGATGGATGGTGTTGATACAATGCACGAATGAGAATAACGGTGGGCTCCACAGACTTTACTCATTACGCTTACCGTACTGAGGTAGTGCGCAAACCGCTTCCGTTTAACATCTCCGTTATAGTTTTTATTAAATGTACTTTTTCTAATATATTTAAAAATGAGTGCGGATCCTCTGCCTCCCGGAGGCAGGAACTCCCTGCCTCTCACGTTTTCATTGGTCAACGTCAGTATAAGTGCCATGTCATCAGATTTTTTAAATATATTAAAAAAATACAAAGTGACAATGTTGCAGTACAAAGTGACGGAGTTCAGTAGACAAAGTAACGGGGTTGCAGTACAAAGTGATGGGGTTCAGCAGACAAAGTGACGGGGTTACAGTACAAAGTGACGGGGTTCACTAGACAAAGTGACGAAGTTGCAACACTAAGTGATAGGGTTCAGTAGATAAAGTGACGGGATTCAGTACAAAGTGACGGGATTTAGTAGACAAAGTGACGGTGTGGATACAAAACATACATCATAGTGGGACCCATATAAATAAGTGATGACATCACTTCAGTAGCGAGTCTCATTGTTGGCACTGAATCACAAATGGAAATGAAAGCAGATTAGCTACTCCCCCCACCACCAGCCCGGTGGTGGTGGTGGTCGGTACTCTGTGGGCCCCACCATGATGTATGTGTTTCATCCATTCTGTTAATCTATTTTTACATATAATTTTAGGGGTTGACCCGAAAAATGAGAGGGATATAAATCTCATATGGACCACACCACAGGAAAACAATGGTGATTGGATATCTATCATTAAAGTCCTCCTAAGGCCCACCGTACTGTTTATTTGACATCCAATCTGTTGGTTTGGTCAAAAAGACCCAAATGAAGGGAAAAGCTTGATCCAAAACTTTTATGGCCCCCAAAAAGTTTTTAATGGTCAACGTTCATTCAACACTATTTCATGTAATGTGGTCCACTTGAGATTGGGTTATACGTCGTTTTTGGTCTCAGATCATAAAATGATCTAGAAAAATAAATGGACGGCTTGGATGAAACACATACATCATGGTGGGCCCACATAGTACCGAGTGGCAGGGGAGTAGCCAATCCGTTTCTAATGGAAACCGTGGACGCGGATTCACCGGGGAAAACCTTTTGCATGAAGTTCCAGCACTGGGATGTATGGTGGGGTCCACCATGATGTTTATAAGAATTCCAATCCATTCATCCATTTTTAGAGCTCATTTTAAGACATGTAACCAAAAATTAGGATGATCAAAAACTCAACTGGGCCATACAAGATGAAACTGTGTAGAAAGAAATTCCTACAGTTGAAGCCTTGCTAGGCGTCTTGATGTTTATATGCCATCCAAACTTTTAATAAGGTCATTTTTACTAGGATGAAGTGAAAACACCAAAATATTAGACTGATGCAAAACTTTTGTAGCCATATAAATATTTCGACGGTGGACACTAAATCCCCACCTCTCGTGTGGCCCATTTGAGTTTTGTATACACCTTAGTTTTGGTATTATGTCCTAAAATGATATCTAAAAATGGATAAACGGGTTGGATTTATCACAAACGTCGTAGTGGGCCCATCCAGAATCCTTGCGTAGGATCTTACTGCAAAAGGCTTTGGCAGGAAACCCGCGTCCCGTTAGACACGTGAAATCGAATTGCGTACGAGTCTTATTGTACTGAGTAAACTCTGTTGGGCCCCCTGTAAATTCATGTGGTTTATCCACGCCGTCCATCCATTTTTTCAGATCATTTTAGGTGTTGAGCCCAAAACTAAAGTATATCAAAAGCTCAAGTAGACCATACCAAAGGAAACGGTGGAAGTAGATTTTCACCATTGAAATGTTTCTAAGCCCCCATTGATGTTTATTTTTCATCCAAATTGTTCATAAGATCACAAAGACATGGATGAATGGAAAAAACAAATATCATCTTGATATAAAACTTCTGTGGGCCCCCAACAACTTTTCAACGGTAGAATTCAATTTACACTGTTTCAGGTGGTGTGGTCCACTGATCTTTGGATATGATTAGTTTTTGTTATAAAACCATAAAATTAGATGATAAAAGAGATGGATGGAGTTGATATAATGTACGGATGATGACGGTGGGCTCCACGGACTTTACTCAGTGCGCTTACCCTACTCATTTACTCGGCACGCAAACCGCTTCCGTTTAAAGTCTCTGTGATACTTCTCATTAAATGTATTTTTTTAATATATTTAAAAAATCTGATGACATGGCACTTATACTGATGTTGACCAATGAAAATGCGGGAGGCAGGGAGTTCCTGCCTCCGGGAGGCAGAGGATCCGCACTCATTTTTAAATATATTAGAAAAAGTACATTTAATAAAAACTATAACGGAGATGTTAAACGGAAGCGGTTTGCGCACTACCTCAGTACAGTAAGCGTAATGAGTAAAGTCTGTGGAGCCCACTGTAATTCTCATTCGTGCATTGTATCAACTCCATCCATCTCTTTTATCATCTAATTTTAGGGTTTTACAACAAAAATTAATCATATCCAAAGATCAAGTGGACCACACCACCTGAAACAGTGTGAATTGAATTTTACCGTTGAAAAGTTTTTGGGGACCATGGAAGTTTTATATCAAGATGATATTTTTTTTTTTTCCATTCATCCATGTCTTTGTGATCTTATGAATAGTTTGGATGAAAAATAAATATCATTGGGGGCTTAGAAACACTTCAATGGTGAAAATCAATACTTCCACTGTTTCCTTTGGTATGGTTTACTTGAGCTTTTAATATACTTCAGTTTTGGGCTTAACTCCTAAAATGATATGAAAATACGGATGATCGGTGTGGATAAACCACATGAATTCACAATGGGCTCAATAAAGTTTACTTAGTATGATAAGACTCGGTACGCAATCCAATTTCATGTTTTAGACGCCGATTTGCTGCCAGAGCCTTTTGCAGTAAGATCCTACGCAAGGATTCCAGATGGGGCCCACTGCGACATTTGTGATCAAACCAACCCATTCATCCATTTTTAGATATCATTTTAGGACATCATACCAAAACTAATGAATATACAAAACTCAAATGGGCCACACGAGTGGAAACAGTGGAGACTTAGTGTCCACCGTTGAAATATTTATATGGCCACAAAAGTTTTGCATCGGTCTAATATTTTGGTATTTTCACTTCATCCTAATAAAAATGACCTTATACACAGTTTGGATGGCATATAAACATCAAGAGGCCCAGGAAGGTTTCAACGGTATGAATTTCTTTCTCCACTGTTTCATCTTGTATGGCCCAGTCGAGTTTTTTATCATCCTAATTTTTGGTTACATGTCTTAAAATGAGCTCTAAAAATGGATGAATGGATTGGAATTCTTATAAACATCAAGGTGGACCCCACCATACATCCAGCACTGGAACTTCATACAAAACGCTTTCCCCAGTGAATTTGCGTCCACGGTTTCCATTGGAAACGTATTAGCTACTCCCCTGCCACTTGGTGTTATGTGGGCCCACCATGATGTATGTGTTTTATCCATGCCATCCATCTATTTTTCTAGATCGTTTTATGGTCTGAGACCAAAAATGAGGTATAATCCAATCTCAAGTGGACCACATTACATGAAACAGTGTTGAATGAACGTTGACCATTAAAAACTTTTTGGGGACCATAAAAGTTTTAAATCAAGCTGATCTTTGATTTTTCCCTTCACCTAGGTCTTTATGACCGAACCAACAGATTGGATGTCAAATAAACAGTATGGTGGGCCTTAGGAGGACTTTAATGATGTATATCCAATCACCATTGTTTTCCTATGGTGTGGTCCATATGAGATTTATATCCCTCTCATTTTTGGGATCAACCCCTAAAATTATATGTAAAAATAGATTAACGAAATGGATGAAACACATACATCATGGTGGGGAAGTGATGTCACCCATTTATATAGGTCCCACTATGATGTATGTTTTGTATCCACACCGTCCATCCATTTTGAGAGATCATTTTAGGGCATGAGCCAAAGAATGAATCAGATTCAAAACTCGAGTGGACCCCACCACATAAAACGGTGGAGAGAGTCACGCCCACCATTTATTACGACTGAATCCAATCCAATTAAACCTCGTCACTTTGTCTACTGAACCCCGTCACTGTCTACCGAAACCCGTCGCTTTGTATTACAACCTCGTCACTTTGTTTAGTGAACCCCGTCATTTTGTACTGCAACCGTGTCACTTTGTCTATTGAACTCCGTCACTTTGTACTACAACATCGTCACTTTGCCTATTGTATCCCGTCACTTTATGCTACAACCTTATCACTTTGTCTATTATACCCCGTCACTTTGTGCTGCAATCTAGTCACTTTGTCTAGTGACGCCGTCACTTTGTACTGCAACCTCGTCACTTTGTCTACTAAACCCCGTTATGTCTACTAAACCCCGTTACTTTGTACTACAACCTGGTCACTTTGTCTACTGTACCCCGTCACTTTGTACTGCAACCTCATCACTTTGTCTACTAAACCCCATTACTTTGCACTGCAACCTCGTCACTTTGTCTACTGTACCCCGTCACTTTGTACTGCAACCCCGTCACTTTGTCTACTGAACCCCGTCAGTTTGTCTAGTGAACCCTGTCACTTTGTACTGCAACCCCGTCACTGTCTAGTGAACCCCGTCACTTTGTACTGCAACCCCGTCACTTTGTCTACTAAACCTCATCACTTTGTACTGCAACATCGTAGTTTTGTACTGCAATCCCATCACTTAGTGTCCACCGTGATGTTTATAAAAAATCTAATCTATTCATCCATTTTTAGAGCTCATTTTAGGACATGTAATTAAAAATTAGGATGATCCAAAACTCAACTGGGTCATACAAGATGAAACAGTGGAGAAAGAAATTCCTACCATTGAAACCTTCTTAGGCGTCTTGATGTTTATATTGCATCCAAACCGTTTATAACGTCATTTTTACTAGGATGAAGGGAAAACACCAAAAAATTAGAAAGATACAAAACTTTTGTGGCCATATAAATATTTCAACGGTGGTCACTAAATCCCCACTGTTTCCTTTTGTGTGGCCCATTTGAGTTTTGTATACACCTTAATTTTGGTATAATGTCCTAAAATGATATCTAAAAATGGATGAACGGATTGGATTTATCACAAAAGTTGCAATGGGCCCTATCCAGAATCCTTGGACAGGAACATACCGCAAAGGAATAGGATTGGGTACTGAGTTACCAGTAGGCTTTTGTCGTACTGAGTAAACTCAGTTGGGCCTACTATGAATGTATGTGAGTTATCCACGCCGTCCATCCATTTTTCCAGATCATTTTAGTGGTTGATTCTAAAATAGAAGTATTCCCAAAGCTTAAGTGGACCACACTAAAGGAAACAATGCAAATAATGACTTCCACTGTTGAAACCTTGCTAGGGCCCACATTGTTGTTTATTTGTCATCCAACCTGTTCATAAGATTACACAGACATGGATTAAGGGAAAACACAAATATCAGCTTGATCCAAAACTTGTGTGGGCCCCAAGAAATTTTCAACGGCAGAATTTCAATTCACACTATCTCCCGTGGTGAGGTCTACTTGAGATTTGGATATATCTAATTTTTGGGATCAAGCCATATAATTATCTGTTAAAATGGATGGACGGAGTAGATAAAATATGCAAATCACGGTGGACCCCACATAGTTTACTCAGTACGCTTACCGTACTGAGTTACTCAGTACGCAATCCGCTTCCTACTGCAAAAGGCTTTGGCAGGAAATCCGTCCCCATGTCCGACGGAAACGGATTGGCTACTCCCCTGCCACCAACCCGATGGTTGTGGTCGTGCTCGGTGGGCCCCATCATTATGTATTTGTTTCATCCATTCCGTTCATCCATTTTTACGGATCATTTTAGGGCTTGTTTTTTTTAAAAAAAAAATGAGAGGTAAGTAAATCTCAGGTGGACCACATCACAGGAAACAGTAGTGATTGTATATCCACCATTAAAATTCTCTAAAGGCCCACTGTACTGTTTATTTGACATCAAATAAGTTGATTAGGTCGTACAGACCCAGATGAAGGGAAAAAACAAAGATCAGCTTGATAAAAAACTTGTATGGCTCTCAAAAAGTTTTTAATGGTCCACGTTCATTCAACACCGTTTCCTACAATGTGGTCCACTCGAGATTGGGATATACGTCATTGTTGATTTCGTACCATGAATTTACCTATAAAAATAGATGGACAGCATGGATGAAACACATACATCATGATGGGCCCACGGAGCACTGACCACTAGCCATTGGCCTGTGACATGGGGAGTAGCCAGTCCGTTTTCGTGTCTAACGTCTCCGTTATACGTCTTATTAAATATATATTTTTTAATATATTAAAAAAACTGATGACGTGGAACTTACAGTGATGTGGACCAATGAAAACGTTGGAGGCAGGGAGTTCCTGCCTCCGGGAAACAGAGGATCCTCACTCATTTGAATAATACTAAGCTCCGATGCCTGGGCTCTTATTTGTGGGAATAGGACCGTTGGGTATTGATTATTTGTAACCCTGGTTCCACTCCAAGTACTTGTGGGTTAAGCGTAACTACAAAGCCATTTATTGTACTCATCTTGGTGCATGCTTGAAATCCAATACATCTATCATTTTCTTATTATTAGTTTATCCTCGAGGCTAAAAATCAATCCAATCCAAAATTCAAGTGAGACACAACACCAGAAAAAACACCACCACCACTTATTACTCATGAAAGTGGGGTTTAACGTGTTAGAAAGCTCATTGATGTTACCAAGTTCTAAGGGGCCATCATGGTATATATGTAATGTCAAAACAGTTCATCCATTTGGCGAAATTGTTTTAGTGTTTGTTTTCAATTTACTGCTTGTAAATGTAGTCAAATAAGTAATCATTATTTACCATTGTACCTCTGGTATTTTATCTGTCTGATTTTAAAAGTGAATGATGAAATCTGTCATCACCATTAACTCCCTTTAATTTCTAATTGAAGAAGGGAAATACACGCTTTTTTATAGCATGGTGCTCCACATGACTATCAAGGCTGCATAGACGTCTTGTCTAAGCTGTTGGGGGCCTTGCACAAAACTTTAAGATCTAGCCTCTCGAAACAAACTAGAATTACGGAATAATAAAGCATTGAAATAAATCAAAGCATCAATCACACACCACACAAGAGATTTTTACGTGGAAAATCCTCAAATAAGTAAAAACCACGGGACCTCGTCCAGATCAACAATCCACTATGAAGTAGAACGTTACAACCTTCTTCGCTCATGCAGAGTGGATAAACAATAAGAGAAACAAAGAAAACGGAGAGATCTCACCGATTACGAGGACATAGAAGCGCTGAGATATGGATTGCACAGTAGACAACCTCCACGAGCATAACCTCCATTCTATAAGCTTCCTCTCTCTTTTTCTCTCTCTCTCTCTCACCTTTGATAGCCCTAAACCCTTTAGCAAATCACTTGTAAAGCTTTAGGAAACTCTCCCGTCGTACCTAGAAAGCCCTAAGAACTCCTATTTAAAGTTTTAGAAAACTCCTTTCCGCATCCCAGTTGCGAAAGGACTTGCAACACGAAATCTGCGCAAAATCGCGGAATAAATCTACGTAACCACGACTGGTCGTGCGCCACCCATAACCGGTTGAGCACTACCTACGACCGGTCGTGAACCACCCACGACCGGTCGAGCACCCCGGAGAAAATTAGTCCACACTCGCTGGACTTTGAGTCGTGTCAGGGCACGAACTCACGACTAGTCAAACACCAGCCCACGACCGGTCGAGCAGGGCTCGCGACCGGTCGACGACAGGTCAAAAAATCCCATCAAATCTCCCCCTTTTTGACCCAGGAGGGATTAACCTTCTTCAAGCCAGCCTGGTTTCTACAAACCTCAAACTTGCCCTTGAGTAAAGCCTTGGTCATCATGTCTGACCCATTATCGTCCGTGCGGACCTTCTCAAGCTGTAACACCTTCTGTTCCAAAGTATCACTGATCCAGTGATACCGAATCTCTATGTGCTTCGACTTGGAATGCTGACTTGGATTCTTACTCAAGTGTATAGCACTTTGACTATCGCAATAGACTACTTGCTCCTACTTTAGGCTAAGTTCCTGTACGAACCTCTTCATCCAAAGCATCTCTTTACATGCCTCTGTGACTACAATGTACTCGGCTTCTGTCATCGACAATGCTACGACCTTCTATAGCTTGTTCTGCCAAGAAACTGCTCCCCCTCCAAACGTGAACATGAACTCCAATGTAGACTTCCTGGAGTCTATCTCACCTGTCATATCTGCATCTGTGTAGCCCTCTAACACAGGTTTACCGTCACCATAGCATAGGCTCAACCTGGATGAGCCTCTTAGATACTGCAGTATCCACTTAACCACTGTCCAATGCTCTTTGCCAGGATTGGAAAGATACCGGCTGACAACACCAACCGCATATGCTATGTCTGGGCGTGTACACACCATAGCATACATCAAACTTCCTACAGCCGACGCGTAGGGTATCTTTTACATCTCATCCACCTATGCCTTCGTCTTGGGACGTTGTCTGTCGCTCAATTTAAAGTGACCAATCAGTGGAGTACTGACCGGCTCCGTTGCAATCATATTGAACCGCTCTAGGACTTTCTCAATATACCGCTCTTGTGACAGCCAAAGCTTCATGTTGCTTCTGTCACGGGTTATCTCCATTTCTAAGATCTGTCTAGCCGGGCTCAAGTCTTTCATCGCAAAAGACTTGCCCAACTCCTGTTTCAGCCTGTCAATCTTCTTGATGTTTTTTTCCATGATGAGCATGTCATCAACGTATAAAGCAGAACTAAAAAATCACCATCTGAGAACTTACACGTGAACACATAGTGGTCCGACTCCGTTCTGTCATACCCATGTTTCAACATAAACGAGTTAAGCTTCTTGTACCATTATCGTGGAGTTTCTTTCAACCCATACAAGCTCTTCCTCGACCTACACACCATATGCTCTTTGTCTTTGACTTCGAACCCCTCTGGTTGGTGCATGTAGATCTCTTCTTTCAGGTCACCATGGAGGAAGGCAGTTTTAACATCTAACTGCTCTATCTCCAGATCCATGCTAGCCGCCAACCTAAGCAACACTCGTATAGATGTCATCTTCACCAGTGGTGAGAATATCTCCTCGAAGTCTATGCCTTTCCTCTGACCAAACCCTTTCACCACAAGTCTGACCTTGAACCTCATCTGTGAATTCTTCTGCTCAACCTTCTTTCTGAACACCCATTTGTTGGTCAAAGCTTTCTTGCCCTTAGGCAATTTCACCATGTCATAGGTGTGATTCTTATGCAAGGATTTCATCTCCTCTTGCATAGCTTCCAACCACTCCCCCTTATACTCGTCGGCTAGGGCCTCGGAATAATTTTCTGGCTCTCCCCCATCAGTCAACATAATGTACTCATGTGGCGAGCACCTCTTGGATGGCTGTCTGTCCCTAGATGACCTCCTCACTGTGGCTCAACAAGTGGATCAAATGGGGGCTGCTCCCCTGGTCCATTTTATGAAGGAACTCCCTCGTCCTCTGCACCTTGCTGTACTCCCCCGTCATCAGGCACCACGGGAGGAATAATCAGATTCATGTCATCTTGCTCACCTGAACTAGGTTGATTCTTCTCTGGCTTACCAATGTCTTCTATACACTGATCTTCAAAGAAAACCACATCTCTGCTCTTGACGTGCTTCTTCTCGGTCGGATCCCACAATCTGTAATTGAACTTTTCATCACCATACCCTAAGAACACACACTGCATGATCTTCATATCGAGCTTGGACCTCTCGTCCTTTAGTACGTGAACAGATGCCCTGCATCCAAACACCCTGAGATGACTGTACGATGGATCATGTCCAGTCCACACCTTTTGAAGTACTTCTCCATTCAACAGGGCTGATGGAGACCTGTTTATCAAATACACCATCGTGTGCATTGCTTCTTCCCAGAACGTCTTGGGCAATTTCGTATGAGATAACATGCATCTGATTTTCTCTACAATGGTGCGATTCATTCGCTCAGCTACACCATTATGCTGGGGGGTCTTGGGAACCGTCTGTTCATGCCGTATACCCAAGGACTTGCAGTACTCATGAAAGTCGCTAATGTATTCAACAATTGTCAGTGCGGATGCACTTCAATAATCTACTTGTCTCTCTCTCGACCATAGCATGAAACAATTTAAACACACTAAAGATCTCGTCCTTGGATTTCGAAGCATAAACCCAAACCCAAACCCTCCTAGATGCATCATCTATAAAAGTAACAAAATACAATGCCCCACCCAAGGTTTTTGTCCTCATAGGACCACAAACATCAGAATAAATCAAATCTAATGCATGTACTTTATTAACATGAGAAATAGATTTAATAAATGAAACTCTATACTGTTTCCCTGATAAACAACCAATACAGGTTTTGAGAGGTATACCAGTCACGTCTGGAAGGAGCTGCTTCCTCGCTAGTAGCTGAAGCCTTTTTTCACTCATGTGGCCTAGACGCCTGTGCCACATGTCAATAGCTGAATCTTTTGCTGCGTTCAACCCACCCTTGCACATACTGACACTTGCCTTGTAAAGGGTGCAACACTTCTTTCCTCTGGCTACAATCAACGAACCCTTGATGAGCTTCAGCGTCCACTAGCAAAACAGCTTTCATAGTCATCATCATCCAGCCTTCCCGTCGACATCAAGTTGAGGCGAAGGTCTGGGATATGTCTCACATCCCTGAGAACCAATGTGCAGTCCACATCAGTCTTCACACAAATATCACCGACTCCCACGATTTTCGATACGCCAGAATTTCCTATTTTCACGGTCCCATAGTCACCTGACTTGTAGCTTGTGAAGAAGTCCCTGCGTAGAGTCGCATGAAAAGAAGCTCCCAAGTCTATCACTCAGTCGGTGTCCTGACTCGTAGCCGTGAGATATACATCATGATCTACAGAAAGAATAACTACAACGTCACCATCTCAAGCAACTGCAGTGGAATCTGATTCATCTTCCTTCCCTTTTCCTTTCTTGTCGTTCTTCTTACCACGACATTCATGCTTGTAGTGGCCCTTCTTGCCACAATTCCAGCAATCAATATCCTTTCTGTTACTCGACTTGCCTCTTGATTTATCTCAGGCCTTCGCGCCCTTCATGTTCTTTCCTCTCCCCCTCCATTCTACGATATCCACTGTTTTATTTAAACTTTAAAGACCAAGGAGAATGCAGCTAATTGACCTTGAATGATCAAGTATTCTCATTATCTTGCACATTACTTTGTTGGCTAGATATAAAGAGACCAGGAAAAACCAAAAAAAAAGGTGGGTTTTGATATCTCTTATCAAGCAATGCACAATAAAGAATGCAAATGGATAAAATTTTAGGGGATAGGAAAAGGGTATATGCTTAAGGAAACTTTGAAATCAGGAATATTTGTAACATTTGAAGTTTTAACTAGGAGACAATTTTGGCATGTGCTGACATCCAGATCTTGGCAAAAAAAAAAAAAAACAGAATAGATTTATTTTGGATCGGTTGGTTTATTTATTCAGGATGAAGTGGAAGTTTGTTTACTGAAATAAATGGTCTTCTCCTTTAGCTTACTCCATTGAGAAACAAATTGCATGGTGGATGATACAAGTCAAATTGGATGTGGCTAGTCCTGCTCTATTTGCGTTGTGGCTAACAGTGGGGTGTGTGTACTAACGTGCTAACTAAAAAAAAAAGTCCTGCTCTATTTGTTGTTGCCTCTTATTATTTATATCTTGAAAGGATAGTGTCCTGGTTTCTCACCTTCCATGAAGTTGTTGTCACTGATGTCAAATGTTTTAGAAATTTACTTTTTGGATGCCAGTTCGGACTCCGCCCTGCGTATTTCATTCTGATGAGATTCTTTCTCCTTTGGCAGTCGAAACCAGTTAGTGTGGTCATCGATTTCACCGACCCGTCAATGGTTTATGACAATGTGAAACAGGTTGGTTTTGTTTAGAACTTAGAACTTGAACTTGTCATGTGGCATGTTATTAACATATACTCACAGAGATAGGAATTTCCTGAATAATCCACCATTCAATATACTTCGTGCTATGTAGTTTTTTGATTCGGTGACTTTCAATCGCAGGAATTTCCCGTGTCTTGAATTACATTGATTTTTTCTCTATTTTTCTTATTTTATTATATTGCAATATGTCAATTGATGTCATTTCATCATCCATACGATTGTGGCCCACAACATAGAATAAGAAATCCCATTTGATATCTTCTATCAATTTAACAAAAGCCTTAAAAATAACAAAAGCCCTAAAAATCCAAAATCATAAATCACAGTTTCAATAAAAACCCAAATGGTAGAATCCACAACAGTGAGCAATTCTGGAATTGAATCAAGGCGCTACATCTAAAACCAACAAAAACCCTAGATCAACATACCATATATCAAGCACACACAGCATACATCAACGACATTTCAATCAATAGCCAGATGGCAGAATCCACCAAACAGTGAGTTATTCTCAGATTAAATCAAGACCATTGATCTAAAAACAACAACAACAACAACAACAACAAAAGAAAAAAGAAAAGAAAAAGACAGAGAAAAAGAAAAATACACTACAGAATCAGCAGAACCTCATAAAATACTTCAAAAGATACACATTGTTGGAGAGAGAGAGAGACCTTCGATGGGAGAATGCCTGTCAGCGTGGAGGGGGGAGAGAGAGAGAGATGACTGATGTGTTTTGTTTGGTTTGTGTGCTGCAAATTGATATTGGTTTGTGTCAAGCAAATTGATATGCATGTGTTGAATTTTTGTAACCAAAAACATGATCTTTGCACTAACAATAACATGCTTTATAACTTGTAGGTGAATAAGTATGCTTGTCTTTGGATAGAAATTTCACATGATAGTAATTGTTATCTATTGCATACCAAATTTTAAGAAAAAAAAAATGGAGGTTCTTGATTTGTACGTTTTATAGTTACAGCCTGCAAAAAAAAAAAAGGAAAAACGAAAGAAAGAAATAAGGAAATGCTAGGTAGGCTGGTTATCTAATTTTTTAAATTATTTATGGGTTTTTTTTTCAGGTCGTCTTCTTCTTGCATTACTTGCTTTTGAAAGATTATTGTTATTTGTGTCAATCTCATTTTTGGGGCAGATAATTTGTATTATTGTAATATGTGAATTTTATTATTTGCATTAAATAAAACAGGATGATCAGTCGATTTAGGGGACTGAAATACCAATGATTATTTATTATTGTAATTTCGTGGAGCTTCTTCTTTTGCAGGTTGATATAGTGGCAAGCATGCTCAATTACTTCTTATGGATGATCTGGAGGTCGCGTGGATCGACGGGGAAGTGACTGAAATCCATGGCCACGATGCCACGATCATTACAACTAATGAGAAAACAGTAAGAACTTCTGATCATATTGATTTTCTTATTAAAAATTCTGTTAGAAACAAAGACAACTGTGGATGCTTTTTTACACACTTGTATCTGCAATTGGCATAGCTGGGAATGTTATTTAAACTGTGGATGACCACCATATGAGTGGGTCAGTCTGATTATTTTTTTTTGCATATGCTCTTCTTCCATATGATTGTTTGCTCTGTAACATGTGTTCCTTTTGGTGGCAATATTCTAATCTTTTCTTGTTAGCAGAGAACACTGATGAACCAAGAAGTCTGAACTGTGCAGTCAGTCCAAACCTTCAAGCCAATATTAAATGAAAATGGTGATTTCATATCTAGGATAAAATCTGATTTGCATTTGTAATTTGTCAACAATCTCACAAGTTCTCATTTTATTGGATCCTGAACCAAGTGGAAGTTCCTAACCATCCACTCTTTGGCATTTTTAACAGACTATTGCTGTATTTTTTTTCCTTGACCGTTTACTCTAGGGATATAAAATGAAAGATCAGGAACGTCTCTATCAGAGGGCATCTTCCATCCACACTGAGATTCATTAGATTTATAGTGTGGATTATCACTTGCCCCATTTGGATGGAATGAGTGCATCATCACAGTTTTTGCATTTATGTATTTATATTTTGTTGATGAATTACTTTACTATGAATAATTGCACATCATTTTTAGGCTTTAACCAGAGATTTAATTTGTACTCTCTAGATTTTATAGGTGATGCTGCTTGCACATTTCAGGCGATTGATGAGAGAGTTTACACATATGCATGACCAAGCTGCTCATCCAACCTGATTCTTGGACCAAGCATAGGTTGTGGGTAAGTTTTACTAACATGTGTGTGAAGCATTGCCTAACCAAATGCAGCCACATGCACCAGTATATTTTTCAATAATTTGGATATTTATAGGATAGTTATAAGACCAGCCATGCTTTATGGGACAGATGTTGAGAAGTTAAGAAACAACATGTTCATAAGATGTGTAGCTGAAATGAGGACGTTGAGATGTATGAGTGCAAAGACAAGGATAGACTTAGAAATGGATGCATTTGTGGGAACTTAGGAGTAGCACCAATATGTAATAAGATGTGGGAAAGTAGACGTAGAAGTTTTGGTTATGTGCAACGGAGACCAAGAAATGCGTCGGTTTGGAGTGAGTTGGTGCAAGTTGAAGCTCTAAAAGGAGAAAGGAAGGCCCAAAAGGATGTAGGTGGAGGTAGTAAGAAAATACTTAATGGCCTATGGTCTAACTGAAATTATGGCCCTTGATAGAATGGAATGGCAGAAAAGGATTGGCTAGCCAACCCCAATTAGTTAGAATAAGGCGTAGATAATAATGTAGCCATGATTTATTTGACTTGGTTTTCCTAGGAATAGTTAGCTTGTGTAGTTGAAATGGTGATATCTGAGTCTGGTCTGTCTACTGGGTTATGTCTTGCTCTATTGAAGATCTTCAGAGGAAAGGATGGAGACTCGTATTGTTGGCAACTTTGTGGTTCCTAGGGGGAGAGGAATGATTAATGCTTTTGTAATAAAAATATTGTGGTTGCCGGGGTTCTAAGCAAAGTCATTCAGCTCTTTAGGTATTGGGTGCCTTAAAAATGCATATTTCTGTGATCATGGTTGTTGGTGTTCAGTGGAGATCTTTGTTAGCTGGAATAATCATGTACAATTCAAATATACAGGAAGAAAGGACTGCAGCAATCTCACTGGCCAGCAAAATGGTTGAATCTCTGAAGTTTCAGCCCGTTCAGGTATTATTTTCTGTTGTATAGGATGTCTTGCTTAATATTTAAAAAAAATAAAAATAAAAATAATCTTTTAAAACTTTTTTTTTTAATATTGGTACTTCATGTTTCCTGGATCTGCATTTACAGGCTCGCATCTTCGAAGGCAAGGAACCTATTCAGTTCTTTTCTATCTTTCAGAGCTATGTTACTTAAGGTTTGTTAAAATATTGAGATGTACAACGTGTAAACGGACTCCATTTTTATTTTTATTTCTTGATAGGTCTTTGATGTTTGTCAAACACTGATAGATTTGAAACTTCACAGGGTGGTGTTAGCTCTGGATATAAGAACTACATAAAAGTGATCCTTAAAGTTCTTGTGGAATTGTTCATTTCAATCATGGATGCCCGAATCTTTTTCATCTTTCCAGCACTTTATTGTGTTCTTTATCATTTATATTACGTTTTTCCTGTGGATCATTCAGTGTGGTATAAGGCTAACGTGGGCTTGATCTATCCAATGGAATGCTTGTGCCTTTTTCCCTTTTCTAGTTTATGCTCATATTTTCTTCAATGATGCATCCCATTTTAAGCAGAGAATCATTCTAGAGACTCTTTTTTTCTTTTTCTTTTCTTAAATGACAGCATTTTTCTATTTTCTTTGAATTTTTTTTTTGAATGTCTTTTTTTTTTACAATTTATTTACTGAATTAGAAATTTGTCACGTGATCAGAAGCCCAAAAGGCGAACACCCACATCACATGGAAGAAGGTCTAGCGTGCTAGGCAAATCCCAACGTTCCGAAAGCATGTCCTTCAGTCCTGATAGAGTTCGAGTAAGAGGCAGGTCCCTTGCCTTCACCGCGCTTGCTGCCAATTTCGAGAGCCCAAATGCAAGGAACCTTTCTACTTCACCTCCAGTCATTAGAAAGTTGTATCCAAAATCTGTGACACCAGACTCTGCAAACCTGTCTCCCATATCAGCAGCAATAGTAGTCCTATTTTGATTTTGCAATGAAACATCTTCAATCACATTATTTTCTTATGTTTTTATTTGGATTAATCTCTATTTTGATGGAATGCAATAAACTTCTGTTAATTTATTTCCCCTTTTCCTAAATTTCGTGTTTATCAGGGTTTAAAATTGTTCCTAAAATTCTGTCTTAAAATCTTACCATTGGCAACATTAAGAGTACTTTTGTTCCTAAAATGTGACCGTTGGCACTAGAGCGGTTTAAAACCGTTCCTGAAATTCCGTACCCAAAACAGTTACGTACCGTTCATTTTATCACGCCGCCTCATTTAGGAACGGTTTAAAACCGTTCCTAATTAACGATTTTGGTGTAGCAAGAAGAGCATAACCACTTTATCGTATCACATTTTCAAGTGAATCCACCACTCCAACTGTTAAACAATCATATCATATCCTCAAGTGCAACCTCATCATACAGTCTATAAAGTGTTTCACATTCTCAACTGGAACCGCATCACACTATCACACAATCATATCATATGCATCCTTAAGTGTAACTTCATCATATAGTCCATCAACTGTATCATAATCTCAAGTGGAATCACATCACACTATCGTCTCAACTATGTCATGCACTCAAGTGCAACCTAATCACATAGTTCATCAACCATATCATATCCTCAAGTGTAACCACATCATATTATCATACAACCATTTCATATCCTCAGGTGCAAACTCATCACACTGTCTATCAATCGTATCATATTCTCAAGTGGATATATACCTCATCACACTATCACACTACCATAGCACATCGTTAAATACAACTTCATCACGTTGTCCATCAACCGTATCACATTCTCAAGTGGACACATCACACTCACATAGCCACATCAACCACATATCATATCCTTAAATGTAACCTCATCACATAGTCCTTTAATTTCTTTTATTCTCATGTATAACCTCATCACACTGTTGCACTACAATATCATATCCTCAAGTGTAACCTCATCACAGTCCTTCAATTTCTTTCATTCTTAAGTATAACCACATCACACTGTCGCACTACAATACCATATCCTCAAGTGTAACCTCATCACGTAGTCCTTCAATTTCTTTCATTCTTAAGTGTAACCCCATTATATTGTTGTACTACAATATTATATCCTCAAGTGTAACCTCATCACACTGTGATAGCATGATGTGGTTATTCTATTTGAGAATGTGATGCGGTTGATGGACTTTGTGATGAGGTTACACTTGACGATGTGATATATATGTTTGTGTGATACTATTATGTGGTTCCAATTGAGAATATAATAGGGTTGTTTATTTTGCAAAGATTATAATTTATTTTTATATATCTAGTTTTCAATCTTCATTCATTTAAATCCTTCAAAAGAAATAATGAAAAAGAAAGAAAATAAAAATTCAGAGGTCCTAAAAAAAAAGTAGCAACTACCTAAGTAGATTCAAGTGATAAATGTTAGTTAAATGTAGGGTCATATCACTTGGTGAATAAAATGCTATATTTGGATGTTCAATTGAATTATAACAATACAATACAATAAAGTAAATAACGAAAGTGGGTTCCATTCCATTCACAGTCGATGTTATTGTGGTTACTAAACAACAAAGTTGGAGCTAATAGTTAGCTACATTCCATTCACATTCAAGGACTTACACCTTACTGTGGTTACTTGCATGTTCAACTACCAAAATGGACTAAACTATTTAGCTTACCATTTTGCTGAGAATCATTCCATATTAACATCTTAATAAACATCACCCTCAACTCACATCAATTGCAATTCAATACATAAGCATTGAGATGTGTTTGTAAATCATCAAAAGTAAGCACCGACTAATTGTAAGAGCCTCAAGAGCCTCCAACAATCTCCAAACTTGTCACTTGCATAACTCAACTTCCTTTGTCATTATCACATTTCAAAAGTAAAAATTCAATATATGGATGACATTCAAATGCATCCATAAGTAAAATTTCAATATTTAATTTCATCAATTTTCAAAATTATTGTACATGAATTTTTACAAACCCACGAAAAAAAATAAGCCTCACCTATCATATAATGCACCTAAATAAGACAAAATATACATGAATTCAAGCGGGCCCAATAAAAAAATAAATGGGGTTCACATTTCTCACTTATCATATTATGCACCTAAAATGCACATAATGTACATGAGCTAAGAATTTTTTTTTTCTTTTCAATTATTTATTTTGAGAGATTTAAATGAATGAATATAAAAAATTAGATATATAAAATTAACTATATCACATCCTCAAGTGCGACATCACCACGTAGTCCATCAACCGTATCACATTCTTAAGTGTCACATCACACTGTCACAACCATATCATATCCTCAAATGCAACATCATCACATAGTTCATCAATCGTATCACATTTTTAAGTAGATATACTTTATCACACTATTACACAAATATATCATATCCTCAAGTGCAATCTCACCACATAATTCATAAACCGTATAACATTTTTACGTGGATATACTCACACTATCACACAACCATATCATATCCTTAAGTACAACCTCATCACATAATCCGTCAACCATATCATATTCTCAAGTATAACCATATCACACTATCACTCAACCATATAATATCCTCAAGTGTAACACTTTCATATAGTTCATCCACTGTATCACATTCTCAAGTGGAGCCACATCACTCTCACACAACCATATCATAAATCTTCAAGTACAATCTCATCATATAGTCCATCAACCGTATCACATTCTCAAGTGGAACCACTTCACATTATCATACAATCATATCATATCCTCAAGTTTAACATCATCATATAGTCCTTCAATCATATGACATTTAAAAAAAAATAAAAAATTCCATTGAAAAACAGGAAATTACAGAGACAGATTTCGAGTCTCCCCTGGAAAAAAGGACCTAATGAGGCCTATCATGTGAAAAAAAAATACAAAGCAAGAGGCGCCAAACAAAACGCAAAAGACGAAGCCACCGATGAGCTAAATTCCTCTAATCGACCCCAGCCTGACCTTATCTAGGAAGAGGAGACCACGGATTCTGGGCGGGAGATCATAGAGCCGATCAAACGAAGCAGAGGACTGACTTTCGCTTCCCTGGTGGGCTAAAGCATCCGCCGGGGTGTTCCCCTCCCTGAAAATATGAGCGATCAAATGAGCTAATGCAATCATATGACATTATTCAATTTGGAACCACTACACACTGCCACACAACCATATCATATCCTCAAGTACAACCTCATCACATAATCCATCAACCATATCATATCCTCAAGTGTAACCTCTTCATATAGTTCATCAACCGTATCACATTCTCAAGTGGAGCCACATCACTCTCACACAACCATATCATAAATCCTCAAGTACAATCTCATCACATAGTCCATCAAATGTATCACATTCTCAAATGGAACCACTTCACATTGTCATACAATCATATCATATCCTCGAGTTTAACATCATCATGTAGTCTTCCAATCATATGGCATTATTCAATTTAGAACCACTACACACTAGCACACAATCTCATCATATCCTTAAGTACAACCTCATCACATAATCCATCAACCATATCATATTCTCAAGTGTAACAATATCACACTATCACTTAACCATATCATATTCTCAAGTATAACCTCTTCATATAATTCATCAACCGTATCACATTCTCAAGTGGAGCCACATCACTCTCACACAACTATATCATAAATCCTCAAGTACAATTTCATCACATAGTCCATCAACCGTATCACATTCTCAAAGAGAACCACTTCACATTATCATACAATCATATCATATCCTCAAGTTTAACATCATCATATAGTCCTTCAATCATATGACATTATTCAATTTGGAATCACTACACACTGCCACGCAACCCTATCATATCTTTAAGTACAACCTCATCACATAATCCATCAACCATATCATATTCTCAAGTGTAACCATATCACACTATCACTCAACTATATCATAACCTCAAATGAGGTATATATCCACTTGAGAATGTGATACGATTGATGGACAACGTGATGAGTTTGCACCTGACACTACTGTATCACATTCTCAAGTGGATCCACCACACCATACTGTCACACAACCATATTATATCCTCAAGTGCAACCTCATCACAGTCTACAAAGTGTCAGGTGATACAGTGGGGCGTACCATTTGAAAGGTCTGATTTTGTATTTACCTCTGATTCAATGGCCCCACCCTAACAAAGCACAATACAAACAAGAGAGTTATTTGATACTCCGGCTGCCTTCTAACGCTTGATACGCAGGAGCACAGAAATCTTGGTTCATGGACCCATATTCGGACGGTTTAATTTTAATTACTTGCATGCCACGTATGCAATTTCTAAGTGCCAGTGTATCATTATTACCCTCTACCAGAGTATCAAACTATTTCCCTGTGGTCTCGCCATATCATAATCCATCTGAAGTTGGTTGTCTTGACAAACAGTACAGTCCACAGGTCAACGTACCTGATTAGATCAAGTTCGTTCATCAGTGACCCACTCAGCCCATCAAGTGACCAAATACATCTTACCAAATCCAGACCATTAGAGATCCTTCTAAACTATCCATATTCTACATACAATGCAATCCACCCCTGATGAGTGGACCGTCCTGATTTCTGGGCTACCATTTTTCAAAGTGGGGGCCTTGCTGAACATACGATCAAGATCTCATATTAAAGTGTGGCCCACTAAAACAATCCAATCAGGTCAGTCCTCTAGATGGAAGTTTAGGTTCTTAGAAAATTATTTCGGCTTCCTAAACGGACGCCATATCATTTTACGGTAGGAGGCTAAAAATGAGATAGATAAAAGTTGCAGGTGGACCACATTACAAGAAACAACAGTAATAGAATGGCCAACATTAAAAAGTTCTTATGGGGTTATGAAAATTTTGGATCAAACTGATGATTTTCTTTTCCCTTCATCTAGGCCCGTGTGACTTAATCAACAGATTTCATGGCAAATAAATATCATGATAGGCCTAGGAAGATTTTAATGGTGGTATTCAATCACCACTGTTTTCTTATGACGTGATCCATATGAGACTTAAATATGCTTTATTTTTGGGCTTACCCTTAAAATAAAGATGCAAAAATGAATAGACAGCGGGGATGAAACTCATATATCATGATCATGGTGGGAGCCATAGGTCACCGTCGACGTTGCTACTGTCATAGCATGGAATCCTCTTAAAAGGAGAAAAGGAGTACATGCACATGTTACTACAAGGAGTGAAGAAAAGGGAGCAAATTAAAAAGAAAATGAGAGACAAAAAATCCATGTTACTTGAGACCCAACTTCCAATAGAAACTAATAAAATACAAATAACCCATGTCATTTGAGAGAGCTCATCACTTGTAAAGGAAACATGAATCATAATAAAGGGCAATAAAAGAATTTTTTAAAAAAAAAATGAAAGAAGTATAAACTTACAGTCCAATAAGTGAAGAGCCTTGTGTTGTTGTCTCCATAAAGATATGGGCTGACCTGTTTTTGCATTGTTAACGCATTAGGAAATGGATTTGGGTCTGCATTGTTAAGCAACAATCCACATTAAATTTGCATGTGTGGCCCACCTGATGAACTGACTGGCCTGATGTTTGGGCCAGAGAATGAACTTACCAATTTCATAAATACCAGACTTTATTGCTGCCACAACATCGGCTACTGCTTGAAGTCCAGATGCGCATTGCCTGTTCACCATCTTGATTGGCACACTCTCTACAAGAATGGCTAAGCATGTGCACCTGCATGTGGATCGGCAGGGGCACAGGGCCCCAGACGCATGTGCAATTAGCAAACCTCCCAAAGCCCAATTGTCAGAGTCCAAAACAACCCTTACTCAATTTACTACCATAACATGACTTTCTAAACATAAAACATCCCAAAACATGCATAAATTCATGTAAAATTTTCTTGAAATCAGAAAATTAACACAATCTAAAATTAGAAAGAAATCAACTTAGATTGGCTGTTAAAAAAAAGAAAAAAAGAAAGAAAAACTTCTCAATAAGGTAACTTGCAAACCCAGCAAAACTTAGAAGCTATCTTTGACTTGAATTTACGAAGAAACTAATTTAAATAAATCTTGGAACTCTAGATTAGAAAATTACAAGAACTCCAAGCCAAAGCCCAAACTGGAAACCTTCCTAATCATATCACTACCCGATTTGGCTCTTGGTGGGACCCCAAATGATGAACTCGTCCAACAAAAATCTATTGCAAACTTGCTAATGTCGCGTTCATTAGTTAATCCGCATCCGTAGACACCTCTCATAGGCACGCACGCCACGCATGCGAAACGTCATTTTCAAACAAAACTACACTCGTTATTTTCAAATCTCATGTGGCCACTTCATTCCCCCACTCTCTCCCTCGATTTCCCCACTCTCACCTCTCCATCTCTCTCTCTTGAAGCAAAAAAAATAAATAAAAAAAAATCTCTTTTATGTTTTTTCAATCCATCTTCCATTTTCTTCTTAACAAGAAAATCCATATTTACTAATATTCTCATTTTCCTATTTTTCAAAAGAATGAGTTCGGACTCCAAAAGCGTCGCGACACTTGTACTTTCAGCCCAAACCCTAACCAAGAAGGACTCCAAAATTACCAAACTACCACTGTGCGGGAACCCCCCAAATCTAGGAAAATCTAATGACCTGCAGTCAACTATTGTACAGTATATGAACCTCAACGGCACATCCTACAATCATATCCCATATAAAAAATAATTATAATAAAGAACAGATTTTTTTAGATAATCAATGCATCGAAAGCTAGAAACAATAGTTGATTTCTACTTTCTAGAGAAGTTTGCAACAAAAGATGAATTCAGGTGGAAATTTTACGGGATCGGAAATAACACTTTATTTGGATAATAAGTGACATGAAATATACACCAAGCGTTCTAGATTAGTCGTGTTTTTTATTAGGACTGTCACTCCATACAAGTTGCCCTAAAATTCAGCAGGAGTGCACCCATGAAACTCAGCCCACCACAAAGATTTATTGGGACAACAAAGCAAGCAAAAATGGAGTCCATTTGGCAGTCCCCAAATTCAGGTTTCAGCGGTTATGATGCATAGAAATGTCTCATTATGACATGCTCAGAATTTTTATTAGCAAATAGGAAATTTTTCTTGTGCAAACTTTGAAAAACTTCTTATTCCATAAATAAAACGTGGATCTGGGAAACTTAGTGTCATCCACTCCCTATTCATTACAGCCGAATCTCGATTAACCAACGGGTCCATTTTCAACCTGCACCTTACCAAAAATTAAAGTTGGAAATTAGCTTTACCAAAAACATGAGTATTTTTGCTTGAGAATGTGATATGGTTGATGGACTACGTGATGAGGTTGCACTTGAGGATGTTATATAGCGGTGTGATAGTGTGATGTGGTTATACTTAAGAATATGATACGGTTGATGAACTATGTAATTAGGTTGCACTTGAGGATATGATATGGTTGTGTGACAGTGTGAAGTGGTTCCACTTGAGAATATGATACGGTTGATGGACTATGTGATAAGGTTACACTTAAGGATATAATATGGTTGTATGATAGTACGATGTGGTTACATTTAAGAATATGATACGATTGATGAATGTGATTAGGTTGCACTTTAAGATATGATATGGTTGTGTGGCAGTGTGTAGTGGTTCCAAATTGAATAATGTCATATAATTGAAGGACTATATGGTTCCACTTGATATGGTTCCAAAGTTGTATGACAGTGTAATTATGTTACACATGAAAATATGATACAATTGATGGACTATGTGATGAGATTATACTTAAGGTGTTGATATAATATTGCCCCGGTGTGATGGGGTTACACTTGAGAATGTGATACAGTTGATGGGCTAAGTGATGAGGTTACCCTTAAGGATATGATGTAGTTGTGTGATAATGTGAAGTGGTTCTACTTGAGAGTATGATATGGTTGTGTGACAGTATGATAAGGTTGTGCTTGAGGATATGATATGGTTGTGTAACAGTGTGATATGGTTCCACTTGAGAATGTGATATGGTTCCACTTGATATGGTTCCAAAGTTGTATGACAGTGTGATTATGTTACACTTGAAAATATGATACAATTGATAAGGTTGTGCTTGAGGATATGATATGGTTGTGTAACAGTGTGATATGGTTCCACTTGAGAATGTGATATGGTTCCACTTGATATGGTTCCAAAGTTGTATGACAGTGTGATTATGTTACACTTGAAAATATGATACAATTGATGGACTATGTGATGAGATGAGACTTAAGGTGTTGATATAATATTGCCCCGGTATGATGGGGTTACACTTGAGAATGTGATATAGTTGATGGGCTAAGTGATGAGGTTACCCTTAAAGATATGATGTAGTTGTGTGATAGTGTGAAGTAGTTCTACTTGAGAGTATGATATGGTTGATAGACTATATGATAAGGTTGTGCTTGAGGATATGATATGGTTGTGTGACAGTGTGATATGGTTCCACTTGATATGGTTCCAAAGTTGTATGACAGTGTGGTTATGTTACACTTGAAAATATGATACAATTGATGGACTATGTGATGACATTATACTTAGGTGATGTTTGTTAAGATGTTAAAATGGAATGGTTCTCAGGAAAATGGTAAGCTAAATAGTTTAGTCCATTTTGGTAGTTGAACATGCAAGTAACCATAGTAAGGTGTAAGTCCTTGAATGTGAATGGAATGGAGCTAACTATTAGCTCCAACTTTGTTGTTTAGTAACCACAATAACATCGATTGTGAATGGAATGGAACCCACTTTCGTTATTTGCTTTATTGTATTGTATTGTTATAATTCAATTGAACATCCAAATACGACATTTTATTCACCAAGTGATATGACCCTACATTTAACTAAAATTTGTCACTTGAATCTACTTAGGTAGCTGCTACTTTTTTTTTTTCGGACCTTTGAATTTCTATTTTCTTTCTTTTTCGTTATTTCTTTTGAAGGATTTAAATGAATGAAGATTTAAAACTGGATATATAAAAATAAACTATAATCTTTGCAAAATAAACAACCCTATTATATTCTCAACTGGAACCACATCATAGTATCACACAAGCATATCACATCGTCAAGTGCAACCTCATCACAAAGTCCATCAACCGTATCACATTCTCAAATAAAATAACCACATCATGCTATCACAGCGTGATGAGGTTACACTTGAGGATATGATATTGTAGTGCGACAGTGTGATGGGGTTACACTTAAGAATGAAAGAAATTGAAGGACTATGTGATGAGGCTACACTTGAGGATATGATATTGTAGTGCAACAGTGTGATGAGGTTACACGTGAGAATGAAAGAAATGAAAGGACTATGTGATGAGGTTACACTTGAGGATATAATATGTGGTTGATGTGGTTGTGTGAGTGTGATGTGTCCACTTAAGAATGTGATACAGTTGATGGACAACATGATGAAGTTGTACTTAAGGATGTGGTATGGTAGTGTGATAGTGTGATGAGGTATATATCTACTTGAGAATGTGATACAATTGATGGACAGTGTGATGAATTTGCACCTAAGGATATGACATGGTTGTATGATAATGTGATGTGGTTACACTTTAGGATATGATATGGTTGATGGACTATGTGATTAGGTTGCACTTGAGCGCATGACTTGGTTGAGATGATAGTGTAATGTGATTCCACTTGAGAATATGAGACAGTTGATGGACTATATGATGAGGTTGCACTTGAGGATGCATATGATATAGTCATGTGATAGTGTGATGTGGTTCTGCTTGAGAATGTGAAACACTTTATAATCCTTATGATGACACTACTAGAAAAGGGGCAAACGCTACGGATAAAAACCATAGCCATAAACTTATAGCTATGGATAGTATTTGTAGCTAAAAGTAGCGTTGGATCCGTAGCAGTATGCCTCATACAATAACAGCTACGGTTGTCAGATTACCAGCTACGGTCAATATCCGTAGCTATTTCCTACATTTAAAAGAAATTATAATCATTCATTCATTCATTTAATTACCACCTGCATAATGATTCATTCATTCAATTACAATCATTCAATCATTCATTTAATAATGAATCAATCACAATCATATCATATTTTCAAATGTAATATCTTCACATAGTCTATCAATTGTTTCACATTCTCAAGTGTAACATCATCACATTACACACTTGTGAAAATGTGTAATTTATATAATATTATCTTTTAAAATTTTAAATATGTTAAAAAAAATGTAGGTTACAATCAAATATTATAAACATTGGTCTGCACATATACAGACCTTTTACTGGCACTTCCACATGCCTTTACCGGCTGTTCCATAAGCACCTTTACTGGTGCTTATAAGAGTGATAGTAAATCTTACCTATAGGGGTGTTTATCACAACTGCCGATAAAAGTCTCTGATCACCAGTAAAGCCTTTACCGAAGACACTTTTGCCGACACTTGCCTGACTGCCGAGAAAGGCTTTACCCGTGGTTTTCTAGGCCTTTGCCGGTGGTTTTAACCGCCAATAATTCTTGTAGTGACTCCTTTTACCGAATGCCTTGGTAATTGGTGAATGATTTCTAAATTGGGCTAGAATTGAAATTTTGAATATGCTAAATGGATTTGAAATGTGCATAGAAACTTTTATTTTTCAAAGTTAACTTGTAGAGGATATTTTGGGGTGCGTGATTATTATCATATTTATCAATATTCTTGGCTATTTAAATTTATCTACTTTTAACTCACTCTCCCTTACCCATGCACTACTATTACAATTCTAAGGGAATGCTCAATAGCAAGAAAAAAGAAATTCACTTCCGAAAGGCCTGGTCTTGTGTTTGTAGGAGCACGATGTATGATGTTTGCATGGCAGCCCATGAAATGTGTATGGGAACTAATAACTACTTGAGATTGATGACTTGGATTATTAGAAGGCGTCCCAATGCAGGTAAAATAAATAATTTTTTATGTTTTTTATAGGGTTGGAAAGTTTCCAAATATAAATGAAAGAAGTGGCAGACACCATGTAAGAGAGTACAATCTATATCATAATAGATACATGCATCTGTGGAAGTGATACAATTGATGGACTATGTGATGAGATTATACTTAAGGCGTTGATATAATATTGCCCCGGTATGATGAGGTTACACTTGAGAATATGATACAGTTGATGGACTAAGTGATGAGGTTACCCTTAAGGATATGATGTAGTTGTGTGATAGTGTGAAGTGTATCTACTTGAGGTTATGATATAATATTGCCCTGGTATGATGGGGTTACACTTGAGAATGTGATACAGTTGATGGACTAAGTGATGAGGTTACCCTTATGGATATGATGTAGTTGTGTGATAGTGTGAAGTGGTTCTACTTGAGGGTATGATATGGTTGATAGACTATATGATAAGGTTGTGCTTGAGGATATGATATGGTTGTGTGACAGTGTGATATGGTTCCACTTGAGAATGTGATATGGTTATCGTACTATGTGATGAGGTTGCACTGAAAGATATGATATGGTTGTGTGATAGTATGATGTGGTTACATTTAAGAATATGATATAGCTGATATACTATGTGATTAGGTTGTATATGTGACAGTGTGAAGTGGTTCTAGATCTGCGCTTCATGAAAATTTGTTACAATAAGCTCTAACCCCCAAACAAAGATGTGGAGACAAGGTTGTTCTTAAGTGATGACAACAGCAGTTGCATCACGATAAAGCCATGGCTAAATGAATAAACTCTTTTAGAAGTGTTGAAGAGCTCTGAAGCGAATGTACCTTCAGTTTGAGGATCCTCAAGGAACTTGGTCACGCAATCAACAAAGTTTGTACCATTAAAAGGGTCCCCACCAATACCCACACAGGTAGATTGTCCGAGGCCGACAGCAGTTGTTTGGAAAACCTGCCTTGTATGAAAGAAAAAGGAAGAAAAAAAAATCCAATCACATTCCCCAAATAAGTTCCCGAAAAATCAAAGGCTTCAACTCAAATTAAATCATACCACTTCATAAGTCAAGGTGCCGGACCGAGAAACAATTCCTACACGCCCAGGCTTGTGAATATACCCAGGCATAATTCCGATTTTGCATTCTCCAGGTTTGATAATACCAGGGCAGTTTGGCCCAATCAGTCGTGTTTTGGTTTGCCTGTTAAGAGCAGCCTTCACACGAACCTGAAATTTGGAAGGATGAATTAAAGGCTACCCACGGGAAAGGACATCCAAGAGAATGCACAGTTAAAAAGCAGCATATGCATGTGTTTGTGCATACTAAGCCCCGATACAAAGAGGGGATCTCAACCCCTCCTTTGGCAACTAGAAAGCAAGATTCAAAAATCAGCATCAATTTGCATGCGTATTTCTTGGATTACCATCTCACTAAGGTGATATGCTTTTCAGTTTCATTCACAACCACTCTGTTTTCTTTCCTTCTTGTTTCTTTTTCCATTGGTTCTTTTTTAAAGTCTGTAGATATATCATACTCTCCTTGTCCTACTTTCAATTATGTGGTTCATCATTGAATACATCGTTCTTACAGGTCTATGATTAAGTTAGACTGAAACTGTTCTGACTTCTGAAATATCATTCTTTAAAAGCTACTTGTTCAGCAGCAAAGCTAAATATAGTTGTGCTTCAAGTAAAAATAAAAAATAAAAATTTCTTGTGCAATGAATTATATAATTATTTTTTTTCTTTTGATAATATAGCAAACTGGTTCCATGAACTAGTCCAACTGTATCACCATATTAAACCAGAAAATCAAGCTAAGTAAACCACACTGCTACTGGGGGAAGAAGGCAAACTGGTTCCATGAACTACTCAACTGTATCACCATATTAAACCAGAAAATCAAGCTATGTAAACCACACTGCAATTGGGGAAGAAAGCAAACTGGTTCCATAAACTAGTCAACTGTATCACCATATCAAACCAAGCTGTGTAAATCACACTGCAATTGGGAAGAGGAACTCTATTTCGACAAGTCGCAACAGTGGGTCCGAGAACTATGAGTCTACCATGCAGGAAAAACCATGCCGCCTCTTTTATCTATAAAAAACCACAGAAGAAATGTACATCATATTTAAAAAGTGCATAATCAACAATCGAACCGGTTACCTTTTTTTTTGGAAAAATGATGCAATATTACTAAAGGCAAATGCCACAAAAGAAACCAGAGCATAAAAGGAACCAAAAAAACCAAAAAAGAAAAACTAAAAACCTAAAAACTAAAAAGCTATATTAGAAGGGATGCAGCCCCTCCCAACCAACCCTAGAAACAAGGAGTCAATTTCTTAAGAAACGAGCTAACCCAATTGCAAAACCTAATCTCAGAGCCCCTCATATTTGTGCTTGTATCAAATGCATGGATTCAATTTTGAAGGATAATTCACATTTCTGGTTAAACACTATTACTTTTGTCATGTAATTTGTACCTAAAATTTGAACTGGTGTGCCTTAATTATAGGGAAAAAGTTTATCATGCTCTTCATAACATACCTTATTCATAAAAAGTGATGCGGGTCAGATCTGGGGTTCCACATAACAAGTGACAAGGCTGAAAAGAGAGTGCAAGATGATTGTGACATGGCCTCATAGTTCTAAAGATGTTTGGCTACGGTGGGTTGCAACTTGCAAGTTACACACAACATCACAATAGAATCCTACTTTTGGGGTGGTGAGAGGGGATTCAAGGCTTGTTCACTTACCAAGGATAGGTGAAACAGGACTCAAATCTGACACAAAATAGCTGGGGCAACACAATGATGATGATGATTAATGGTCAATCATAGGTCGACTCCAAAGTACTCAATGTAGCTACAAAATGCTCACAAATACCAGTCAACCATCTCACATGGCACAAACTTGCTCAGACCAAGCATTCTTGTATGTTATGGTTCAACAATTCTACGTAATTGAGGATCGCAGTTTTTTCCTTATCAAATTCTGCAATTCTACACAACTCTTGGATGTTATAGCACTTGAAAGGACATCCAAAATTTTTTTGCAGATTTCTTCAAAATTGAATCAAGGAATAATGTGAAAAAGGTGGACATTAAACAACATAAGTAACATGGTAGACCTTATACCACAGTGAAAATGGCTTGGGTTGGGTAGGGCTACAACGATGATGAAAGAACAAGAGTGATCTAAACATGAGAGTGAAAAGTTGATTTTCTTAGCAAACTAACATTCTCACTGTGATAATAAGCAAAAGAAAAGCATTTTCAGGATGAAGGAAAAAAAAATGAAAAAAATTAAGTCGGTTTACCATGTCACGCTGAGGGACTCCCTCAGTGATGCACACAAGACACAACTAGGTCCAGCTCAGCTTCCATTGCCTCCAAAATAGCAGCTGCGGCAAATGTTGGGGGAACATAAATAACCGATGCATTTGCCTTTGTTTCAGCCTTTTGCTTCTGCAACTGTGTTGAAAACAGGAAGTCCTAAATATTCTGTTCCACCTTTCTTTGGTTTCACCCCACCAACCTATTTTAAACAAATAAGAGAGGAAAGAAAGAAAATCTCCAAATGAATTAAGCCAACCTCGTTCATATAAAATCAAAAAAAAAAAAATCATATTAAAAGCAAAATGTTTAGGAAATAAACAAGCAATGGATCAAAAACAAAACATAGGGCAAAGCATCTAGATTCCACTTTAGCAACGGATCAAAAACAAAACATAGGGCAAAGCATCTAGAGTCCATATCCTCATCGGTAGTCCTTGGATGTCTTCTACTGCAGGGAGTTGCACACACATGAAGAGAATGGATCAATCAGACCATTGGATTGTACCAGACACCTTGATGATGGTGACTTGATTGCAAATTCCAGAAAGGGGGCCCTTTGGACTAATTACCAAACCACAATCGACTTTGCGAGAAAGCCGTGACTACAAAAAAAAAAGGAATAAAGCTACGGATAAAAGCCGTAGTATTTTATATAACAATCCGTAGTAATAGCTTTAGAATTAGCTACGGATAAAATTCGTATCTATGTTATTAAAGTTACGGATTAAATCCGTAGCTATTTCGTAGCTAAAGCACATATAGCTGCGGATTATATTTGTACCTAGCAGCAGGCAAAAGTTAGAAACGTCTACAGTTTCCAGATAAAGGGCCTATATTAAAAAAATAATAATAATAAAAGTTCTAATAATCATATTTCTTACCATTGTAGTACATGCCCTGATAGAAATTATAATAATAATGTCTGACACTAACCAATTTTACTAAGAGATCCCTGGTATCTACATTCTTTCTCAAATAAGCGCCTACTACATGATAAAAGATCATTGAATTTCATGCTTAACTCTATTGAACTCAAATTTCAAGTTTTCATCTAATCACAATCACAAGATAAGGCGTCACCTGGTCAAGATTTTGGACTGGCTCGACAGGATTGATGGGCTCAGCAGGATTGATGGGCTCAGCAGGATTCACAGCCTTCGATATAACAGCCATCGCCAAAGCAGAATAATAACTGAGTTCCTATCAAAGTCGCACGTCACCTGTGCAGGCACTGTGCAACATAAGTTTTTGCCTGAATTTATCCTTGTAATTCACAATTGAATCAAATCTTCAGTAATTGAATGCAGTACTCAAAATAACTAACACTAGGAAAGAATACAATGATTTTATAATATCATCAATATATTTTTCTGCACACGAATTGTCAAAAGAACTGGATTTCCCTTCTTCTATTCAGGTTAACAGGCCCCTAATGTTGAGAGCACATCTGGTGTGAGAAAATAGTCTATGTCATGTATATCAAATACTGTCCTCAAAAGTAAGGAAGCAATGCACGGAAACAGCTGGTAGAGAGTGTAAAGTTGACCGGCCTGAAGCATAAAACCACAAGCCTTTTCAAAATACAAGGGGTATCAAGTTCACACATGCATCACAAACTTCCTAAATTAAACAATTAACTTCTGACGGGGAAAAAAATTCAAGGAATTGATGAGAGTTTGACATCTAGAGAACTCACGAGAATGAAAGCATATTACGAACTTTAGGTGCTGGTGGCATATCCATGAACAAAGAATTTGAGAAGAAAGAAATTCGCCTTTGGGCTTCTAGGTTGGATGGTACATCCATTGCAGATTCCTTCACAGTGAGCAACAGATACAGCCTTTTGATATGGAACAAGGAAAATAATCAGAAAGCCACAATTAGAAGACCAGAACTTCTCATTATATCAGCTTGCTTACCTTCTCTTTCCAGGCTTCTGATTCAGGTAGTGGAAACTTGATTGCTCCAGAGGATGCAAATAACTGATATTGTTGATCAAGAGGTGTCATCCCTTCATACCTTCCAAAGGACCACCACCATGGCTTGAATCCAAAAGGCTGCCCAAGAAAAATGTAGAACAACATTAAAACGTCTACTAATAAATTAGCATTTTATGAATGAATCAAATTGAAAATGCTTTACGTGGAAAACTGTTCCTCCATTATGTCTCTAGTCACAACCTCCAGCATGTCTTGGAATAGAATGATGACCCGATCCCTTTCTTCAGGTTTATTGTCCAACTGAAATGATTAAACAAAGATTTGGCTTTTATAGATTCCAAGCTCGTTTGTGGCAGTAATGAAATATGAAACATTTTAGATACCAACCAAATATTTAATCAGCTTAACAAAATGGTCACAGAGGCTAGGGAGAGCGCTCATCTTCAATTCACTTATTAGGGTGTCATTGGCTATATGTTTCTTAACTTCAGAAAATATATCATTTATGACCCTGAAATGTAAGTTAAGCCACAAACAAGAATTATCAGGAAATGCAACTGTAGTGAAATAATAATCCCACCAAAAGTAAAGAAGAAAAAGGAAGAGCAGGTAGATCCCATTGTATATCTATTAAAAAATGAATTATTAGATCATTTGTAATTAAAACATTCCTTACTCTTTTTCACGTGGCCCATCAACTAAGTGCTTGATAATGTTTCTAAATGATGCATAGCACTCGCAAACAACACAATACATGTAATTATCTGCATTGATTCTCTTTTTGAGCTCACGGTCCTCACCATTGCTATCTTTCGCCATATCCAGCACAATTGGAATCTAATAGCAAATACAGCATATATTTTTGGCATGCATCTTCTTTTGAAACCAAGTTCAGCCCAAGAAATGCTTGAAGATTCAGCAGATCAGGGCTATAGAGCGCCGGAGGTGACCAAAATGAAGGATGTAAGCAATGATGGATCTTAGCGATGGTTACTGTTTGTGGCCAAAGATTTGATTCCAAAAATGCTCATCTTATTTTTAGGATATTATTCAAGATCAAATGGTCATCCAACCATAGATCCTGGCCCACCGCCAGCCGCCAATGAAACACACACAAATCAGGTAAAAACCAAATCTTAAACACCTCCAACATCACAAATCAAGTTAAAAAAAGAAAATCCTAAATACAGGATAAATTATTTTGTTATATCTGGTCATAATCTACAGAAGCCAATCCATTCACCTTTTGACTAACCTGATAAAAAAATAAAAATAAAAATAAAAATAAAATAAATAAAAAATCCCACTGAACAGTCTCTTAGTTTTGTAATTACTAACTCAAGGTTTTCCAGATATCTTCAATAACAATGTACGAAAAGAAGTAAGAAGAAAAGTATACCTGAATAGCTGCGCTCTAGGCATGACAATCGATACGGAGCCAATCATTGGATCAAAACCAAACAACAAATACAAAAAGACCAAAATAAAATAAATCAAACACAAAACAAGAAAAAACAAATCAGCATGCTCTATTATATTTCCAACTAAGATTTGCATCAAGTGGAAAACAAAATCTCTGCCGATCGAAAAAGAAAAAATCTTCCAGCAACAAACACCAACCTTTGCTAGAAGCGAGCGTGTGAAAACCTTGCCATCGGCATACGGAGCGTTATGTAGCCGGATATGGTGCCCATTTGCCAATGCCCTTCCCGGCAACCTACGCAACATTGTGGAGGAAGCACATTAACCAAAATGGACAAATTCATCAAACAAAACAAAACGGAGCAATTTGCATATTCATGTTTGGATGATCAATTGAACTGAATTGAGATTTCTGCGATTACTTTAAGAGGAAATGTGGAAGTGGAGGGTGCCATTTCATCTTACAATGAAAAATCGAACTCTAATTTGCAATCCCACACATTACAAGTTGGACTTGAGAGCTTTTCTAAGTACACACGCATATGTCGATGTGGCGATGTTGGTAAGATCCAAGCTATCCATCAGATGGCTCTCATGTAGATGTCCTAAACCAAGAATCAGGGTGGTAAGCTCATCAGGTGGGCCACAATGCACAAAACAAGCTGACAGCTTCAAAAAGTTGGCCAATGCACAATGCACAGTAGGAATGCTGTTAGCATGCATCTGCAAATGCCAATGACAGCCCACCTCTTACTGCTACAACATAAAGATATAGAGAATGCTAGTGTATAGTGTAGTGGCCCTATTTGGTGTAAGTGCATTTGCACACTTTCCTCTTCTCCTGCGGTGTACTATATGCTCTATTATAATAAAATATTGTGTGTTAGGGCAAGATAGCCTAACACAACATCTTTCCCAAACTCTCCTTCTCCTCCTCTCTCAATTTCTCCTCTCTTCTTCACATTATAATCATCAAACCATTCTCTACTAAAGATACCTGCTTTATTTCTCAAAGTTTGCAGTTGGGTAACTTCAGGAAACGTATACGAGTGATCAATGTATGGGTAACATATCAAGTTTTTCTCATCATTCAAGGGTCCGAGAATTCAGGCTCATCTCTATCCAAAAGAATCAGATGTTTGGTCTATAAAAATGTTCTATTTGAAAGCAAGTAAACATTGAAACGACACCCATTTCCAATCTGCTGCCTTTCATCGAGGCTCAAAACAAAATGGATGGTCTATCCTATCCATTTTGATCAGGCCCACCCAAGCAAACAGGTCCTAAATGAATTTGGGGCTAGCCCAACTTCCCCTCACTTTGGAAGACTCAACTCCAAATTACACAACAATCCTAATAAATTGATATGCAATTGAACTGAGCATCTAAACACGCGAAAACTTATATAGCCAATAGCAAAATCCAAGACCATATCCTCAAAACACCCAACACCAAAATTCCACCCATCCATTAATAACTAAACAAATCAACCCAAGAAGGGAGAAAACAAACAAATTGCATATATAGATGACGAGCCTGTTTCTCTTGGCTAGAGAAACTTAACTTCTCTCCAACCACTTATGTAGAGAGTAGAAAGTAAAAATTTTTTTATATATATAAAGGAAAAAAAAAAAAAAAAAAAAAAGAGTAGTCAAAACCTCTAAAAAGGACAAAAGGAGTACATGCACATGTTACTACAGGGAGTGAAGAAAAGGGGAGCAAAAATAACCCTTAGGATTACATGGAATGGTACAGAGAGAGTGAGAGAAGAGAGGGGAATTAGGATATTCCTAAGGGCATTTGGAATTTTTACCAAGCCCACCATAATAAAAGAAGCTGCCCCAACCATCATTATTACCATTTTACCTTCCAGACAAGTATACTGATATCATATTGGGAACCATGATAGCCTGAGACTGGGAAGATGTTGGCCACATTGCTATTTCACTGTTTACTTGAATGAAACCTGAGCATGTGAGGTTGTAGCAGCTTGTGGCTTGATAAGCATCTATCTGTCATTTTTCATTAAAAAAATAAAAAGAAAATGAGAGAAACCAAAAATCCATTTTACTTGAGACCTAACTTCTAATAGAAACCAAAATCCATGGTTGCCAGACATTTATTGTAGCCTTTGCTCCATAGTTTTTCTCTTCTTCTACATATGCAATTGCATGCTACTCTCAAAAGAAAAATTTTAAATAACAGAACAATTAGGCCAACCAAAGTAAAGAAAAAGAGGCAAGAAAATGAATTTTTGTGCTTCTTCCTACCAAATGTTTTCACTGAGCTTGCTCTTAGAATATCCTTTTTCTTTGTTCTTCTGATGGGAATGGTGCCTTTAGGACATCTTCCATTCAAATACCACAGTTGTGTTATGGCTTTGGATTCCTTTGAAGATGCTATCTTGCTTTCATCAAACAACCTTTTTGGATTGAAAGCAGGCCTCAACTATATTTAAAAAATAAAACCCAACCAACATCAAAAACTATGAAAAAGAAAACAAAAAAAAAAAAAACCTAGAAAGTCTAGAGATGGCAAACACATTCCATTGGAATGGCATCTCTGTTTCCCAAACTCTTGGGCCAAGATGATAACTTCTCATGGTGGATATTACTCACATACTGACAAGCATAATGTTTATCTTGAGATCCATGTTTTAGTTTCCTACAACATAAATCTGTCAAGGAAATGAGAGTGACATGGAATAGGCCCTACACAACTGCATTTTTCGAGCAAGGCATTGAAAACATGATATAAGTCACGCAAGATACAGAAGACTAAATATTAAATGTGAAACAGTTCAAACCCTTGTCGTCTTTTTTCTATTGTTTTGAAAGATTGAAGTTTGGTGATGCTGGTTAAATAAAAGGCAATCCAATTTAAGAAGATCAAGCAACTTTAAATTGCTTTAGTAGCGTACTGATGACTGTCAGCAGAGAATTGGTTCAAGAAGCTTGTCATCATCTAGCATACGGGTGAATCTTGTCACCGTCTGATCTGGTTGGGTAGTGATAAGATTCATTAAACCTAATACATAGGTTGGTAAATATTTTAATTAGGAAAATGATCCAGTTTGAAGCAGCCATTAGCTAGATGTTGAATCGTTTTTTCAACAATGGAATATTTACCTTAAAATTAAATTAGTTTCACTGATAGTGTTGGCTTTGGAGAAACAGATAATTATGTGTTTGTAGGACTTTTGTTCCTGTTTCCAGGCCCTCAATATCTCCATGCAAGGGTTATGTTTCCAAGGTTGGTGAATCTGAGGAAGCATATTCCTAACTCTCAATATCTACATTGCCATGACATTTGATGTATGCTTTTCTTTTTTTAAATGATATTATCTTCTATATTTTCTATATATTATTCTCATAATACTAAAATAAATAGGCACACCTTCCAGTATGATGTGGCTTTGGTGAATCCAAATCATTGTCTGACTGGATAGTATGTTGGTCAGTAAACACCAAAATTTGGACAAATCTGGAATGAAAGTAACAGAGCTGCATCTTAGAACCCACACCCTCAATATGAATGCTAATCAAATCACAATTTGGTTATTTATGTTGTGTTAGATTAATAATTGCAATTGAATTCATTAGTGCATCCAAACGCACCGTGAGTGTTCACTGTTCAGTCGTGTTAAATAACTCTTTCAAGCTGTCATGTTAAATACCTCTTTCAAGCTGCCAATGCACTGCGAGCTTGCTCCAACCATGATGCCCCCAATCGCCGGCAAAGACCTGTTTTTTTGTAGTGGTCTCTTGGATTTTGGTCACAAAACACATCCGCATTCAAGGTTTTCAGTGCTAATAACAACAATTGCATGCATGTCCAATTAAAACAGAATGGGGAACTCAAAAAGATTTTGCTTAAGGGTTGCCAAAACACTCTTAAGATGTAATTTCAAATGCTGACAGTTTACAGAAACATGTTTTCCCTCCAAAATGAAGAAAAAATTGTATTCTATGCAGAAAAGCTTGCAGATTAGAGGTTTTTCAAAACAAGTCCTCAGGCAGCTTTGGGATGGTAAACTGAACTGCAATGGTTCAATTCCGTAAGGGGTTTTGGCCAATTGGAATCTAGCCCTTGGGAAACGGATTTACTAGGGAAAGGGTGGGAAATGAATTCCCGTGGGAATCTAATTCCCAAAATTTCCCATCTTTAAGATGGGTTGCAAAAACTTTGGTAAATGGATTCCCATCCAACAGTCATTTTTTACAACGACAAAAAGGCCACTCCTCTCTGAACTACTCTTTCCCAATATCCAAACACAAAAACTGGATTCATAAGAAATAGCTTTCCCACTATCCAAGCACCACAAACAGAATCTCTTTTAGTGGGAATTTGCTCCTGGAAACAGATTCAAGACTCCTTTTAGGATTCCAGGGATCCAAACGACCCATAAATTGGAAATGACCAGATTGGGGCCAAGCCCTGCTCCATTCGTAACAAGGGACTAGATCGAAATGATGATCATCTCAGGCCTGCCATAAAGCATATGGAATTGAAATTGGAGTTTGGTGAATGGTGCCACCCTTCACTTAATTCTTCTATACCGAATCGAACTTTTGCAATTCAGTTAACTTTAAATGTATCCTTAGGCTGTGTTTGGCTCAAGGCCATCTCACAAACAGGAACAATAATCTGTGATTTTTTAATTTATACTCCAGTAGAATTTGAAAATTCACAAGATGGAACTCTTCTGCATACTGGAATGGAAAGAAACAGGCTCTTTTGTGGGACTTAATCTATATGCGGAATAGGCCCATGGATCTCTCTATGCATGGGACATGGGGATCAAGGGTTCAAATAGCATACCTAGCTGTGACGTCGCCATAGAAGCCGGATAATAATACCAGAATACCGATAGAGCTTAGGATCTTCCTCTCCTTCACACCCTTTCTGCAACTCAAAAGATGGGACTCAAATTCTGCCGTGGTGTAGGATTGGGACCCAGCTCTCTTATATAGAGACTGTGGAGGGGGAGTTTGAAACCCATCAAAACTCTCTCTCCCACGCTCCACATTGTTGTGTCCTAGTTCGACTCAAATTGTTGTCTGCGTAAATAGCTATAGCATTCCAGCCCTAACACGCACTGCTGCACAATCACAGTTGCGTAGCGAATCACCTGAAGTGGGGCCCACTGGTCTACTCAATCATCCAGTCCAACTGAATGACAATCCAGACCGTTGATCAGTAAGGCCCACTAGATAGAGTTCTTACATCTTTCACATCCACACAAGCAAAGTCTCATGATTGCTGGGAATTCTACTAGAATAGAAAACATAAACTGGAAAAAAAAAAAAAAAAAAACCAGTAGACTCACCTGTGTCCGACACACATACAATTTTAGTCAGGTATGACACCAAAAAATCACCTAATCAAAACCATACTTCAGATCAAAATCTATCTCTGAGACGCATACAATATCTTTTTTTTTTTTTTTTTGAAAGGTAACAAAAATATATTATAAACACACGCCAAAAGGCAAATGACTAGAGATGCATATAATATCAAGCAAGAAGAATTATAAACCAAGGGTTTCCACAAGATTAGTCAGGTTTTCAGTTCTTACAAATAGGCCCATGGTCAGTAATCGATACTATGCGCACTGCATCCCACCATGGACAAACAATGCCCCAAAACTCACCCCAATTGGAAGATTATACAAACCCATCTTCGGTTTTCAGTTCCATTCATAACAAGGGCCAGCAGACAAACTGAAGAACATGTTAAAATAGTTCACATTGCTCTTCAAACAGGAGAAGAATAAAAAACAAAGGTCAACGATGCAAAAACCGACTGATTGGGCTATATTAGAATGCAATGTAAAAGAATATCCAAACGAGTAAAAACACAGCCCATTGAGAGTGGTAGAAGACCTGAGTTCCAAGGATGACAGCATCTTTTTCCAAGAAGATTCCCATAATAAGATAGAGAAAAAAAATCAACAAATCATTCAAACTGAATGATAGTAAGACAGAGTAGCAGGGTTTTAAGATCAGGACTCAATCAGACGGTTGGAATTGCTTAGATTGGAACCGGCAACCGAAATGGGCTGGGCCACCTTAAATCCAGCTTAATTAAGCGGGTAATCTTTTCTTAGAAGAAATGCAAGATCACCGATCACTAGGCTAACAGCAGATTTCTTATTTATTCTTTTTATTTTTCATATTTATAGATTAAGTAGATTTTTTAGCTGATACGGTCGATGAGTATTTGTTTTAAATTTTGCCGTGGGTCATATTTAAAATAAAATTTCTATTTAATCAGACAGCTAGGATCATAAAATCCAACTAAATTATATGAAAATAAATACTAACCTCATAAATCTTCTGCAAGGAAGGAAAACGACCCAATAGAAGAGAGAGAGGAGATGAGACTGTTGAGAATTTATACAGATTGGTGTAATTTCTATATAATATGGAAACCAAAAAATCGCTTTAATCAGGAATAAGGACAGCCTGAAGCACGTCTGAAAAACGCTGTCCTTAAAGCGTTATTTGCCCCTACTCAAGTGAATTGAGTAAGCTGATAGGTTACAGGCAAATAGCTTCTAGGATACGACGAGCCTGGTGTGGGTCTGCGTTCAGCAAACACGAAGGCCCACCTATTGGAACTCAATTACACAATTTCTGGCAGAAATACAACAAAGAAAAAATCCCAGAAGAAAAGAAATGAAGAAGAAAATTTTGATTTTAGACCACTGCTTTGGTCAAGTCTTCAGCCGCTGGTTCAGTTGAACCGTCCTAGACCACACCGTTGGTCTGTTCTTCTTGCAATGGTTAAACCCTTGCTGTTTTGTTGCTGGAATTACAGGAGTATTAGAGAGGATTAGTGGGCTTTCTCAATTCGTATGGTAGTGTTGGATTGGTTTTTTGAGATGGTTTGGAAACTCATCCAGGCCCTCCTTTTATAGGCTATGGTGGCTAGGGGGTTATGGTCCAGAGACTTAAATTCCATTAAGCCATTTCTGGCTGTTGGAAAACTAGTCGTTTTATGGCCGTTTTCTGACTATTGTGCATGGACCATTAATCTGCTGCATGCTGACTGTTGTGAGACAGCAGCTAGCCGTTTTCTAGCTGTTGGGCTAGCTATGCAGCAGTTTCAGCTGGACCCTGCACTTATTACACAGCTGTTACAGATCTGCTGCAACAGCTCTATTTTCCAGTTCTATATATACTGAGATATCTCTCTCTCAGTTCTCTAGTCTCTCTGCCAACCAGCCACCCGCCTAAACCACATAGTCGCACCGCGACTCGCACACGTCTCACTCCGGTTCGCTCAAGGTCGCGAAGGAGCGACCCTCTGCGACACGATGCGGACGTGCGAAGTGCGCCACTAGCGCCTCTATAGCCACACTGCCACACTGCCTCACATGCCCACGCCCTCGCACCGAGCCCGAGCCCAAGACCGAGACCGAGACCGAGTCCGAGTCCGAGACCGAGCCCGAGCCCGAGCCCGTGCCCGTGCCCGAGCCCGAGCGCGAGCGCGAGCACGAGCGAGCGCGCGGGTGTTCCAGTGCTTTGCATTGGAACACGCAAGGTCCATAGTCCACGGACTACGAAGGTAAATATTATAATACTCCACTGTTTTCATTTAAACCAAATTTTCTTCTCTTCCCTTTCCCATGTGGGACTATTCCCAAAAACCCACAAAAAGATGTTTTTTCAAAACAACTTTTATATATTATATGTTAAAATATATTTTTATTAAAATCAATATTTTTTGCAACAATCCCCCACTTGATTTTATAAAAATATTTTATCGGTTAAACTATACTGCCAGAATGATCAGCTTATATGCATAAAAAAAGATATCTTTCGATTTTAATCTTCCCTTAGTGTAAGTATCTCAAAACTCTATCGAAATTACTGGTAGCCGTAGCTTTGAACCAGTTATTCCTAGATGATAGAGTTGGACAAACCACACACATATTTTCTATGTGTTGTGAGAGTTCCCACAATCTTGCTCAGCACATTTAATGGCCATGTGCTTATCCTAATTCGTGAATGATCCCGAGAGAAAACTCCTAACTCTCATGAGAGACGTCACCATCTCCACGTTCATATAGGTGAAATCCTTCCAGTGTCTCCGTTACTATAAGACACTTGTCCTATAGACTGGATTTCATTAAGAGTTCCCAGACTCAACCCTCTTACGTAACGCTCAGCACTTATCTATTATGGATGAGGTTTTATAATTTAGTACTGAAAAACTTTCCACATATCAGTGACTTGTTTTTACCCATTAAACCCAAATTTAGAGATTTTCTAACTTCAGGTTGGGTTACCATCACTGGTGGAACTTTGGTTGAAGAGTTTCAACCCCATCCCTCTAGATGTAGCCTTTACTACCTCTCTCGGTAGAGGTTTAGTGAAAGGATCCGCCAGATTGTTGCTTGATTTCACATAGGAAATAGCAATGATTCCATCTCGAATCAATTGTCTGACATAATCATGTCGAAGACTAATATGTCTAGACTTACCATTATACGTGCCACTATAGGCTCTAGCTAATGTGGCTTCACTATCACAATGTAGTGATACAGCCGATATCGGCTTTACACAGAAAGGAATTTCTAATAGAAGATCCCTTAGCCGCTCAGCCTCTTTGCCTGTTGCAGCCAGAGCTATGAATTCAGACTCCATAGTCGAGTGCGTTATGCAGGTTTGTTTCTTGGATCCCCAAGATACAACTGCACCTCCTAGGGTGAATACCCACCCTGTAGTAGACTTGTTGTCCCCTGCACTCGATATCTAACTCGCATCGGTATATCCTTCCAATACGGCCGGAAAATCTGAATAAAATAGTCCTAAGTCTTTGGTTGCTTTTAAGTAACCAAGAACTCTATTAATTGCATTCCAGTGTTCAGTACTGGGTTACTAGTAAACCTACTAAGTTTACTCACAACATATGCGATATCAGGTCTAGTGCATTGCATAGCATACATAAGACTTCTATGGCACTCGCATATTCTAATTGTGCAACGGTTCTTCCAGTATTTTCTTTTAGCTTGATACTTGGATCAAATGGGGTCTTTGCTTCTTTTATCTTTAGATGGTTAAACTTGTTTAGTATCTTCTCAATATAATGAGATTGACACAAAGCATAACCCCCACAATATTTTTTAACTTTGATACCTAGGATGGTATCAACTTGTCCAAGATCCTTCATTTTGAATACTGAAGATAGAAACCTCTTTGTTTCGGTTACACCTTCCATTTTATTACTTATTATTAACATGTCATCAACATACAGACAAATAATAACGATACAACTACCATCTACTTTAGAATATATGCATTTGTCAGGTACATTATGCATGAAACCATGAGAAAGTATTTTGGAATCAAACTTCTCATGCCATTGTTTTGGTGCTTGTTTTAATCCATACAATGATTTGACTAATCTACATACTTTGTTTTCATTTCCTGGTAGAATGAACCCTTCAGGTTGTTCCATGTATACCTCCTCATTGAGGTCACCATTCAGGAAAGCAGTCTTTACATCCATTTGATGGATGTGAAGATAATGTATGGAAGCTAGCGCATATAATATCCTAATGGATGTTATCCTAGCTACAGGTGAGTATGTGTCAAAATAATTTATCCCTTCTTTTTGTCTAAAACCCTTAGCTACTAGTCGAGCTTTAAAGGTTTGGATAGTCCCATCAGTGTGATATTTCTTCCTAAATACCCACTTGCAACCTATGGGTCTAGAACCTGGAGGTAAGTTTACTAGTTCCCATGTTTGATTTGATAGTATGGATTCCATTTCATCGTTTATACCTTCTTTCCAGAAAGCTGAGTCTCTAGAGGATATATCCTCTTTATATGATTTAGGATCATCTTCTATATTCATCACTATAGGTATTTGTCTTATAACATTTTCTCTATCTGCTTCTACTAGATGGAAGATGATACGTTGTGAGTCTATGTAGTCATCTCCTAGACTCTTCTCTATTCTTGTTCTTTGACTCTTACGAGGTTCAATAGGAGCTTCCACTATCTGTGGGGCTGTGCTATCTGGTTCTCTATTAGGAGTTTGGATGTCATTATCCTTAGACTCCAAGGATAGTGAATTCTCAAAGAACTCAACGTCCCTTGATTCTATTATTGTATTAGACTCCATGTCTAGAAGTCTATAAGCTTTACTATTTTGTGTATACCCTACAAAGGCACACTTAATAGCTCTTGGTCCTAACTTAGTTCTTTTTGGGTCAGGGGTTCTGTAGTATGCAAGACACCCCCAAACTTTTAGATATCCTAGGTTAGGTTTTCTACCTCTCCATGTTTCATATGGAGATGTTTTATACTTTTTAGACGATATTCTATTTAGAATATGGCATGCTGCAAGCAGTGCCTCACCCCATAGACTTAGTGGTAACTTTGCTCTTATCAGCATTGAGTTGACCATTTATACTAATGTCCTATTCTTCCTTTCAGCTATTCCGTTTTGTTGAGGTGTATATGGAGCAGTACATTGATGTATCAGTCCATGTTGTTCACAGAAGTTATCGAACTCATTTGAGAAGTATTCTCCTCCTCTATCGCTACGGAGAATTTTTATCTTCTTATTTAGTTGATTTTCTACTTCTGCTTTATATACTTTAAACATGTTCAATGCTTCATCTTTGCTCTTTAATAGGTACACATACACATATCTAGAGCAATCATCTATAAAGGTTATGAAGTACCGTTTACCTCCACGAGTAAGAATGCCGTTTAACTCACAGATATCACTGTGCACAAGATCCAATACTTGGGACGATCTTTCAACACTTGGAAAAGGTTTTTTCGTCATTTTGGATCGTATGCACACTTCACATTTTTCGGTTTCATTATCAGTATATGAGATTAAACCATTCTTAGCCATGAACTTCAAGGTACTATACCCTATATGTGCTAGTCTATCATGCCACAGTCCAGCGGACTCAACCATATACGCAGAAGTGTTACTTTCATTCAGAGAAAACTTAACCATCCCGTTACAAGCATATCCCTTTCCGACAAAATTCTCATTCTTAGACAGAATCAATTTACCTGACTCGTACACCACCCTTATCCCTGGTTTTCCCAGAAGATCCCTAGAAACTAAGTTTCGCCTCATGTCTGGGACGTGCAGTACATTAGTTAGAATCACTTTCTTCCCAGAGGTGAATATCAGTTCGACAGTTCCTTTGCCAACGACCTTTGATCAGACTTCATTACCCATTTGGACTTCTTGACCATCGATAAATTCCTCATAGGTTTTGAAGGCTGATTTGTCATAGCACACATGTACTGTAGCGGCAGTATCATACCACCATCCTGGAACTTTTCCTTGGATGGTATTCACCTCAGTGATCATGGCCACTATATCGCCTTCTTCTACTGCACTTGCCTCTTGTTTAGACTTGCGATATCGGCATACTCGAGCATAGTGCCCGGTCTTCCCACAGACATGGCATGGGCCTTTGAACTTTCCGTTCTTCTTTTGGGTGTTTTTCTTGAATTTCCCTTTATTGGGTTTCAAGGAATTGTCCTTCTCGGGATGTTTGTTATTAGAGTTCTCTACTGCATGTACCTTGGACGAGATATTTCCGTTATCATTCTTTTTGTCGCGATTACGGGATTCTTCCTCAATTCTAAGGTGTTTCTGGATTTGTTCCAGTGTGTAGTCCTCAGTTTTATGCAACAACTTCTTTCTATAGTCTTTCCACATCGGTGGCAATTTGGCGATAATAGCCCCGACTTGGAATGATTCAGGAAGATCTATCTTTATCGCTTTGATTTTGTTTACTATTAGCTGCAATTCTTGGATTTAGGGTAGCAGCGGTTTGTTATCTACCATGTTGAAGTCAAAATACCTGGCGATGAGAAACTTGTTGGTACCTTCTTCTTCAGCCTTGTATTTGAACTCCAGAGCGGCCCAGATCTCCTTTGCTGATGACGTCTGTTGGTACAGATCGTAGAGATGGTCGGAGAGTGCGTTCAGAATGTGTCCTCGACACAAGAGTTCGTCTTCGGCTCGTTTAGTGCGGGCGGCCACCTGTTCAGGTGTGTCGTCGTCGGTTGCTTCAGGTAGCGCTTAAAAATTTGGATCTAATATATAGTAGATCTTTAGCGCCGTTAGGAGAAATTTCAGCTTGTCTTGCCATCTTGTAAAATTGGTTCCATCGAACCGATCAAGACGTATCAAGTCCTGATTCATCAACTTGATGGATGAAACACTGTTGGCTTCCATCAAATAACGCTTTAAGATTGTTGAGAATTTATACAGATTGGTGTAATTTCTGTATAATATGGAAACCAAAAAATCGTTTTAATCAAAAATAAGGACAGGCTGAAGCACGTCTGAAAAACGCTGTCCTTAAAGCGTTATTTGCCCCTACTCAAGTGAATTGAGTAAGCTGATAGGTTACAGGCAAATAGCTTCTAGGATACAACGAGCCTGGTGTGGATCTGCGTTCAGCAAACACGAAGGCCCACCTATTGGAACTCAATTACACAATTTCTGGCAGAAATACAACAAAGAAAAAATCCCAGAAGAAAAGAAATGAAGAAGAAAATTTTGATTTTAGACCACTGCTTTGGTCAAGTCTTCAGCCGCTGGCTCAGTTGAACCGTCCTAGACCACACCGTTGGTCTGTTCTTCTTGCAATGGTTAAACCCTTGCTGTTTTGTTGCTGGAATTACAGGAGTATTAGAGAGGATTAGTGGACTTTCTCAATTCGTATGGTAGTGTTGGATTGGTTTTTTTGAGATGGTTTGGAAACTCATCCAGGCCCTCTTTTTATAGGCTATGGTGGCTAGGGGGTTATGGTCCAGAGACTTAAATTCCATTAAGCCATTTCTGGCTGTTGGAAAACTAGTCGTTTTATGGCCGTTTTCTGACTATTGTGCATGGACTATTAATCTGCTGCATGCTGACTGTTGTGAGACAGCAACTAACCGTTTTCTAGCTGTTGGGCTAGCTATGCAGCAGTTTCAGCTGGACCCTGTACTTATTACACAGCTGTTATAGATCTGCTGCAACAGCTCTATTTTCCAGTCTCTATATATACTGAGATATCTCTCTCTCAGTTCTCTAGTCTCTCTGCCAACCAGCCACCCGCCTAAACCACGATGCGGACGTGCGAAGTGCAAAGTACAAAGTGCGCCACTAGCGCCTCTACAGCCACACTGCCTCACATGCCCACGCCCTCGCACCGAGCCCGAGACCGAGCCCGAGCCCGTGCCCGAGCGCGAGCGGGGGTGTTCCAGTGCTTCGCACTACGAAGGTAAATATTATAATACTCCACTGTTTTCATTTAAACCAAATTTTCTTCTCTTCCCTTTCCCATGTGGGACTATTCCCAAAAACCCACAGAAAGATGTTTTTTCAAAACAACTTTTATATATTATATATTAAAATATATTTTTATTAAAATCAATATTTTTTTTTGTAACAGAGACTCTTCTCTCTTCTCTTCTTTTTCTTTTCCCTCCCTTCTCGTTTTCTTTTTCTGGTTTTTTTTTTTTTTTTTATAATGGTTTGGCGCCCGGAGCTTTCTTTTATTTTTTTATTTTTTAAGTGAGTGGTGACGTGGACCATTCATGTATGGCTTTATTGTCCCCATGGCTTTCCGTACAATAATTGAAGCTGAGTTTTCTTTGCTTTACGCGTCCAACATAAAGTAGCAGCGTTTCTTTCGTGGAATAAAGCAGAGAGAGGAAGTATCAATACCTCATTATCAACGAATGAATTAAGCAGAGGCATTCATCTTCTTCATCCAACAAAGCTTGAAGATTACTTTAATGGCAGACAGTTAAGGTACGTTATTTTATTTTTTATTTTTCTTCTTCATGATTCAACACACAAGATCTTCGTATTGGAATACAGTACTGAATAACATTCATAGGTGAACATTCTAGAAAAAAGTAATTACCACAATTATCCATGTTCATACCATAGACTCCTAATATCTAAACGTTCACATACAACACAGGATGTGAACTTTCTCATAAAACGGTTTACTTCCTGTGAACATGGTCAGGTAGATCATATGTTATCCACCGATTTGAATGGTATAGCCAGTGGAAGAGGAGTTGCAATCCTCCCAAGGGATTTGGAGTTTTTGAGAGCTTTTGGGGAAGGTGGGTTTTGATTTGGGAAGAGGAAGGGTGTGAATGGTGAAGGAAATTGGCAAGGAAGGGGTCTTAAACCCCTTTTGCAAAGGAGACGGATTGGCTACTCCCCCTGACCCCAACTCCGTGGGTGGTGGTCGGTGCTCTGTGGGCCCACCATGATGTAATTGTTTCATCCATTCCGTTTATCCATTTTTACGGATCATTTTAGGAATTACTACTAAAAATAATAGGGAGAAAAATCTCCGGTGGACCACACCACAGGAAAACAAGAATGATTGGATATCCACCATTAAAATCCTCCTAAGGCCCACTGTACTGTTTATTTGACATCCAATCTGTTGATTGGGTCATAAAGACCCGGATGAAGGGAAAAAATTAATATCAGCTTGATCCAAAGATTTTATGGCCCCCAAAACGTTTTTAATGGTCACGTTCATTCAACACTGTTTCCTGTAATGTGGTTAACTGTCGATTTCAATATACCTCATTTTTTTCTCTCATAATATAAAATGATCTATAAAAATAGGTGGACGGCATGGATGAAACACATACTTCATGGTGGGGCCCACAGAGCACCGACCATCAGCCATTGGCTGGTGGCAGGGAGAGTAGCCAATCCGTTTCCTTTGCATCAGCTATATAGCTGGTGTAGGTAAGTGCCGTGCGAAGACGAGCCGTGACGCTCCTCGAGCTCCAAGTTGTACGAACGGTTCAAAGGAGATCAAAGTTACATGCCCCACGGTGATGTATTTATTATACCCACACCGTTCATCCATTTGTTGAGATCATTTTATAGTAATATACAAAAAAGTGAATCATATCCAAAGATCAAATGAACCCATCACAAATAGCAGCCGAGATAATGAATTTCACCGTTAAAATTTCCGTAGGGCCCACCGTAACTTTTATTTTCCATCCAATATGTTCATAAGGTCACAAAGATAAGAGGAAAAATAAATTTCATAGCGATCCAAAACATATGGGAACCCCAAAAGGCTTTCAATGGTAGACGTTCAATCTCCACTGCTTTTTGCAGTGTGGTCCACTTGATCGTTAGATCTGTACTATTTTTAGTCTTAAGCCTTAAGACAAGCTTGCAAAATAGATGGACAGTTTGGATATAACACATACCTCATGATTGGACCCACATAACTTGCTGACGTCAGTGCACCAGATATATAGCTGCTGTGCACGCGGTACACCAGCCCTCACGTGTGAGACCTCCCTTCCCAGCTTTCTTTCATTTTTTATTTTTTTTGTTTTTTTTAATTGATGTGGACCCAGTCGACCGGGTCAAGCCAGGGACGACCGGGTTGCCCCGTCCCACCTTCTTGGCCAGACATTCAGGTCGACTGAGTCAGGTCGACCAGGTCACCCTACTCCCCCATTGGTCAGCTACCCGAGTTCGACCAGGAGGTAACAGGGTCGACCCGGTCAGCCTAGTCCCCCATTGGTCAGTAACTTGAGGTCAACTGGGTCACCCCTAGTGACTTGGGGTCAACCGGATGGATCCACCGTCTTAATTTCAAACATTTACTTTATTATATTATTTATTATTTATTACTATTATTCGTTGGTGTGCCACGTAATCGAAATTAACTACCTAATCGTAATTGATTTTCGGTCACTAACGAATGTATATGACCAGAAGGTCACGTGAAAAGGGGAAACACGAATGGGCAGCATTGGTAAACACATGCATCAATGTGGGCCCATGTGTAGTGCGTTCAAAAAAAAAATCCAAGTGAATCACTCATGGATTAAACGCACTTTTCATCCAACGTAATCAATTTGTGCCAAACATCCTCTCACCGGATTTCTCTAACTTGAAATCTCTTTCCTAACTAGTGTCAGTCCACTCACTCAAGTACTGGTCCATGATTGGTCTCTAGCAACCGATGCTCCTACAAGCCATATTACATCAATTTAGGGAAATCTCTCAGGTTTAATTTTTCTACACATGAGTTCACACTACTTAATAATATGGGGCTTGGTTCCTAGGGTTCAATATAACTAATTTTCAAAATCATATCCATGTTAGCATAATCATTATGGTAAGCCCTTAGCCCACGATTCAGTTTAATCTCAAACTCATAATCTGATACCAACTTGTGATGTTCCGAATTTCAGGAGTTGAGTACATACTCGATCCCCGATATTTCAAGTATCACTTAAGCCTTTCATAAATGTCATTTGGTTAAGCGTCTACCAATTGTATCATGATAATGCGTAAGAAGTAAACCAAACAGTGCATATCATGGTTAGCACAAGTGTACGAGGGAAAAAAAAAAAAAAAAGTCCCATACATTCATACATACATCCAATTAAGTTACCGAGTCTACCCAGCTAGGGACTCAATATACATGTCCAAACATAAAATGCAATAAGTGACCTCATCCTCAAAAGGAAACCAAACTGATGGTCCTAAAACATCACTTTACATTTGGTTGTTTGCACACTGGAAGTATAAGAACTCCTCGGTATGGTCCACATACTCCTCAACAAGCGTATCCTCTTTTAGGGCACCTGCATCGACGAAATTGTTTGGTTGGTGTTTTAAAACATCGTCCCGGGTTGGGGTGAGTGATCAATTCAGTGCTACTATTTACTTAAGTTTCATATATTATCAAATAGATACATGAATGATGTGAAAGTCCTATATTTGGTTATTTGAATACGTGAATGACATGAAATGCGTATGCATGACCAGAGGTTTAATTATACCAATATAGAACAACGTCAACACCATCACTAGTGAGGACGTCAACATATGCGTAATGGTTAGCCTGATACACAACGCAACAAATGTTATGGAGTGCATGATTAGCCGAGTGCTTATTAATGTTTAGTTCAAACAACAAGTTGATGAAGCTGGGATACCGCCAAATCTCGAGCACCCGAGTACTGAAAAGTACGAGGTTTTACAAACACAACAATGATTTTTATAGCAAAGTATTTAAGGCATACTTGACTTAAGAATTTCTACAAAATCAAAAGGGATCATAGTTTATCACCCTCAAAGGGTTGATAAACAGAAACCTAGGAGAATAATTTACACCTTGTGTTAGCTCGCCCGACTTGTCTTTGTTCCTAAAGTTAGGATTTTGAAAAGAGTCACCGAAACCTAAATGATTTGAACAATCCTTGCTATGTTTAGAAAAACTCAACCCTAACATCATGATTTGGGGATCTAGGTTTGAAGTTTACCTACAATGATTGTGGACGGAGATCCAACGAAGGATTTGGTCATGGCTAGATCGCCAATCGGACCGGAAAGAGGCAACCTTCACAATCAGTCTCACTCTCACACAATTTCTCTCTCTCTCTCTCTCTCTCTCTCTCTCTCTCTCTCTCTCTCTCTCTCTCTCTCTCTCTCTCTCCTCCCCAAGGCTAGGGTATGAAAATTCGTATGAGGAGAGGGGGTGTGAATAAAAAGGGTATTTATAGTACCAGAATGTACACAAATGACTCTAAATAATAAGTCTTCATTATACTAACCCTATGGGGGTGGTTTCGAACCATGAGAGCCTACGGGAAAGTGCGCAAGTCGATCCAAGTCAGGGGACGGGTGCCCTATTAGGGGATCTATGTTTGGACATAGTCATCCGACGATCGGACATGCTGATCAATGGATAAGGTCCCAAATTCAGTTCGACAATCACCATTGGTTGATCAAGGGCGCAACTATACAGATATGCATAAGGGAATATCTTAAGTCGACCTTCCGAGTTTGGCCATGATATAATGGTCCGAAGGTCACAGCTTCGATAAAATGGGTCAAGTGATCATTTCACTTAAATCTAGGCTATTAACTAAGGTAATCACACAACTCATGCGCCCGACTTGTGGGCTGAAGTTGAGTGATCCGAGGTGTCACCTTGGCTCAATATTCGCAATGGACATTAAGCATGGTAAAACGGGTGCTAATTTATAATTTTGAGACCAATAGACTAGAAAGTGTGGTGTAGCCCTAATTTAGTTAACTTGGGTATTTATGGAGTATGTTAACTCTTGAGATTCCTTGTAGGTGTCAACAAGTGGAAGAATTGTCTAAATTCACCCACCCACCTATTTGTGATGTGCAGGAATGGTCGTTCGACTCCAATTTCCTTAAATCCATCACTAATTGCATAATTAGGGAATTAAGTTGGACTAGTACGACCATCTGACAGCTTCACTCATGTATGTACTGGGGTTTTTATGTGGAATTTTGCAGAACGTTACAACCATGTCCCTGCTTCTGATCATTCTTGTCAATTGGATCCCATAACCTTTAGCCAAAATTTTCATTTGCATATCTTAAGAATATACACTATCTTGCCTTGTCATCAAGTTTGGACCGTTTATCTTTTAGAACATGCATAAATGATCGACAACTAAACACCTTTAGGTGTTCATAGGAAACATATTTTCTGGTTTATATGCTTTTTACAACATCTCTATTTAGAGGAGCTAAAGGAGATAGATTAATTAAGTAGCAAGTGATACACATAGCATCTCTCCAAAATAATTTTGGTAATTTGACATGCGAAAGCATACACCTAATTCTATCTAAAATGTTGAGATTCATCGTTTCTACTACACCATTGTACTTATGAAGTCTTAGGACTGGATTGCACGTGCCTTTTTTGTTACACCATTGTAGTGGCAGAATATCAAGTCCATGAGATTTATTTACCATCTAAGATCTTCATAAGGTTACAAAGACCAGGAAACACAAATATCAGCTTGATCAAAGCTTACCTGGCTCAAGAAGTTTTCAACATTAAGCATCTAATTCTCACTGTTTACTCTAGTGTGGCTCAGTTGAGCCTTGGATCTTCTCAAGCAACCGAATTTCTTGAGAATTACGTGGACCAATCAGAAGTGGCTGCTTAGGAATTCCCCGTGCCTTCAACACATTGATTATTTAACACGTATTTGGTAACAATCAGGTTCCCTTGCTTGTCATGGACCGCAAATTTCTGTTGCCATTCATCCTGATTGGTCCACATCATCACTTACATGGTCAGCACTGCTGCATTAAATGCAGTGTGATGACGTTGCTCAATCAGATTTCCTATTTGTAGCAAGCTGACAAGCAGAGGATCCGGATAGATTTGACGTATGACAATATACGGTGAAAAGCAGGGAAACTGATGTACGCCAGCATCGTAAATGATGGGAACGGATTGGCTACTCCCTGCCACCAGCCCCGTAGCTGATAGTCGGTGCTCTGTTGGACCTAGGGGTGTACACGAGTCAGGCCGAGTCTAACTGGCCTCAGCCAGTCCAGGCCCGAACCCAACTGGGCCTGGTCACCGGGCTAACATCTCCAGCCTGAACCCGGCTCGGCAGCAATCGGGCGAGTTCGGGCCAGTTTCGAACCTAAGTTCGGGCCGGTTTCGAACCTTACGGCAAATTCATGGGAAGGGCTTTGGCAGGTAATCCGCGTCCCATTACAAGGCCCTCGATCAACGGTTTAGATAATTGAATTATAAACTCCACAAAAAATCTAACTAGTCAGGACATTTACATATATTTACATACATTTGACAAAGCATAAAATAAAACATTTTATACAATCATACACTACTGACTACTGTTGAGGAAATTCATCTGCTGAGCCCGAGCTGCTATCTAAATCTTCATATACGTACTCATTCACCTCTCCCTCTTCAGAAGGTGGAGATAGCTTTTTATCGCCCTCCTGTTGTATAGTTTGAATTAGATTTTTCAAACTATTTTTGTGAGAAGATTTATACGTAGTTCCCAACGTCCTCTAAAATGCGCCCAGACTGGAGAGAAACTTAGTTGAATTCTTACTATTCTTTTTTTACCCCTGCAATTTGAACCTGCTTCAACATCATGTGATGTTGGAGGACATCGCTGATGTGTAGAAGCTTCTTCCATACTGCGCTTTAAGGCGAGTTGAAATTGTTCTTCTTCCAATGCTAATAATTTAGCTTCCTTCTCTGCCTCAGAAAGTTTGGATTGGGGGAGTGGAAGCTTTTTTGTTTGAGTCAAGAACTGCTTGGAAAAGAACTTGGATTTCTTTTGAAACTTTAGGATACGGTTTTGCATCTCCACCCCGACAGGATAAGTGTAATCTGAGCCGATTAGTTTTGTTAACAAACTTGGCTCCACACAAATTACACAAAATCTTTAACTTTCCAGACTTTGGAGAATGGACTAAGGAACCATAGTCCCAAATGTCAATCGATGGTTCGCTTGAAGACATCTAAATATTGTGTTGGAAAAGTATTTTAGGCCTTTAAGCAATAATGAAATACCGACATAAAATAAAAGCAATTTATGGATAAAAAATAGTCATTAATGTATTGCCTAGCTTGCATAACATCCATCAACATAATAGAGAAATAAAAATAAAAGTCAAAAGAGTACCCATTACAGCATTTGCAAATTCAAATAAACTAACAAGATCAAAACGTTCATCCTAAACATCCATCATATTGCTGTTGTTTCATGTGTTGCGGCTTCATTCACATTCTCCTCCTCTTCCTCATCCAGATCATAACCTCCTAGACTCGGATGCAACTAATCTTGTGTACAAATTAATGCTTCCACTGTATTTGGTGCAAGGGAACTTCTAGTCTTGCTCACGACCCTGCTCGCTATGCTAAACGCATATTCCGATGCCACTGTTGAAATAGGAATTGATAAAATATCTCGTGCCATCGTCGATAGTGTAAGATATTTTCCTTCACTAACTCGCAATTTCCACCACTTCAAAACATCGAAATCTGAATCCTGCCGTAGTACGACCGACTCTTTGAGATACATGTCTAACTCTGATTCTTTCATGTCTATGTTTGTATTTTCTTTTGTTAAGAAAGACATGAAATCAGCATCGTCGAAGCTTGAAGCAACTTGCGGTCTAACTTCATAAGCACTTGGTGTGGACGTTGTGGTTGTGTTCGCGTTGTACAATGCTTCGATTGCATCACGAACCTTCGAGGTTTCAGATATTGCCTTTTCAGTAGGATAAATCCTCGTGAAGATGTACTTAACATAACTCATCTTGCGCTGAGGATCAAGAACAACAGCTAAAGACATTATTAGATGACAATCATCCCAATACTTATCGAACTTCATTTGCATACCACCTGTCATGATTTGGAGAAAAATGGACCGTCATCAGCAGCTTTCTTTAGGGCATCCTTAATCTTCCACACAGATGGAAGAAAACATATTTACTGTAGGAAACTTATTGCCAGAAAATATTTTCGTACAGTCATAAAAAACCTTCAAAAATTTGTGAACTTCTTTCACTTTGCTCCAATCATCATCAGTAAGCAACCAAGCATATGTTCTATCACGTACTGCATATTCTGGAAAGGCATGTTCCAATTCCAGGGCTGAATCCAACATCTCAAAAGTGGAATTTCAACGTGTGCATACATCTAGCTTCAACGTTTTTGGAGATGTCAAATTCAAACGTTGGATGATGTCATTCCATATACCCAATCTTGACGGTGAGCCTCTTATGTACTTCACACTCTCCCTCACATTCTCTATAGTTTGGTCAATTGATTTCAACCCTTCTTGTACAATTAAGTTGAGAATGTGTGCACAACACCAAACATGAAATATTTTTCCCTTGAAAAATAAACTGTCGGTTGCCTTGAACTGGTTACGTAAGAATTGTATGACACTGTCATTTGTCGAAGCATTACCTAAAGTTAATGAGCTGACTTTTTTTTCAATGCCCCAATCTCGTATACAGTTGTAAATGCAATCTGAAATAACCAAACCAGAATGGGGAGGTGGAAGGTGGCGAAAGTTCAATATTCTCTTGCAGAGTTTCCAATTTTTATCAACATAGTATGCAGTCAATGAAATGTAACCCTTTCTTTGATTTTGCGTCGTCCACATATCAGACGTCAAACTTACCCTTGAAACTGAATCTAAAACTACTTTCAGCTTCATTTTCTCACTGGCATACATTTTCATGCACTCCCTCTTCACAGTAACATGGGAGACCTTCTCAAACTGAGGATTAAGGTATTTACTATATCCCATAAATATTTCACTCTCTACCATCTTAAATGGTTGCTCATCAATGATAATAAGCTTTACAAACCACTCCTTCAGCTTCCCTTTTTCAAACTTATGAGTGGTAAGTGTACTTTCAGAAGCAGATCCTTCGGACTTTGTAAACGATAGCAATTGTTGGCCTGAACGTGGAAGTCTAGGTCTCCTTGCACAACTTTTTCTATGTCTGTTTAAATGAGACGTCGACCCCTTGACACTTTTGGTGTATAGACTTTTGTAGTGCATACATCTGATCTTGGGGACATTGTTAACTACTACTTCTTCAAAATCATCCCAAACAGCTGACCGTTTCTTTCCTTTGTTTGCAGCTGAAGACCCCTCTCCCTCAACAACAAGTGGTAATGTGGCTAACGCACCGACACCACTACTAGGGGTAGCAGTAGGTGGGACTTCATCCTCACTAGTCATATATAAAGATATGAAACAATTTCATTTATCTTTGGACTTTAGTAAAGAATTTCCTAAGCGGATAAATCAGTTACTCATTCAATGCTGGATAGATAGTAATGCTTTCATTATTTAATTTAAATGCTATGCCAAAATTTAGGCAGCATCTCCCCTTATCTCTCCAAAATATATTAATCTTGGATTTGATTCACACGTCAACTATCCACACAAAGTGTGGATATTTGATGAGGAAGTAAATGCAAGAAATATATCCAGAGAGAATTAGGAGAGACGAACCAAAACAGGCATGTGCATTTAAATTAGAATAAATGAAAACATTACTGTCTATCCAACATTGAACTGTCCAAAAAGGGACAATTTGAGAATTTCTATGCATCCATGAACACACTCAATCTATGTCTGGCAACATAGAAATCCTCAAATGGGTAACTGATTATCCTATACTACAACAACAACATAAAAAAATAATTAAATCAGTTACTCATTCAATGTTGAATAGATAGTAATGCTTTCATTATTCAATTTAAATGTCACGCCAAAATTTCGGCAGCATCTCCCCTTATCTCTCCAAAATATATTAATCTTGGATTTGATGAGAAAGTAAATGCAAGAAATTTTTCCAGAGAGAATTAGGAGAGACGAACCGAAACAGGCATGTGCATTTAAATTAGAATAAATGAAAACATTACTGTCTATCCAACATTAAACTGTCCAAAAAGGGACAATTTGAAAATTTCTATGCATCCATGAATACAATCAATATATGTCTGGCAACATAGAAATCCTCAAATGGGCAACTGATTATCCTATGCCACAACAACAAGAACAAAAAAATAAAAATATATCCAATAGGCAATTGATATAAGCATAGGTTAAGATTAACTAACAAAAAAGAAAACATTGTGTATCTTTTAGAGTCAACGGACAGATATGGTAGTTCCACGCTAGGACCCTTGGGCCGACGTGAAAGCAGACTCCAAAGAAGTTATTGCTCAAAGTGCACGGCTAAAGGTGTTACCTCTACTACCAAACGGGTTGTTGTTCTTGTTCTAAAGAAATCAATTCTATAATTGACAACTGATTGTCCTATACTTAAATAATTTCATAATCAATCGTAATTCACATTCAACATCTAGCTAAATGGTAACAAATGTGTTTCAACTGAATAAATAGATTTTGTTTTGATAAATTAACCTAATAATATCTACTATATACTAGTAACATACAAGCAATATCGGGGCACCATACCATAGGCTGCAAGAATATCATGTCCCCCTAAAAAATACATCCTCCAAGGATAACATATATATATATATATATATATATATATATATATATATATATATATATATATATATATATATATATATATATATATAATAAGTTGTTTATTGTCATTCTCAATCGCAAGTATCAATCATCATCAAACTAATTATTAATAGCATTTACAAAAATATAAATAACTACTTAATATGCATTAAAAAGATTACAATGGAGTGGCAGAAAATCTAATAAATGAAAATTTTTAATCATTCATTAGTCATAAGATTCATAAACAAAACCAACTATAATGTGTTGGCCATGCACTAGAGGGATATTAATGGTTAGGCTTAGGTTAGGTCAGGTGAGCCCTTGTCTTACCCAAAAATATAAACCTTGAGCTAGAGCTTGAACCAAACCTGAAACGGGCCAGGTTTTTCAGCCTTGAGCCTAACATGACTAAAAGTTTGTTAAGCAAAAGCCCAACCCTTTGAGAAATTTCTAATTGTATACATGTTTATAAACATCCTCTCTACTAATATAAAGCAAGTTTCGGACATTTTTCGTCCCCACAGCTTTTCTAGATGCTTAATTTTGAATATTTTGAAGACATGATAAGACAATTTAGTCAAAGTTAAAAGGATGTGAATGTTGCCCATGGGACAGCTAAAATTCTTTTAAAATTAAAAAAAAAAAAATTATAATAGCCAGTAGGCTTTCTATATCCCCGAACGGCTGGTTTTCTCTCACCCTCTTCACATATTCTCAGGCGTTGAGAAATTGCACACGTGTTATATTGGGAACTTAATCAAACCGTTCAAATCATGAGTCCCAATTTAGACGGCTTGTGAACTGAAAATTCACAAATTTGAGTTTATAACTGGTTGATCGATGGAATTTAATGGACGGTTGGTCAACAGTTCATTTTTTACAGACAAATGACTGTTAATCATTTGGATGGTTGGATTTGAATTGATGTATGCACGTGTCAACCATCTTATTCGCTAGTATCACATAAATCCCCATTTGAATAAGGGTCAGTCAGAGGTCCATTTTCAAGGGTAATTTAGGGGCTATGAAAAAATCATTATGGGATCCGAAGGGACCCTCCAACAATCACGATTACCCATGTCATCCATCTCTTGAAATATGAACCGTCCATGAAAACAGCCACTTCTCATACCACCTGAGAATTGAGGCCTTATATACGGGTGGGACAGCTGAGCCCACAGTATCTGCATGTTGGGGGCTGCAGTACAACGATCTCCATAGCTGTTTGTGTGGTCACAACAACTATTGTTTATGGATTGAAGTTGGGCCCACAATAGCCTGATTGGAACGATAGCCCAATAGATTATGGTCCTTCTCCAGCTCATTTTTCAACTGGGCCTCAATATTACTGTGAATCTCATATACACACCAGATTCCATCCAGCACGGGAGAGATAGGCCTACAACTGATGTCTCAGACTGTCTGATATAGGGCCCACCTGAAAGCCCAACTGGCCGGTCCAACGTAATTAAGAAGTTTCCAATGACTGTTTTAAGCGGAATGCTATTTGCATCCGCACATCCAGCAAAAATAGCACAGCACATGGTGTACATGTACGGTCCAGAGCTCATTGGATGAACCTACCTGAAATCCTATTTTTGCAACTATCTGTTATAAATATATTGATTTTAAGATATATTTTCATAATATATTATAATAATGTATTTGAAAAAAGATGTTTGAAAAACACGTTTTTCAAGATTTTGGGAATAGTCCCACATGGGAAAGAGAAGAGAAGGAAATCTGGTTTAAATGAAAACAGTGGAGTATTATAATATTTACCTTTGTAGTCCGTGGACTATGGACCTTGCGTGTTCCAGTGCGAACACCCGCGCGCGCGCGCTCGAGCTCGCGCTCGGGCTCGGGCACGGGCACGGTCTCGGACTCGGTCTCGGGCTCGGTGCGAGGGCGTGGGCTTGTGAGGCAGTGTGGCTGTAGAGGCGCTAGTGGCGCACTTCGCACGTGCGCATCGTGTCATAGAGGGTCGCTCCCTTCGCGACCCGGAGCGAGATGGGTGCGAGTCGCGGTGGCGACTAGTGGCTAATGCAGATGGTTGGCTGGACGTAAATCTAGAGGACTGAATGAGAGCCCCTCTGATTATATAGAGGCTGGAAATATAGCTGTTGCACAAATGTGTAACAGCTATGGAGTTAATTACAAGAACTGTTGCTAACAGTCATAAAACGGCTAGCCCGACAGCTATAAAATGGCTAGTCAGCTCTCTCACAACAGCCATATAACGGCTAGTTTTCTCAACACAGCTAGAAAACGGTCATGGAATTTAATTCCCTGGACCATAACCCCCAGCCATCATAGCCTATAAAAGGAGGGTCTGGATGGGTTTCTAAACCATCTCAACTCACTCCAGCAAACCCATACGAATATAGACAGCCAGCCCCTCTCCACTCATATAATATTATAGTATTTCCAGCAACAAAGCAAGGCTTTGAACCTTAGCTTGAAGAATAGACCAGAGGTGTGGTCTAGGACTGTTCAATTGAACCAGTGGCTGACGAATTGGACTGACCAGTGCAGTGGTCAAAATCATTTTTCTCTTTTCTTTTTCTTTCTTTTGGGATTTTTTCTCTTATATTGTAATATTGCCAGAAAGTGTATAAAAGAGTTCCATTTGGTGGGCCTTCGTGTTTGCTGAACGCAGACCCACACCAGGCTTGTCGTATCCTAGAAGCAATTTGCCTGTAACCTATCAGCCATACTCAATCTACTTGAGTAGGGGCAAATAACGCTTTAAGGACATCGTTTCAGACGTGCTTCAGCCTGTCCTTAATTCTGATCGTAGTGATTTTTGGTTTCCATATTATACAGATATTACATTAATCTGTATAAAATTCTCAACAATCTTAAAGCGTTATTTTTGTAATGAAGCCGACAGTGTTTCATCCATCAAGCTGATGAATCAGGACTTGATACGTCTTGATCGGTTCGATGGAACCAATTTTACGAGATGGCAAGACAAGCTAAAATTTCTCCTAACGGCGCTAAGGATCTACTACATACTAGATCCAAATTTGCAAGCGCTACCTGAAGCAACCGACAACGACACACCTGAACAGGTGGCCGCCCGCACTAAACGAGCCGAAGACGAACTCTTGTGTCGAGGACACATTCTGAAACGCTCTCTCCGACCGACTGTACGATCTGTACCAACAGACGTCATCAGCAAAGGAGATCTGGACTGTTCTGGAGTTCAAATACAAAGCTGAAGAAGAAGGTACCAACAAGTTTCTCATCGCCAGGTATTTTGACTTCAACATGGTAGATAACAAATCGCTGCTACCCCAAATCCAAGAATTGCAGCTAATAGTAAACAAAATCAAAGCGATAAAGATAGATCTTCCTGATCATTCCAGTCGGGGCTATAATTGCTAAATTGCCACCGATGTGAAAGACTATAGAAAGAAGTTGCTGCATAAAACTGAGGACTACACACACTGGAACAAATCCAGAAACACCTCAGAATTGAGGAAGAATCCCGTAACCGTGACAGAAAGAATGATAACGGGAATGCCTCATCCAAGGTTCATGCAGTAGAGAACTCTAATAACAAACATCCCGAGAAGGACAATTCCCTGAAACCCAATAAAGGGAAATTCAAGAAAAAACACCCAAAAGAAGAACGAAAGTTCAAAGGCCCATGCCATGTCTGTGGAAAAACTGGGCACTATGCTCGAGTATGCCGATATCGCAAGTCTAAATAAGAGCAAGTGCAGTAGAAGAAGGCGATATAGTGGCTATGATCACTGAGGTGAATACCATCCAAGGCAAAGTTTCAGGTTGGTGGTATGATACTGATCTCGCTACAGTGCATGTGTGCTACGACAAATCAGCCTTCAAAACCTACGAGGAATTAACCGATGGTCAAGAAGTCCAAATGGGCAATGAAGTCCGATCAAAGGTCGTCGGCAAAGGAACTGTCGAACTGATATTCACATCTGGGAAGAAAGTGATTCTGACCAATGTACTGCACGTTCCAGACTTGAGGCGAAACTTAGTTCTGGGGACCTTCTGGGTAAACCAGGCATAAGGGTGGTGTACGAGTCAGGAAAACTGATCCTGTCCAAGAATGGAAATTTTGTCGGGGAGGGATATGCTTGTAACGGAATGGTTAAGTTTTCTCTGAATGAAAGTAGCACTTCTGCGTATATGGTTGAATCCTCTGTACTACTGGGCATGATAGACTAGCCCATATAGGGTTAGTACCTGAAGTTCACTGGCTAAGAATGTTTTAATATCTCATACACTGATAATGAAACCGAAAAATGTGAAGTGTGCATACGATCCAAAATGACAAAGAAACATTTTCCAAGTGTTGAAAGATCGTCTCAAATATTGGATCTGTGCACAGTGATATCTATGAGTTAAACGGCATTCTTACTCGTGGAGGTAAACGGTACTTCATAACCTTTATAGATGATTGCTCTAGATATGTGTATGTGTACCTATTAAAAAGCAAAGATGAAGCATTGAACATGTTTAAAGTATATAAAGCAGAAGTAGAGAATCAACTAAATAAGAAGATTAAAATTCTCCGTAGCGATAGAGGAGGAGAATACTTCTCCAATGAATTCGATAACTATCTTCTGTGAAGAACATGGACTGATACATCAATGTACTGCTCCATATACACCTCAACAAAACGGAATAGCTGAAAGGAAGAATAGAACATTAGTAGAAATGGTCAACTCAATGCTGATAAGAGCAAAGTTGCCACTAAATTTATGGGGTGAGGCACTGCTTGCAGCATGTCATATTATAAACAGAATTCCGTCTAAAAAATATAGAATATCTCCATATAAAACATGGAGAGGAAGAAAACTTAACCTAGGATATCTTAAAGTGTGGGGGTGTCTTGCTATTGTAGAACCACTGACCCAAAAAGAACTAAGTTAGACCAAGAGCTATTAGTGTGCCTTCGTAGGGTATGCACAAAATAGTAAAGCTTATAGACTTCTAGATATGGAGTCTAATACATAATAATAGAATCAAGAGACGTTGAGTTTCTTTGAGAACTCAATATCCTTGGAGTCTAAGGATAATGACATCCAATCTCCTAATAGAGAACAAGATAGCACAGCCCCACAGATAGTAGAAGCTCCTATTGAACCTCGTAAGAGTCAAAGAACAAGAATAGAGAAGAGTCTAGGAGATGACTACATAAACTCACAACGTATCATTTTTCATCTAGTAGAAGCAGATAGAGAAAATGTTATAAGACAAATACCTATAGTGATGAATATAGAAGATGATCCTAAATCATATAAAGAGGTTATATCTTCTAGAGACTCAGCTTTTCTGAAAAGAAGCTATAAACGATGAAAATGGAATCCATACTATCAAATCAACACATAGGAACTAGTAAACTTACCTCCAGGTTCTAGACCCATAGGTTGCAAGTGGGTATTTAGGAAGAAATATCACGCTGATGGGACTATCCAAACCTTTAAAGCTCGACTAGTAGCTAAGGGTTTTTAGACAAAAAGAAGGGATATATTATTTTGACACATACTCACCTGTAGCTAGGATAACATCCATTAGGATATTATTTGCGCTAGCTCTATACATCATCTTCACTTCACATCCATCAATGGATGTAAAGAACTGCTTTCCTTTCCTGAATGGTGACCTCAATGAGGAGGTATACATGGAATAACCTGAAGGGTTCATTCTACCAGGAAATGAAAACAAAGTATGTAGATTAGTCAATCATTGTATGGATTAAAACACACCAAACCAAAACAATGGCATGAGAAGTTTGATTCCAAATACTATCTCATGGTTTCATGCATAATGTAGTCTGACAAATACATATACTCTAAAGTATATGGTAGTTATATCGTTATTATTTGTCTTTATTTATGTAGATGACATGTTAATAATAAGTAACAAAATGGAAGGTGTGACTGAACAAAGAGGTTTCTATCTTCCGTATTCAAATGAAGTGAACAAGAGAACAATTTTACCATTCTAGGTATCAAAGTTAAAAAACATTGTGGGGGTTGCTTTGTGTCAATCTCATTATATTGAGAAGATACTAAACAAGTTTAACCATCTAAATATAAAGGAAGCAAAAACCCCATTTGATCTCAAGTATCAAGCTAAAGAAAATACTGGAAGAACAGTTGCACAATAGAATATGCAAGTGCTATAAGGAAGTCTAATGTAATGCTATGCATGCACTAGACCAATATCGCATATGCTGTGAGTAAACTTAGTAGGTTTACTAGTAACCCCAGTACTGAACACTGGAATGCAATCAGTAGAGTCCTTGGTTACAAAAGCAACAAAGATTTAGGACTATTCTATTCAGAGTTTCCTGCCGTATTGGAAGGATATACCGATGCGAGCTGGATATCGAGTGCAGGGGACAACAAGTCTACTACAGGGTGGGTATTCACCCTAGGAGGTGCAGCTGTATCTTGGGGATCCAAGAAACAGACTTGCATAACGCATTCGACTATGGAGTCTGAATTTATATAGCCCAGGCTGCAACAGGGCAAAGAGGGCTGAGTGCTAAGGGATCTTCTATTAGAAATCCCTTTCTGTGTAAAGCCTATATCGGCTGTGTCACTACATGTGATAGTGAAGCCACATTACTAGAGCCTATAGCGGCACGTATAATGGTAAATCTAGACATATTAGTCTTCGACATGATTATGTCAGACAATTGATTCGAGATGGAATCATTGCTATTTCCTATGTGAAATCAAGCAACAACCTGGCGGATCCTTTCACTAAACCTCTACCGAGAGAGGTAGTAAAGGCTAATCTAGAGGGATGGGGTTGAAACTCTTCAACTAAAGTTCCACCAGTGATGGTAACCCAACCTGAAGTTAGAAAATCTCTAAATTTGGGTTTAATGGGTAAAACAAGTCACTGATATGTGGAAAGTTTTTTCACAGCACTAAATTATAAAACCTCATCCATAATAGATAAGTGCTGAGCGTTCGTAAGAGGGTTGAGTCTGAGAACTCTTAATGAAATCCAGTCTATAGGACAAGTGTCTTATAGTACGGAGACACTGGAAGGATTTCACTCACCTATTATGAACGTAGAGATGGTGCCGTCTTTCATGAGAGTTAGGAGTTTTTCTCTCGGGATCGTTCACGAATTAGGATAAGCACACATGGCCATTAAATGTGCTGAGCAAGATTGTGGGAACTCTAATAAAACACTAGCGAATATGTGTGTGGTTTCTCTCCAACTCTGTTATCTAGGAATAACTGGTTCAAAGCTGCGGCTACCAGTAATTTCGATAGAGTTTTGAGATACTTACACTAAGGGAAGATTAAAATCGAAAGATATCTTTCTTTATGCATATAAGCTGATTATTCTGGCAATATTGTTTAAACCGAGAAAATATTTTATAAAATCAAGTGGGGGATTGTTATAAATATATTGATTTTAATAATATATTATAATAATGTATTTGAAAAAATGTTTTGAAAAAACGTTTTTCAAGATTTTGGGAATAGTCCCACATGGGAAAGAGAAGAGAAGGAAATCTGGTTTAAATGAAAACAGTGGAGTATTATAATATTTACCTTCGTAGTCCGTGGACTATGGACCTTGCGTGTTCCAGTGCGAAGCACTGGAACACCCCGCGCGCGCGCTCTCCGCTCGCGCTCGGCTCGGGCTCGGGCTCGGTCCTCGGTCTCGGTCTCGGACTCGGACTCGGACTCGGTCTCGTCTCGGGCTTGGGCTTGGGCTCTCGGTGCGAGGGCGTGGGCTTGTGAGGCAGTGTGGCTGTAGAGGCGCTAGTGGCGCACTTTGCACGTGCGCATCGTGTCGCAGAGGGTCGCTCCCTTCGCGAACCGGAGCGAGACAGGTGCGAGTCGCGGTGCGACTAGTGGCTAATGCAGATGGTTGGCTGGACGTAAATCTAGAGGACTGAATGAGAGTCCCTCTGATTATATAGAGGCTGGAAATATAGCTGTTGCACAAATGTGTAACAGCTATGGAGTTAATTACAGAAACTGTTGCTAACAGTCATAAAACGGCTAGCCAACAGCTATAAAATGGCTAGTCAGCTCTCTCACAACAGCCATATAACGGCTAGTTTCCAACAGCCATATAACGGCTAGTTTTCTCCAACAGCTAGAAAACGGTCATGGAATTTAATTCCCTGGACCATAACCCCCAGCCATCATAGCCTATAAAAGGAGGGTCTGATGGGTTTCCAAACCATCTCAACTCACTCCAGCAAACCCATACGAACATAGACAGCCAGCCCCTCTCCACTCATATAATATTATAGTATTTCCAGCAACAAAGCAAGGCTTGAACCTTAGCTTGAAGAATAGACCAGAGGTGTGGTCTAGGACCGTTCAACTGAACCAGTGGCTGACGAATTGGACTGACCAGTGCAGTGGTCAAAATCATTTTTCTCTTTCTTTTCTTTCTTTTGGGATTTTTCTCTTATATTGTAATATTGCCAGAAAGTGTGTAAAAGAGTTCCATTTGGTGGGCCTTCGTGTTTGCTGAACGCAGACCCACACCAGGCTTGTCGTATCCTAGAAGCAATTTGCCTGTAACCTATCAGCATACTCAATCTACTTGAGTAGGGGCAAATAACGCTTTAAGGACAGCGTTTCAGACGCCTGTCCTTAGTTCTGATCGTAGTGATTTTTGGTTTCCATATTATACAGATATTACATTAATCTGTATAAAATTCTCAACAA